>VXAX01005245.1:225575-621816 GCA_013399835.1 Leptocoma aspasia | reverse complement strand
TGAAAATGTCTTTTTTTTTTTTTTTTTAATTACTAGATCTGTAACAAACTGTCCTCCCCTGGATTGGCTGCCTGGTTGCTGGGGTGGCCTTCTCTGTAAGTGAGGGCTGGAACTGTGTCAGTGGGTAGCTTGTGCCTTGGCTCATAAGTAGCTTAACAACTCCTAACGAGTGGCTATTAGTAGGCAGGTTGAGTGATGTGAGTAAAATCATGCTGAAAGGTACAATGAAAGCACTTGAAATATGCAATAGAAGTAGTTAAGTAATATTCCTTTGATATAACTGGTGATGTTATTAGTTCTAAAAAGTCTTGCTAAGATGATTTTGGAAAGTGCTAAATATATAGAAAAATAAAGGCAGAGCAGAACTCTGCAGTACAAGTTCCAGCTGTTCCTTTTTGTTATGACATGCTTTTTGGCCAGATGGAGATGGTGACCTTACTGTTTGTTAAGTAGTACATAGCTCCTCTTTTTTTTATGTAAAGTGTGACTAGTTTTTTTGATACTGTGGATTTTTAGCAGTAATCATTGAAGTGGTGGTGGGTTTGATGTGTGTACATGCTGCATAAATACATATGGTCAATTAATTGTGAGTGCAGAATCATTTGTATGAAGAAAGGAAATGTTAAGTAAAATAAAAGTAAATTTATAATTTACATGCTATAAACGTCTGCCTGTTACATTGTCTGTGCAAGGAGGTGTGCAGCTTCTGAATAGTGTTGTAGCTTGATAGTATTTGCTGTCCACAATTGCAAATGAAAATGGAAATCCTGTGTTGCTTAGAGCAGTATTTCACATGCTGTGTGCCCCAGAAGCATGTGAACAACACAGTAGAATATTGTGCAATAAATATGAACAATATAAAGATAATTGGAGCACAGACCTAATAAAGGAGAAAACTTGTAAAATAGGCTCCACAGCAGTCTGAAACTGTATCCATATTCAAAACGGGGGTGGAAAATTTAATAATCTTGCACAGTGCCAGGCTTTGCTTGACACCAAAGTTGTCACAGGAAGCTCAAGATCTGTTTATAGGGTAGTTTATAGCTTGTACTGCTTTTAAAAGCTGCAGGGGAGAAAAGAGTTAATGTCTTGAACAATTATTTATGGCCTTTTCTTTGTTACTTTCTCACTTCCAGGAAACAAAGCTTTAAACAGAGAAGCTGTTGAAGGGATGCTCTAGATCCTTGCTAGTAACAAGGGCCTTGCTATTGCTACTTAATAGATTACCTAATTCTAATATCAGAGCATTTCTCACTCTCTTCTTTTCACTTCATTATCATGTGTTGAACTTGACAGAGAGTAATTCATCATTGCTGCAGTGAGGTGTGGGGAGCAGCTGCAGTCAGGGTGCTGTTGTGCAAGGGCTGCACAAGTAGCAACTCCTGTTGGTGCTGTGGGTCTCCAGTGGGAACAGAAACTAAAATTTAAAATAAAATAAAGGAAATAAAAAAGAAAATAAAAAATTAAAAAGAAAATAAAAAAGGACTGATTTCCCTACTGACCTGGTACCCTGTGAGTGCTTGTTGGTTGCCAGATTCTCTGCTGTCCCATTAGCTTGGAGGCTGTCCTCCAGGATTTGCTCTGCACAATGTGCCTGGCTCTCCCCATCATAGCCTCTTTCACAGGGTTTGGCCAGTGCTGATAGTGAGCTGACATCCCTCCTTTTCCCATGTTCCTCTTATTTTCATCTGGTGCCCTGCACAGAGCCACTGTGGTGCTGGGAAGGCTCTTCTCAGGAACAGACCCAGGCCACCACTGTGAAGACTGGAGGAACTGCTTAGAAATCTCCCTGGGCATCATTTGCCCAGTCTTTAAGGACACTTCTTCCCAACTTTTGCCAGTAAAGGCAAGTTGTACCCTTTTTTCCTCACTGATTTTCCCCACTGAAGTTAGATCCTGCGTATCTTTCACACAAGCTATTCTGCTTTCATGCGATGTTAGCTGGAGATCTCCCCATGGAGATATGGCAGTATTCTGTGTGAGGCTGGCACATGGGAAATGTGGGCAAACCACTTCCCATGGCTGTACATGATCAGTCATCAAAAGGAGGATTCTGCAGTATCTGTTAAACTAAAGGATTTTCAGCTTAAAGAACTTAAATATAATTTTGTTGAGAAAATTGTCCATCGGTTTCACAAATAGCTTTTATTGATACAGCTGTTTTTCTTTAAAGAAAGCACTCTCTGTGCCCTCATTTCCATATTAACGGGATCAAAGAATGCCCTTTGTAGCTTTTGGATGCTGCAGGAATGCTGACATTCTGATAGCAAATAGTCAGACTTGCAGTCATCCATTTAAAAAGGTGACAATATCTGGAAATGGTTCCAAAGAAAAATCTTTGAAAGAAAAGTCTTCAAAAAACCGAAGTTTTTGCCTTCTGGGTTAGACTGTAGTTGTCTTGTGGTGTGCTCTAACGCCAGCTCATTTGTTTCCACTCCTGTTTTGGATATTTTCCAAAATGAGCTTGATTAGAAGAGATCATGGAAATGCCACACTTGAATATATTTAAGCCATATAAATACATATAAATACAGTGAGGAAACTTGCTCAGTGTTCAGTCCAATTCTCAGATGCTGCCAGGACTAATGAAGGACTTACCATGAAATCCTTTTCAGTCCTGCTTCCTGCTCCTAATGCTTATAATTCTGCAAGCTGCAAGTCTGGGACTGTGGGTGAGACCTTATCCTGTTCCCAAAGCCACATGCAAATCTGTTGATTGTTACGGTGTGCTTTGAAGTAGTATCATGTCCTGTCTACAGGATCTGTTTGTTTTTCAAAAGGTACTCCTTCTGTACAAGGACAGTTTTAGCCAGTATTCAGGCAAAGTAAAAGGCCTGTTGGGAAATGCATGGGAATGACTTTTAACACAGCCCAACTTCTTTTTCCTAATCAAAGCCCGAATTCTTAGAGGGACGCTTTAGGTTACATCACAATGATACTCTTAGTGCTTCATCAGATAGCAGCAGGTGGAGTAAAAAGGATGTTTTTGACAATGTGAAGTGTTTGCCATTCAAATTCTAACAAGCAGAATCACTTGTACTATGATGATGATCATTATAATAATTATTATTATTGTTATTATTATTATGACAAGAGGAAAATAGTGATCACGCTATGTGAAAATGCTGTTCAGTGTCTTCTTTGCACTTAAACAGTGATGAAATGTATTTAGTAAATTGCAGCTCCCTAGCTGGGAAGTGACAGCATGCCATTCTGGAGACTGTGTTCAGGTATTCTAAGGTCATTTAACTTCATTATGTGGGTTGGTTTCAAAATGGGCAAGCATCCTGCAAATACTGTGTACTGGGTATGTGACTTCATAGTGGGATGTGCTCTTACAAAGTGGCAATGTGTGTTTTTTACATTCTGTTGCTGTAGCTGGCAAACAGAGACTTACTGTTTAGAAACCCATGATATTGTAATTTCAAATGTGCAAAGAGAATGTAATCTTTGAAAGATTTGAAGTTTTTTTGAACCTTTAGTGGATTTTTTTAAGAGAGAAACGACCATGGGCTGTGCCTGAAATGTGTTGCTGGAAAATTCTCTCTCTCGAAAACTTTTTCCCACCTTAGCTCCTTTCTCTCCAGAGACATCAATGGAAAAGCCCCCTGAGGCTCTGCACAGCAACTAAATTTTCTTTTTCATTTGTTCTCCTTCAGAGTGTCCTTCAGAAACTTACAGGATGAGAGAAGAGAGGTGCATCTGATCCGAAGTGATAATTCACATGACATTTTGGGATATGATTCTGCAAGGCTTTAGCAGAAAAGATCTGCCCAAATTGAATCTATACTATCCCATCATCCTTATTGAGTGGTAGAGATTAAAATCTAAGACAATATTTGGTTAACACATTTTGAATTTAAACTCAGGTGTGCTATAAAAAAAAAAAATCCACCAAAGGCAGATGATTAAACTTTGGAGAAAATGAAGTATTTCTGTGTGTTAAAGCACATACAAAATGGCACACTATTTAAGTGCAATGCATTTGGTTTCCATGACGTCTTATCCTAGCAACACATTTCCATGTTTTGTTCTTTTCCTTTCTGCCTGCCTTTTGCTGCAGAAGATACAGAATGCAGCGTGTCAGTTGAGGTCTCTGGGTGATACTATTGTAGGAGGATTAGATAATTTTAACAACAAAATATGTGGCTAGGATGGTACCTTCCACTTTGATGTGTAGAATTCTTTAAAGTGAGAGTGGAACCATGTTAAATATATTAAATCTTTAAATATTGCAATTTATCCATAGACCCAATTTAATTCTAATTTATTTTGAGTATCCACAGGATTTTGGTGTGTATTTTATTGATTTTGGTATAAGGTTTCCTGTGATCTGATGTTGTCAGTCATCACTGACTTTAGAGAGAAATAAGGTTTGCACAGCTTCTGAGGAGGTGAATTTTGGAAGTGGAATTAGAGTTGTATGGTGGCAGCTATGAATTTTTCTGTGTTTTGACATTGTGTGTGCCACAGGGCTTGAAATGAGATGGCATTATCCTTCCTGTCCTTAGTAATTCCGAGTAAGGATTGCAGAAGTAATTCTTCAATAAAAAAGAGGTCGAATACTTGGTGTTTCATAGCCTGGCTGACCAATTGCTGGGCACTGAAGCCTTGCTGTGTAATTGGAATCCCCTGTAGTCCCTTCTTTCTGCTTTTCTGCTGCTGAGACTGCTTGTGGTAATGACTAAGCTCAAATGGGATCTAGCATTCCATTCAATCCAAAGCCTTTGGAAGTGTTTCTGAACCTTTCCACTAATTTCAATGGCACCTGAAACCAGGACCTGTGATGTTATCTGAAATTTGAAAGCAAGCTTACTGCCTTGAGGGTCATGTTTAATTTAAACAAATAATTTAAGTTAGTTTGTAGGACAGAGGTCTACTATGTTCAGGCTGTTGGATCCATTAGTTGTGCATTTTCTGTGTCAATAACTGCTCCACACTATGATTCATGGTCCAAGCAATGCTTAGCATTGCAGTTTTGTCTTTAAGCATCGTGAATGAGATGGAGAGGGTATGAAAGCAGCCTCCATACACTGCAGTAAGATATATGAAACCACCAATTTAAAGACTGTCAGCTTCCCCTCTCTTGCAGACACTTTGCTGGGTCACCTCCATTTCAGCTGAAATTATGTTTGTGAATAAATAAGAGTTGTAATGGCTGTAAAGATGGTGTGAGTGAGGTGAGGCTTGACTCCTGGAGTTCCCTCTCCCTCTGTTTTGAATCCAGTTTGAGTTTTCCATGTAACTTCCTTAGGAAAAAGCAAATAAAATGAGCTTTTGAAATTTCCACCCAGGTTTGGTTGGTCCTGTTGCCTGTACGTTGTGGCATAGCAATGTTCTGTAGCTGCTTTGCCTTTAGGATGTAGATGTAACCAGTGAAGTTTTACTTGAGGTTCTGGTCATCCCAGATCAACCAGGGGGTCCTGGGCTTTGCTTTTAACATCTGGGAACTCTCCAGACTCTGCCCAAGTTCAAAAACATGCAGCATCCCAAGTAAAATTCCAACTCTGATATAATATTGTAGTGCCTTAGAGGTGACAGTGTTTTATAGATAAAATAAAACTTGCTTAAGTTTATTTGCATTATAAAATGCTCTGTAATGTATTTTGAGATTGCTGTGTGGATTATGCTATGCAGCAAAGAAGGTTTGTTGACAGTTTGATTAACCTGTACCACTAGATTTCTAGTTCCTTTATTTTCTGTAAATACATAATAATATACCAGCTAGTTTTAGCTCCAAGAAATATCATTAAATCAATATAGATCAAAATTGAGCTAGAGTGTGTAATGGCTTAGTAAGCTGGGAATTTTTCACTAATTCATTTTTTAACAGGAATTCTTTAAAAAAGACTTTCCATCTCATCCATCATCAGTGTCCACATGCAAAGAAATAAATGGTGATTTAGAGATACGCTAGTATGAATAACATGAGAGTATGCCTACCCAGATTGAATCTATTTTCACTTCCATCTCTTTAATAAGCAAAATGTATAAGTTGTCAGGCTTTAAAATCTGGCACTGAGCCATGGCATTTTAATATTGGGACAGAGATTTGAGCTGCACTTGTCAACTGATAGCAAAGTGCTGAGTGAAACTTGAAGGATGAGGAACTCCAGGTGAGAGTTGCCAGTGCTGCCAGGTGGGGAATGATTGTCGTGGAAAGAACCCTGGGAGGGTGGGAATAGGGAGAGCCCAGCCTAGGGCTGCACTTCAGTGGTAGAGCAGGTTTCTGCAGTGGTTCTGCTGCTTCCTTTTCCCAGGCACTTTCTGGTGTCCCATCCCCGCCTCTCTGTGCCAGGGGATTGATCTGGCTTGAAAACTGCAGGATTGTTGTGTGGCTGGGTCAGTTTTTGATCCAGTCAGCATCGTGGCTCTACAGAGTGTGTCAGTGCAGTACTGGTAGAGCAGGAGCTGTAGGAATGGCAGAGGTGGGAAGCCCTTGCTAAACCATGGCAAGTACAAAACCAGAAGCTGCTGGTGGAACAGGAGACAGACCAAGAGGAGGAAGAAGGGAGGAGAAATGGGAGCCTGTGGGGAATGCGAGAGAGATGTGAGAAGGGTGGTTAGCATCTGGAGGAGGTAATTGGGATTGTAGGCTCAGAGAGTGAGGTTAATACATGTGGTCAGTTGGTAAGTGGTTAATGAAAGACTTTGCTCCATCTTCCATCATGTACTTGTCTGTGTCCTGTACTTCTCTGTGTCCTGTACTTGTCTGTGTCCTGTACTTGTCTGTGTCCTAGGTCTGATTGAAATGGAAGTGTGAGAAACACAGACATGTCTTTTGTATATGTGAAAGTATCCACAGGAAGTGCAAAGGCATTTCATCTCACTTTCAGGAGGCTTTGTTTTGCTCCTGGAATTAAGAAAAAAACCCCTACAGTGCACAATGGATGTTGATTGTTTGGTTTGGCCTTCAGTGGAGTACACATATGTCGATCTGATCTTTACCTTCCAACATACAGAGTAAATATCTAAAGTAAATATCATCTATTTCTGAACACTGTTCCACTTCTGTTGAGACCACAGTCCTTTAAAAGACTGTTGTATATATCTTTATTTCATATTATTTACAGATATGTTTATTGACATAATTGACAATCTCCAGCCCTGTGCTCTCTTGAATTTTGCAATACCTTATTATTCCATGGAAGAGCACAAGATGAAATAGAATATGTATTATTTAATATTCTATGTTTCTTACTAACAGTGGTTAAGAGTTGTTGAGGTGAACGAGTTAACTCCTGAGACACATTTAGCAGGTGCTTTGTAAGATGGGTGTCATGGAGCACAAGTGCTCATTTCTCCATCCCTTGCTGTACTGGGCTTTTGTTTCTCTGGAGATGCGTTTCAGTGGGTGTGGAGAGATCTGAATTCATGCACATGCACTTTGTACCACATTCCTGCCTTAATTTAGAACCTCTTGGAGACCAGCTGCAGCCTTACTTAAAAAGAGGAGAGGGTGGGTGGTTAGCGATGGAAGTCCTGCAGAGTAGGAACACTCAGTTACAGTTGTGAATGGAGGTGCTTTTTATCTTGTCTTGAAACTGTGTGGTGTACATCTTAATTTTTCAAATTCAACACTGTCTTGGAAAACTAAAGCTACCATTTCTACAAAATTACAGCAAGCAAGAAACCGATAATGGGATAAAATAGAGAGATATGTGTGCCAGTCACAAGATTTATTAGAATTTTACAACTGTCTATTAAATTGTTCAGTAGAGATAGAGGTGGTTATTAAAATGGCAGATGTTAAGTGCAATGTTTGGCTACTGATTCTTTTAGAACTGCCCTGCCAATATTTAATACAAAGAAACGATTTCTGTAGGGTTATTATTACAAAGAAATGGAACTTGTAGGATGTACCGTTGGTGCACTTTTCTTCAGGAAAACAGCAGAGAGTTTAATGAGATAGTGCTGGGAACTTGCTCATCTTTTGATAACAACCTTTTAGTCAAAACACGATAAGCATGTAAGGGCAGGGCAGAGAGGTCACTGTATTTGCCAGTTTGTTTCTAAACAAGCTTGTCGATTGAGGTGAGCCTGGAGCTCGTGACTTCACCTCCTGCTTTTACCCTCAGAGTTCTCTCCCTGGCTGCCAGCATTGTGTGAATCCTCATTTGTTTAGAACTGTTCATTGTTGCTGTAGTTTATTTTTTTTTTACCTTCTCCAGTGTTGTCTCCTGGCGTGTGACTAACCAGTTCAAACAAAACAGTGCAGAAATCCTTCTCCCAGCAAGAAGGAAATAGAGTCAGCTTTTATTACCAAATTTAAGGTTTATTTCCACAGAGTTGGAATTGATTTTTTTGGACAGATCTTCAGGGCCTTTAAACTTCTTCATAGGTGCAGTCTCCTATGGAGATGGGGAGGTCTCTCCCTCCCTGGGCAGAGCTGTTCTCTGCAGGAGCTGCTGGCTGACCCAGCCGGGGGCTGGAGCCCCTTCTGCCCTCCCTGCTTCCAAAACTCTGCAGTTGTCAAGCAGGATCCTGCCCCCCTGCAATCTGAAACAGTCTGCTGTTGCTGAAGACTGCCCTAGTGCCAAGCATATATTCAGGCAGGGATCAAAATTACAGGTCTCTGCATTTCTGCAGCTAAGGCTGCAATCTGGTAATTAAAAGCGATTTTCCTTTCTTAAGTAATGTACTTACTTTGCACCTGTCCTCATCCTCAGGCTTGTGGGTTGGGAGAGGGCTTTAGTAAGAACAAGGGGAGGTGAAGGCTTCTAAAAATGCAATAGATAGTTGTGACATGTTTGAGGAAGCTGATTAGCTGTAGTATAAAATGACAACTAGGTTAAAATTACAGGATTTTGGATACACTTGTCAGCTTCCATACTGTGCTTCAGCTGTAAGCTGCAGCAGTGCCTTACTATAACTTACTCTAACTTAAAACACTTAATTCAGGTGCCTAAAACCAACAGTGTAGTGTGTATTCTGTGTAGTATTTAAACCTGATGCTTCAGAATTGGTGTTCTTGTTAGCATGGCATAACTAAAGTAATATTTGTTTTATCTGGAGTAAGAAGATGCCATTTCCCATAAAAATTGATTGGCATTTTCCAGTAGTCAGACTTGAAGGGCTGGATTGTGGCTACTGTGTGTAGAAGGAGGTGGGGCAGGAGGTTAATCCTTTCTGGGTGCCCTATAAAGAGCTAGGCACATTCAGACTGTAATAATGCGTTTTTGTTAAACTGGGATTTCATTCACTAATAAACTCCAATCAGCTCCTGTGGCCAAGGTCTTATACCTTGTCTTTCATTTTCTCAGCTTTTCTTCTGACTCCACCAAGCTCATTTTAAATCCTGTCTTTCTTTTATTCTTTTGGTTTCTTTTAAAATAACTTTGGTTTAAGTGATAACTTGGTTATTTGATCTGTTTAGTCTTAAATTGTGTCTTGTGTTTTGTTTTTTTTTCATTGTGGCTTATTATTCCTTAATTAGAACCTCATTTAATTTTTAAGGCTGGTGAGTAAATAGGTGCTTTTTTCAAGAAAAGACCAAGAACAGTATTTGCATTCATGTAACAATTTCCATCCTAATTCCCAAGCTGCAAGCCCTATGGCTTTGCTGAATTGCAGCCACCTCAGAGGACTGTAGCAGCCAAGTAAAACGAGGCAGGAATCTGTTTTTTTTCCAAAAAGCCCCAAGCTATCTTCTTTGTCCAAGGCAGGCACAGAGGGTATGGATATTTAAGGTCTCATCTGAAGGATGCAAATGAGCAGACTGCTATGAGTTAGAGGTAATTAAAACCACATATTGAGATAATCGGCCAATTCAATTCTTGCTTTATTGCAGTCTGTTTTCTAATCCGAGGGACTTGTTTTTCACAGTGTTAAATTTTCTATACACTGACCAATGCACAGAAAAGGTAGCTGCAGGTAGCCTGCTTGTGCCAGCAGAAAAGAAACGTGTTTGTGAGCATGAGTGATTGGTATGCCAGTGTTTGCAGGGTGCATTTTTGTGGAGCCATGTATGGACAAATGGGGAACACACAAAAATTTGCTCTCAGATATTTTGTTCCTCATGGAATACAGAGCAGAGCTGAGCCTGTAGAGCCTTTGGTCACCTGGAAATGCTCAGGGAGAGGATTTTTTTATACCAAAAATTGTAATATCATCTTGTCTTCCTTATGCCCGAGCAAGTGAGTAATTTTCAGTGGTTGTTAGTGGTTAATGTAGTTAAATCCTTAGGAGGTGGGATGGTAACAACCACCTTTTCCAACAATGGGGCTGTATAAAACAGTTCCTGTAACGTGCACATTGGTGCAACTACATCTGTTGTAGTTTAAAACTGATGTTTCTCTTGAGAACATTTTCATAGGCAATATAGGGTGGACTGATAATGATTTTCATCTCTGAAAAAATTGGCCATTTTTCTTTCATTTTTTTTCTCTGAGTTTGTGATGGTAACTGTCCCATCCTTCTGTACTGTACAAATGTCATGGACTATGAACTCCTCTTGCTGGGGAAGGGCTTTTGGAGCAGTAGCTCCAGCTTAAGGCTCCCTCTCTAGCCCAAGTGTGGGACCAGGGCTTGGCCACACACTGTCCCCTCTGCAGTGGGGCTGGCCCAGCTATATCCAAGCTGGAGGGGGCATTTTCCAACATGGACAACAACTGCTGCCAGGATGGGTCCTTAATAGGTTTTTATTGCACTCCTATTTTTGAAGCTTCTTCTGTTATTTCATTCACTACAGATGATGTGGTCCAAATGCTGGTCTAAGCTTCATTTGTATTTACTTCTTGAATGAAGCCCCTTTTGCTTTATCTGAACTTCTTTAATGAATAGCTGCTTTTAGGAAAGCTGGACCTTAGATCTGAGAGGAATTAAGCCAGAAGCAAGAACAGGAGCAATAATTGATGTTACTGTTAAGGGCTTAGCCTGATGTGGATAGCACTTCAGTATACGCTCTTCCAGGACCGGGGACATGAAGGTGAAGTGAGCTAGAACAGTATGATTTCAGTCTTCTGAATAATGAAAGATAATGTGATGGCCACACACAAAGGATTAATTTTTGCCCAGTAAATTTAATTAATAACTTGCAGGAAGTCAATTTCTGCCTTCAGTCAAACAGATGAAGGACAGAAGATCAATTTTCCATCTGCATTTGGTTTATGGCAGTTTGAGACTTCAGGGGTCCTTTTTATTCTCAGTGCTCACTACATTTGGAGGCACTTCCTTCTAAATATATGTTTGAGTCAGAGCAGGGCAAGAGGTAGAACAAATCAGTTAAATCTTCAATCTCTGTTCATTAATCTCAAATAGTACCATGCCAAAGTGTCTGTATAAAAGCAATTATCATAACCTGTCTTTCCAAATCTGTATGCCACAGCTAGTATTTTGGCTTCCTTTCCTCTGATGCTGTCACACTGTGGTGCATTCTGTGTTTTTGCCTTTTAAGACTTCATCCCGGAAGAAAACACTGGAGGGTATTTTGGGGTTTTTTTTACACCTTGCAGCAATTTCCCACCCCAATAATGGATTAAATCTATGTAACTGGGTTAATTGGTGTTAGTGAGAAAAGAAATCTGTTCTGGCAAAGGGATTGAATTGCAAACTGAAGTGACCTGTGTTACCTAGAGATCTTAAACCTCAGATAACATGATGCAAGGGACTTTGTGTATTATTGTAACAGGTCTCCTTAACAAGGAGGGATTTTCTGTGCCTAGGGAGTTAGCCTAGGAGGTAGAAAGCCTCAGGCTGAGTTTCTGCTCAGGCACACAGCTCTGGCACCAGTTCCTGGTGTGCAGAATGGGAATGAGGTACCTCCCAAGCCCTCAGCAGCGTTGCCAGGTGTGTGCAATATTGGTGTTATTTGTGCATTGATAAGAGAGGAAGATCTCTTTATATGAGGATCTTGGACAGGAAATGGGTCAGTAGCTCATTGAATGCATGGGATTATCTTCTCTTTATTGTAGAGCTTAACTTTCTTCCTAACTCTTCACAAATCTCAGCTTTGATACCGCTTTATACTGTAAGGAGAAATCCGGCATTTGAATTACTGCTCTTTCTATGATTCCTTTTCTTGTTTTTTGACTGAAATTGAGTTATATTTACTTTTTAGCATTTCCAACACAGATAACTGATAATATTTAATATTGACTTACTGTCTGACAGAACAAAAGCTCTGGGAGTTGCATTGTAATGCTTATTACAATAAGCATTATAAGTAAACTATTATTACTAGTGAATTTGTCCTCAGGGCTGAGCTCCATTTTCCCACCTTGCTGCTTTTACAAAACAAGCAAAGGACACGATGTGACTTCTTTTCCATAAAAAGGCTGTTCCCCACAAGTAAGATGTGTGAGACTGGCACTATTTTAGTTACTTGGAACCTTTCTGTAAGAATCATCTGCCTTGTGTTTAGGAAGCCCATTGCAATTCACCACTGTCTCATCTTGGTGGCCTTGGGTTTGTGTGTGGTGTCCTGGTGGGTTATTAATGAAACTTAATTTCTTCAATAAATTCATTAGGTTTAAATTACAGAGACTAGGACCTTGAAGGTACTGCCCTGTAGCTTGTTTGGTTATTTCTAGTGACTGTGAAAAGGATACTCAGTTCATTTCGGCACAGTACCCTTTGTGACTAAACTAAGAAATCAGTCAATAAATAAAAGGTAGATTCTTTAATTATTTCCTCTGTACATTGCATGGTGATGAATTAGCTTACTATGCAATTCCTTATAGCACGAGGTGTAGTAGTTAGGAAAAACTAAGTTCATTATTTACTAACAGGCATTGAGGCCATTACCAATTGCTTGCAGATTCCTAGTTACAGGCTTTCTAAAAGGATAATACAATTCTGTAAAGGTTCCAAGTAAAACTTTCAGGGATTATTCTGTAAAAAGTCCTTAGCCCAATGAAGTGTGAAAATTCCTTCAGTTTGTTATTTTAATTAGTCATTAAGTGCATGATACTTTTTTTTCCTTGATTTCTTTTCCTGTGGAAAATGCACATGGCTTCTACTTAAAAATAACTTCAGAGTGGCAAAATGCCCTGTGTCTTAGGAACTCTCAGCAGGTCAAAACAGATAGGCAGGATAAGCTCTTGGATTTCTCTTGATGTGTTTTATTGAAGCAGCCATTTCTTTCTGAGCATGACATAGTCATGGAATATAGAGCATAAATAGGAGTCACGTATTTCATAAAAGGATTGTGTTCCTAGAAAGGTTACATGGACAGAGGGTTTTCATAAACATGTTCTCAGTTCTTGTCTGAGCCATAGAATTCCTGTAGGAGCAGGGCTTTTTCTGTTTGTAGTGTTTGTTTCCATTTGCTAGCTCAGTGTTATATTTTAAGTAGAAATTCTACCAATGGCTACTGTTTTCAGATGCTGTGGAGGTGTAGATTTGGTAACTATTTCATTGGTAAGGTATTAATGATACTTTCTGAAGTTAGTAGTGAAATGCTCTAAGAGATGTTTGTTCAGGATCATGGTGCAGTAAGAAACTTAGGAAATTTTAAATTGAAGCTTTGACTCTCAGGGTGGGAGGATTTCTGTCGTATGTGCTCGTATGTTCACGTCCAGATGTTCTAAGTGAAGGCAAAGTTGTTGAAGTAATTGTGGCCAATATCAACAGTGTATTTCTTTGTCAAGTTGTTAGGAACTGTATCATGATGTGTGTTACTGTCATAAATCTTTTCAGCTAGCAGAAATCAAAAGCCTGAAAAAGCAGTTTCTGGGTCTTATAATCAAAGTGGCAGGATTGGGTGGAACCAAGGTGCTTGATTCAGTTGTTGCTTTGCCTTCTCTGCAGGTGCAGTAAGATACTTTCTGTTGCTCTAAATCAAACACCAGCCACAAACATTTAAGTATTTGTAATCAGTGCCCTTAGAAAACTGTCTGTACTAGTCCAGAAAAAGTGCTAAAATTGTCAGCAGCTATGCACTCTGCTTGGTAGCAAAAGAGGAATCCCAGATTACCACTTTGTAGCAAAAACACCCTGATGGAGACATGGTCATTTCCATTGCTGAAAGAACTGTTGTGGTTCAGGCTCAGACTCCTCTGGCAGTGGCAAAGGCACACTCACACTCAGACCAGACTTATGAAGAATTGGAAGCTCCTTCGGGCTTCTGTGAGAGAGTGCTGATTGATGTTGTGTATTGCTTCTTCCATAAAACATAGTAGGGGACAATGCTCCATTCTCCTCTCCATTTCATTAGTGTTAGGAGCCAGAACTGGTTGAAGTCCTGAAGGCAAATGGGAAGAGGAAACCTGGCAGTAATTTTTTCTTTCTTTTTTTTTTTTTTTTTTAAGCAAAACTGATTTCTGTGGAGAGCTGGTTGTAATGTGTGTCTTCACGCTTTTTTTTTATGAACTTGGTGATTAATTATGTTCCACTGTTTAAGTAATATCTTCCCTGTTTCATATTTTCTTTCTTTTCAAAAATAAAAAGGCTATGTTTTTCTCTTCCTATACATTCTCTTCCTATACACTTGAAGTACATTTTGGCAGGATATATGAATTTGAAATGTGAAGCAAGTTTTCTGAACTGTGTGGCTAGCTAATATCAATCCAGATTGGTTACCTAACAAGGAAAAATCAGAAGATTTTTGTTGAAGGGTCTACTGAAAGAATGGCATCATCCTAAAGCTCAGCAATGTCAGCCTAAATTCATCTTACAGCACATCTGTTCTGTGCACTATCTTGGATTATTTAGCTCAAGAGATCAGAGGGAGATGTTTTTGAGTTTTTGTTTTCCTCTCTTGTTTGTTTTCCATGGGTACTTGACACCACATTGGTTTTAATTTTATGAGTGGCTTGGAAGGGCAGGCCTCATTGATTTCCTGTGGTAGTGGAGCTCATAAAGCATCAGGCCCTTCTGGAGCTGTTCCCGGCGGGTGGGGTGTCCGCAGCGCTTCCCCAGCGCGGCTCTGCCTCCAGTGGGAGGAGAGAGGCTGCTCTGCTTTGTGCCCTCCAAGGCATGGCAGGGGACCAGGCTGTGGCACTGGCAGCCTGCTCTGCTGGGTTCTGCCCTTCAAATGGTGCTGTGCTGCTTCTCTGCTCTCTGCTGAGATGCCCCAAACACAGTGAAGGAATTTGCGTGGTGATAATTTTGTAGGCTTGTGTCTCAGTGTTCCTCTCAGCTGAGAAGGTTCATCAGCTGCTCCTTCAGACCCAGCTTTAAGGTGATTCCTAATGTAACACAGGATTTTTTCCTGTGTTAAGAGGCTGTATTATTTTGGAGTGAGGGAGTTTCACCCCAGCTATAAGTTTCTTAAGGAAGGAGTGCTTGTCTCAGGTTAACAAACTGTACTCCCACCAAGGTATTCACCTCCAAGCCTTTAGTACAAGTTCTTGGCAAGTCCAGCATGGGACTGGAGTCACAGGTTGTCCTTCTCCCCACTTCATCTAGCATGTGGCAAGGAGAAGAAGGTAGAGCTCCTGCCTTTTGCCACAGAAAGCAAGCACTCCCCAAATCTGTGGAAATCCAGAACCTTCACATCTTAGGTGCTGCTCTGTAGACTTAATTACATTAATTTTTTAGTACCTTCCTTTCTAGTGTGTGGTGCTTTTGTCTTGAAAGTGAAGCTGATTTATCTGTCTGCTAGCAAATCCTCTTGTGTTCCCCACTCTAGAGGGAGGAGAGACAGGTTCTAATCTTGTATCTTTAATCTACCAGTCTAGGAATGTATCTCCATTTGTTCCTTAAATACAAACAAATATTTATTTATGTATTTCTCTAAAACTGGTAGCTTCAAGGTATTTCCATCCACTGGCTAACATAAAACCTCTTGTGCACTTAACCATAAACTGTGATGAACAGTCTGAAATTTAAGCTCTTCCAAACTATTAACTCTGAATATTAAAAATTTCATCTCATGTTTACCATGAAAAACTTAGTTGCAAAAGCTCTGGTTGAGACACTTTTAGGCATTTCTAATAGCTGTTCATGTCAGCACTAACATATGCATATGTGCTAAATATAGAATGCAAATTACCTGTTCCATGCTGCAATCATATTTCTAGTTATTGGATTCTTAGAACTTCATTTATCCTGGTTTCTAGGCAATCAAGCACAGCAAAATAGGAGTGAGGACTTGGAAGAAAAAGTGGCTTTCAGTGCTACTTTTTGATATATTTATATTTGCTTGTTTTTTGTGTCTGCAAAGAATCAGATGCAAACCTACCCTTTTTAGTTTGGAGCGTTTGCATTTCTGGTTCCTGTTGGATGTAAAGAAAAGGGAACAGCCATTTAACAGCAGAGCAGGTTTTAATGTATGACTCAAGCAAAGTGTGTGAGCCCAGAGAAGCCAGTTGCTTCTAAGAAATGCAAATTCCGTGTAAAATGGGAAGGAATAGAAATGCGCCATTGGAAATGTGCTATTTTAAAATTAAAATGTGATTAGAGACAGTGTGAAATTGTGTTAACGTTGACAACTGTGGGTCTGTTCTCAGGAACAGTCACTGCAGCTTGGAGGGCTGAGCGTTTTCAGCTGCTGGCTTCTTTGCTCAGGGCTCATTGCTGCACATGGCTCTGGCTTTCGTAGCCAAGTGGCAAAGCTGTGAGTCTTCCAATACTTATTCCTCCTGCTTTGTTTCCTGCACAAGCCATTCTTCCTTCCCAGGCCACTTGTACCCATTTGGCTTGCACTGTTGTACCCAGTTGGCTCCAGACACGGAATTTCTTAGGCTGGCTTTGGATTGGTGGTGCACTGTAGCAAGTGGACAGGCAGGGTTTGAGGTGTAGGGCTTAGGCAAGGCTGCCCTTTTCTGAGCTCTGAGCTGCTTTTCTCTGACCCTGCACTGTAGGAGTCTTGTGCTTTTAGCAAATTGGAAGGGGTCCCACTGGAATGAGTGTGGCCAGACTAGCCATGCCTGGGACATTTGGGACTCTCCACACTTGGGTCAAAAAATGTGCATAGCCAGGTAAGCAAAAGTCAGCTTGTGGTTTAAGTAGAGAGAAATACCCATTTATATCAGGGGTTGGAGTTGCCTACCTGGTTTACTGTTTTTGTTTTCAGGTAGAGATGAAAAATGTTGCAGTGTGCAGTAATCCAACCACTTGATTCATGACAGTGTCAAGCAGTTAGCAGTTTGATTTTGCTTGTGATAGACTGAATGCATTTTACTGAGTGTGTTGCTGATGAAAACATGCACTTGTCTCCTGTTTAATGTCCTTGAAGTAACCTCTATGCTTGAAGGATGGTATTAGTTTATACTCACTTTTTTTTTCTGATCTGAATAAAGTAGAATCTAACTAAGGTTAGTGTTTCCTTACTTCTTGAATTGTGACCTTCTTTTTGGCACCATCTCATAAAATGAACACATACCCATTTGTAATGTGTAAACAACAAGGTTTGTGGCTTTAGTCTTGAAATAAAGATGTCATCTTTAAGATTCATGATGGGTTTTTGTATTTTTTTTCATTTTGCATAATTATCCAAACCTTATAATTAACCTTTTCATTTAGCTGAAATAAGTCATTCAAGTAGGCATATTGTTGCAATCATCTAATGTGTGTTTATTATATGTAAAAATGAAATACTGAAGTTAAGGAATGTCTTTAAATTCTTCCTACTATTTTCTTTTCCTCTGACATAAATTATTCTTCTGGTTGCAAGCTGAAAATGTTTGTACTTAACAGCAATGACAAGGAAAACTAAAAATTTCTGCTTTTATTTCTGACTACTTTTTCCAGTTTAGCAATTTATAGTGGCAGTGGGTATTTTACTAAATGGAAAAAGTGTTCTAGAAGAGATAACAACTTAGTTCTATATGAAGGTTCACGGTTTGTTTCTAATGTGCAGCGTTATGGGTTGATCTTTTGTCATTAATAGATACATTTATGCAACCAAGGCATATTAAAGCAACCAAACCTTAATTTGATGGTAGCATTTGTCCAAAGTCTGGTTGTTGCTTCTTGAAGAATATTCCTTTTAGCTAAAACTTTTGTTACCCACTGTGGTTGTTAATTTCTTAAGTTTCCTTTTCTTGTGTGCTTCTAACACTGTGTTAATGGAAAAAAAAAAATTTCAAAAATCAGGCACTCCCTGCTACCATCCACTGTACTGGAAGGAAGTGGAAGACAGATGGAGGTTACTGGGGAGTCCCAGTGTGCAGCAATTTACTTCCATACAGCTCCAACAGAACACAAGCCTTGCTTATAAATGCTGTTAAACCACAGTATCTTTAAAACAGGCAAAAAAGCTCCTGCCTGGCCCTTGAATTGCTGAAACTGTACATTGTAAGGTAATTTGCTATAAAGATCTCTTGAAATAATTTCAGTGTATTCACTGTTGATTGGTCTTTCTAAACCAATCCTATTATCAGGATGTGAATTTGATGTATGGGCAAGGCCCAAATTAGGTTCAGGATTGAATTTTTTCTTTTCACTGCATGCTTTAGACATTCAGTCAGTGCTTTATCAATCAAGGTTTTATGAAAGTGAAAGTTACTTCTTTCTTGTTTTCTTTAAGGGGATTAGTTTTTTACTACCTGACCAGTCCTCAGCTTGCCACATCACCCCTTAATACTAATTTCCCTTCAAGTCAAGTCACCATTTTAGATTCACAAATAGCTCTCTATTAACTTCTGCTAAATCTATTGTATAATCTTCTGTTTAATACAGTGGCATTGATCACTGAAAAGATTAAGTAGATCTTTACATTTTCAGACACTTCCAAAAATTATTTGGTCAAATTAGTGAGACTGAAACTGTAGTACAATTTGTCATCTAAAATGGCAAAAAATCATTCAGACTTAAGGATGTAACATTGCTGGATGTGTTTTATGAGATTCTTTTAATCAGTGGCTGTGCCAGTGGCTTCCTGTGGATCAGCAGTGATTTTATTTCATGACAGGTTTTAGCTCTTTAAAAAAAATAAAAAATGGTTGCCAATCTGCATTATCCTTCTTGCTTTAAAAAAGTGGTGATTCATATTATCCACTCCTAAGATACCTCTTAGGATTTGCTGTGGCTGTGGGAGGAGTTCAGCTGAGAGAGTCCTTCAGACGGGAACTGCCAAAGCTTGCTACTTTAATCGTTATTCCTAGTGCAAGTTACAGGCTTAAGCCTATTATTAGCTTGCATACAAAAAAAACCCCTAAATATATAATTTGACAACCAACTCCTACAAATTACCCATTATCCATTTCTTTAAAAACTGTGAGCACTTCTGTATTCAGGCCAGTTTCATGCTTGCTCTTAGTCACTGTCATGGGGCTCTGTGTTAATTTGACTGGAGCTGGCAGATGCAGGGTGTGCTGCTCAACGTGCTCGCCAGAACCTCATCAGAGGCTAGTTTGCAAAGAAATAATACAGGATTTGTTTTCAGAGAAGCAGACTTTGGGTTCAAGTGTTTTCTTTTCCTTGCATTCATCCAATGGCCAGCTGCCTGAGTGTCTCTCCAATTTTAGGGCTGTACTTCTGTTTGGATCTCCAGGTTTAAACGTGAACCGCCAAGTTGAAATGCCTGACTGAGATTCAAAACCCACTAAAGAACAGGAGTAAGTTTTTTCTTTGTTTTTCCATTCTTAAGTACAGCGTATTCTGTCAGAAGCTCGTGTGTGGTATGGGGCGGCTGTTTTATTCAGCAAGTCCTTATCTGACAGAACTGAATGGAGTCTGGGGACAAAGACAGTTACTTTCCTCTGTCCAAGGAAAGTGAAGGAATACTTTCAAGTGTTTCTTCTTTTGTTTTCCTGCATAATGGTATAAAGGCTTTCTTTTACGACCCATGGATTGAGTTCAAGGCTGCTCAATAGCATGTCTGGCTCTGGCCTTTCATGTTTTTGAACACAGATCCACAAAGGAAACGAGAAGGGAGCAAGGGATGCTTCCTTCTGCAAGTTAGTCCAAACCCAGGAGCTGGATGCTCAGAATTCAGCAGGCTGATGTGAGAGACTCCAGGTCACAAGGCTGGGACAGTGTCATGCTGGGACAGGTCACAGTGAAAAGGGCTGTGACTTGCTGATACTACTGAAGGGCTAGGTCTCCTTCCATATAAAGCTCTCCTAGAAGATCCCCTTTGGGCTCATGGCTATTGTTTATCAGCAGAGGCTGGCTAGCTCTGACTCTGAATGACAGCACGGTTCAGACCCTGAGCTATGCTACTCCACACAGAGAGCACAAGGTGGGAGCCACGGGATGAGCTTCCTGTTTACACAGCAGACACCAGCTGAAAAATAAGTGGTAAAGATGCAGTGGATAGTGGAGTGTGTCAGGGAAGGTTCATTTCTTCAGTTCTTCTTCAGTTTCCCACATTGGAGGAAGGAAAGGTGTGAACCAAGCTCAGTGTACTGGAAGTAGCTGCCTGGTGTGTGATTGAGCTGCTCAGAGGTAAGAAAAGAGTGGTCAGAGGTCAAGGGGATGGCAAGCCTTTAGCAAGGGTTGAAAGATATAAAAGGTCCGGGTAGCACTTACCCGCTTGAAAGGAGAAGATTAAGTCCTGACATTGACATTGCCTGGGTCGTTGGAAACACTGAACACGTTTTGAGAGTGCTGATGCCACCTGCTTTAAGAGGGAACTTCTGTCTTCCATTCTAAGACAGTTGTTGCCATTTATTTCAAGTGCTGACTGTAATGGCTGAGAAAGCCATCGAAAATTTGTGCCTAGCAGAGCAAATAATTGCATAAGGATAAAGCCTGTAATCACTCTGAATAAAAACTGGAACATTTGAACTTGAAAACACAGATTTCTGCTTGTAAAATCTCTCCTTACTTAATGATCATTGACATTACCATTGGATTATAAGGACTGTAGCACTTCTCTCTGATAATTTTTTGTTCCCTTCCCTGCTGCAGAGGTAATGGGTAGAACCACGTAATGCAAGGAGCAAGAACTGACCAGCAAAAGTCCCTTTTCAACATGTATTTCTGATGGAAAATAATGGTATCCAGAAGCAGGCTAGGATGGTTTCTAGAGGTTGGCTTCATTTTTCTGTGGATTTGAACCAAATTGATTAAACCTGGCTCATTCCAGGTGCCACCATTAGGATTGTAAAGGGCGGAGGATCCTACTGTGTTTAACCATGTGAATGAATTAAGCTTTTATTTCTTCCCTGATTAAAAGGCTCTGAGCTTGTGATTTTGGTNTTTTTTTTAGCAGAATGGCTAGAGTAGATTGGAAAGAAAATTGAAATATGAAATCATGGCTGATGCACATAATCCAGTCTCCATCCCAGGCTTTGCCAAGCAGCAGTTGCATGCCACTCTCGATTATAGGTATTATAGTTAGACAGTGCCTTTGGAAATAGCAAAGTAAGTTAGATGAAGACTTGCAAAACCTTTGAATGTATTTAGTTGGAGAGCAGTAATGAGGTGAGAAAGGATAAACAGTAGTGCAGACACTGCCTGTTTGTTCCTAATAATTGAAGTGCCATAGTGAGAAGAAGTCAGCTGGTGTCTTGTAGTACTTAGCATCCAGTGCACTGTGCTGGTTCCTTTCCCATGCAATCCCCAACTGTTGTCCTTAGTCCTGGCCTTTGTGTGGGAAGTAGTATCTGTTGAAGCAATTTTGTAAAAGAAATCTGTTAAACTGAGTCAGAATTACAATGAAATTTTTATAATCCATTTACTCCTGATTTATTACTCTGTGAAGCAAAAAAATAACCCCACACATCATGTCCTCGAGAGCTTTGTCATTAAAACCTGAGTAAAATGTTAACTTTTGAAGCACTTGAGAATTTTTTCCCCAATTACATTACTGGCCCTAGTAGAAAAAATAAAAGTGAAATTATAACATTAAGGCATTTTGTTGAAGAGGAATCATATTCTGGTTTACGTTGCAAAATGAACCGCTGGTGCTTTACGTTGTATTTGGGGAGGAACTGGGGTTGGAATATAGCTTTAAACTGAGTAATGGAGTCTTGGACTCTGTCACCAGAGTCTTGGAATGGCTGTCACCAACTTTGACACTTGTGTCCCATTTTAATTTTACTGAAAAACTGGTGGTGGATGTAAGGTGAATCTTTCAGTTTGACCTCCATTTTTGATTTTTATCTTTGGGAGACTCAGAGAAGACCTGAAAGTAAGACTAAATTAGAGAGAACCTTGCTAATGAGACCTGGTTACTTACATTCATTTGCATGCCTACAGTGGTGAGGTGCAATTTACTTAAACTCTGAATTCTCTCCCTATGTGAAGGCCTTTCATTTTATCTTTCATATCCAAGGTTACAGCATTGATCACGGGTTGACATTTTTAATAGTTTGTAAAATACTGTATTTTAATTTCTGGTATTATCCTAATTTGTCTTCACTTGCTTTTAAAGGCTCAGTTGACAAGCAAAGCAGGGTGACAGTCTAGAAATTTTTGTTATCACCATGTTTTGTTTAGGGCAAAGATTTTTTTTGTGTGTACTGTTCACACTGGGTACAAGTCAGGAAATATGCCTTGGACACTTCCAGACTAGAGATATTCTTTCCACCTGATTTGAAGAGTGGTGTATCTTATTCAGAAAGCCCTATGCCATTAAAGGATCACACTCAATATTGTTCACTCATATGACTTACATGTCATCAATTGTTTTGCAGCCTCAAGGCCATTTTACACATGGTTGGACAGTTAAATGTTTAAAATGATTTTGGGAAGGGCCAGGAGCTATAAGAGTCATTGGATTCTTTACTATTGTGTTTGAAATGTTAGGAGCAGCAGTTGTGTCCTGTGCATCTGAGGAATGTGGGTAGGTCAGATAACCCAGCCAAGGGCGGAGGGGAGGTTTTGCAGTTCCTCATTGACAAGACCTCATTAGCAGCACACAGTTCAGCCTTGGTTAAGCCTGCTGGCAAATGTGCCATCTGCTTGCAAACACTCTTGGATCCTGCCAGACCTGTGTTCAAAGGCATCCCTGAGACCTGTCCGAGCATCCAAGTCCCCAGAACGCACTCACAGAGGTGGCAGTTGTGATCACAGGGAGCATCACACGGGGATCACCGAGGTGTGAATAAACTCAACAAAAAAGGAAGCAAATCCCACACATAATATAAAATTAATCTGTGAGTTCTGTGAAGTTATTCCAAGAAAACATATGTACAACATAGTAGCACTCAGGTGAAGTTAGCAAAAAGAGGCCTCAATTATAGCAAGTAAAGTAAGTGGTAAAGATTACAGATACATACTTTCATGCCTGGGAGCTGAGACTAGTTGAAAATAAATGAGTTTTATGAAGAAATTTATCCAAGGGCAGATTATTGTGTAGTAGTTTCCTGAAGCTTTATGTTTGTAAGTCCCTGTTGTCAGGGGTAGGACTACTCCAATCTATTCCAGATCTATTTTGCATAAAAAAAAAAAAGGAGGCTCAGCAGAAGGAAAATGCAGTGTAAATCATGATAGCAGAAAATTGTGTAAAATGAAAAAGTTATTTAAGGTTCATATAGGAAGGACGTGGAATTAAGCATTTTTATTGCAGATAAGAAAATGCATAAAGCAAAAAAAGCATTGTTTAACTGCGTGGAAGATTAAAGTTAAGCATTTGAGATTTTAATGAGTCAGGAATATGGAGCACAAATACACTGATATTTCAGTTTAGAAATGTTTTGCTGCTTTCTTTGGCTGAAATGCTGTGCCGTATGTGAATTCTAAAAATACCACTCTCAAGTCCTGTTGTCAAAATAGTTTTATTTTCCTTTAAAACAGCACATAACAAACTGGCATTTTCACTATCCGAAATTATGTTTGTGTGTAATTATGCATTTTAACTATGCAGTCTTAACCTATGTTAAGAACCATGAAAGGTAGGTTTGCACAGTGCAGTCAGTCTGTCTGCAGGGCTTTGCTTGGCCCTGCTCACCTGCTTTGCCAGTTAATAGAGGCTGCTCCCCATGTGGTGACATTTCACTTTGAGTAGAGGCTCTCTGTGTAATGTTAGGGGCAGAAACAGGAACGAAGTTGGCAAATTTAGAATTAACGATATTTTAGGGTGAGGTCTTTTTTTGTTTTACTTACAGTCATTTCATGTGTGGAAACTTTGGAATCTTGGTGGTGTTGTTGATGGTAGTGGTTTGGGGTGTGTTTGTGGAAGGCTGGTTGTCCCCCATCCTCCTAATTGATGCAGAACTGTGGCCCTGTGTTTAAGTCTTTGGTTTTCCCAGCTGCTGACTGAGGCCTTGTACACACTGGAGGGATCAGTGCTGTATTCTGGGTTTGTAGGAGTGAGCTTTGTGACAGCAAGTTATGACCAGAGAGAGAATATTTCACCCAATTATTCTCCAGCAATGAATTTCCTATAAAAATATCACAGGGGTAATTTTTTCTTTACCTGTGTGTAAAGAATATCTACCTCTTTATATTAAAAAAATGTATTTATAAGGAAAAAAGTCCCTCTATGCTTATGAAAGGTTTTTGGTGAGAGACTGTAGCCCCCTTTTTGTGTTTCAGGTCCAGTTATTTCTTTCTCTTCCTTTTAAAATTGAGTAATCTGCATTGTCACTCCTAATTCTGTACAACAATGCAGGTCCTGTTTCAATCCTATTTAGAACAATAAGATATCCAATTTGCTGCTAAATGGCTTGACAGACTGTTTAGGTCTCCACGAGCTCCGAGTGAGTGTCAGACCTTCCAACGTCGCATTCGTACGTCAGCTGCAATTTTATAGATACTCTTTACCCCTGTAAGTATATAAAGACATTAGATGGCAAAGAGAAAGTGTTTGTTGGCATTGTCTTCTGGAAAGAAAGGCAATTCAATGTTTACAAAACTCGCATGTCAATAAAACAGAGTTATTAATGTTTTATTTTTGTGAAGAGACACTTGAAATTGTTTCAGCTTCAGAATAGAAGAATTGCATCATAAAATCCTGACACTAAATTAGGAAAGGATTATGCTGAAGAGAAAGCCCCATTCATTGCTCAGAAATCCTATCATAGAGGGAGAGGATATTTACCGTTGGCTGAACAGATTGGAGATTTTGTGCATGACGTATTGCACCGTTTTATGACAGATGCTCATTGTTTAGTGACTTATACTTCAGCTAAATTCGTACAGCTTACTTTGCTAACAAAGAATAATTATTAGAGTTAATATGCCATCAGCAATGCACATTATAGGCTGCTGGATTTGAGAGCTTATTTAATGGTTTTAAGAAAACCAAAACCTTTTATTGAAATAGGTGTATTTTCCTTTTTTCCACCTACAAAATAATAAGCAAACAAATGTGAAAATGCAGAAAGAGGGAAATTGGCAAACTCATTCTTGGGAAAGAAATCAGATTGTTTGTGAGTTGTACAGCTACTGTCTAACACTGTGCCTGATGATCATAATTGGTCTTTCAAACAATATATACAAATTAATTGACATTTCTATCTGGCATTCGTCTAAGATGTAAATATGGGCTTTGATTGCAATTCAAATTAGTCTGAAATTTAATATCTGGTTATAATCAGAATTGCTAAAGATGTCTAGCTAATTTAATTGACATAATTGTTATAACATCTCTAATTTTATGTTGATGTCTGAGGTAATGACTGCTGAGTCACCTCTGCTTTGGGAAGCTTTTAAAATAAAAATGAGCTTACACAGGACTCAGTTGAAAACATGTAAAAGAAGAGAGTTTATATCAGTTTTTCTCTCTCTTTTGGTATGTTGCTGGAGGGGAATGAATGAAATCTGGAGGTGTACAGTGGTATACCAGCCCTATCATTCTCTAGTAAAGATCAGCATGAAAAAGCAAATGGCTCATTTATTGGACTGAAGCATTGTTACTTATTTACAGGACCAAAATAGTTTCCTTCACATAAAAAAGCCTTCAGCAACTTCTCCTCAGATAGGAGGATTTATTTATGAAGTCTCTCTGGGATAATGTGGGATGATTCACTGTTTTTGCTACTTGCCAAAAATGACTCCAGCAGATTAGGAGAATTTAAGCTATTGTAAGTACTGGATAACTTGTTAAAGTAAGCCAGGGACCTAATTCAGCTAAAAGTGCTGAAGGACAGGTAAAAATCTACCTGCTGGAGACAAGTTGCTGGTGGCAGGCTGTGCTGGTTGGCTGCTGACATCCCTGTGTTGCCACAACCAGTCCAAGCTACTTGGGAGGGAGTGACTTTCCAGTGCAGAAATGAGGACACTCTCATTCCCCAGCCTTCCTTCCGTCTGATGCAAAAGCTTAAAAATTTTCTTAAGTCGGCTGGAGTGGAGCTGAACATCGGTTTATGAGCTAAAATTATCTTGATTACATGACCATAGAGATCAGTCTCCTGACTTTAACTTCACCCCATGTCTCCAGCTGAGGACAAATGCGTGATTGTGTGTGGAAGATGAGAAACCAAACTGACTGCTTAATTCAGGATGTGCTGACAGACGGACCCTGTTCCTGATTTGGGGAGGAGGGGAGTGGGGGAAGCTGGAGAAGCAATAGGAAGAGAGGAGCTGTTGGCAGTTGTGCAGCTCTGGGGGCTGTGGGCACTGCAGGCTGTGCCTGAGGTGTGGCTGAGTGCACAGACCAGTGCTCAGGAGGCAGCCTGAGCTAAAAAACTGACTAAAACCTGGGGTATTATTGCCTTCAGTTCTGTGAATGTTTTATGTTTTAACCCTTGAAAAGCGAAGATTTGGAAAAAAGGTAATGATTGCCAAGATTTATTTTATCCATGTTCTCTGTCTGTCTGGATTCCATTTGCAGAAGTTTTCTCATCTCTAGTGGACTACTTGAGTTTAGGCTTTATGTGCTGTTCTCAAAATTCAGATGTTCTCTGTCAACATAATGGTTGTCTAACAAGGTATACATCCTGCTGCTCTTGGATTTTCAGTAAGCTTTTCAAATGTCTGAGAAGATAAAGCTTTCCTTAGAACAAATTATCTTCCTCACTCTAGTCCAGTGCCTTTTTTTCTTCTCTGGTTTGGCAAGTGCCTGCAGATGATATCAGATGTGAGAAGATCCATTCACTACCTTGTCAAAGATGCAGGGTTTTTGCAAACACTAGGATATATCCAGGCTGTGCTGCTACAGTGGTTTGGGTCACCTCTGGCCTTGTCAGAGGGGATGGTCACAATGTTTGTGGGCAAACCATCCCACCTTCGTGCTTTTGTAGGTGCTATAGAGAGGCAGTATGCCATGTATTATTTGAATATTGTTTTTAAATGGGAAGAGTGGATTAATATTCCCCAGGGAACAGCAGAGGGGTCTGCTGATGTCTCCATCTGCTCATGTCCCTCCCTGAGAGATGAACCGTGTCGTGCTCAGGAGCAGTGTTTTCACAGAGGTAACCAGCATTGCTCTGACATCAGGTGTCTAATAATAACTGCCTGGCAAGTCATCCTCTCTTCTGCTTCACCCACTCTTAGTCACTATACCAGTTTCTGTAGGCTACAAGTAGTAGGCTATTTATTAAAAGCAGTAACTAGTGAAAAATGGTTTTCTTAATCAAGTTTCTCCTGCCAAGAATGTAAAATCAGACCAATTTTAGGTGCTTTGAATCTTGTCCAAGTCAGATTACTTGGCAACTCATGTTACCTCAGCTGCTTCCCTACCTTCCATTCACATTCCAGGTGCTGAGGAGCACTGTTTGAAGATTTGTGGTTATTAAAACTAATGCCTTAAAATTCTTTGTAAGGAAAAAAAGGTATTTGGGTAGCATCTTCCCTGTGTCCCATCCACATCTGGCACTGCATTGCCAGTGCCAGGTAGAGAGACTTCATTTTCTCTGAAGGAGAGGGTCAAGGTTATCTGAGAATAAATCTCCCTCTTCCTTATTCCTCTCACCTCAGCATTACCCGTGGGGTCATGCCTGGAAATGCCAAGGGGAAGAATGAGACTGCTGAAAGCCTGCTTGTAGGCACAGGGCTTTGTGGTTTTCCTGACCTTGTTGACTTAACAGGTCAGTAGCTGTGCTTATCCCAGTTTTCTAGGTAAGCTCACTTGTCCCCAGGTTCTTGCAGGAATGTGACATTTCATTTTCTTTTTATAATCTGTCACTGATTGACAAGCTCTTTGCATGGGGAGCTATTCTGACAGCAGGGGAGCAGCAAAGCCAAGCACCCTCTGCTTCCCACACAGGCTGGAGCTTGTCCTGCCTTCTGGGAAGGACAGAGAACTAGGAATGCCCTGGAGAGCTGCCTTGAATGGGATCCAGAAATGTGGGTTTGTAGCAAAAAGTACCTTTCTAATTTAGTTTGTTCAATTTGTAGGTCAATATCCTGCTAACGAAAAAGAAAAAGAATTGTATAGATTGGGAGTTTCCCAGTGGAAGATTATTTGTGAATAAAAAAGCTTATGCTACTGTAACTCATTGCTCAGAAGCAATGACAATTTTTGATTGTCAATTTTAAGTGGAAGCAATTACCACATGGCAATTTTAAGTGGAAGCTGTCCAATGCCCTGGAGACGCCACCACATTGTCATTTTACTTCATCTTATCTACATAGGTTTGTCAGTGTGCTAATTTATGGAATGTTCCTCTTTAACTTTTGTACCATCCTTTTCCTGTATTCATTTTTCTATTTTTGGTATGAACTCATGCTTTTATGGACTATGACAGGAGAGGGAAAACAAATTAAAAATTTTAAATTTTAGAGTTTTTCCACCAAGTTGGTTTATGGTCTGTGTTTCTGGGCCAACTCCTTAGTTCCTTGTAAAAACTGAAGAGCAGACTTGCTGCTTCCATGAGGATCATAATTATATTGGTCTTTCTGTTAGGTACATGACATTTTAAAAATAATTGTATTATCGAAGTTATTTCTGGAGTATTTCTCTTTTTGTCAGGGCATTTTGTGCCTCAGTGCACAGTTATAGTTTTTCTTCCAACTTACCATTTTTTGTTAATTTCAACTCTGTTGCTAAAGTGTTTCTGCTCACAAATTAAAAGGAAGAAGTATCATTAAGTAGTCTTAGGAAGATGCCAGTGTTGAGCTTTGAAACAGTCTTATACTACTGGAAAAGTACAGATACTTGCGTGAAGCTGGGGAAGAGCAGGGTTGGAGTTAAGGGTTTGGATTAGGCTTTTTTGCCACCTGTGTTCTTTCAGCCACCTTTTGTACCTATGAGATTCAGGGCTGCTCTTTGGTGCAGAACGGGTGTGTTTGACTGATGAGCTGGCTGGTTAGGGAAATGTGGTTTTAAAAACTATCTGCACTGAAACAGCTGGAAAACATCTTTCTCAGTCCAGCTTCAACAAAGAGTAATAGATGCATTTGACAGCATTGATATTTCACTACCACTTGCTGTTATTCATTAAAATTTATGCAAAAAACAGTGCAAGGAAGTTCCAGGACATAAATGAGACTTAAGTGTCCATGGAAGAGACAGACAAGAGAAGGGGATGTGCTTGTGGCTGTGTGAGCGTGCTTGGATATAGGACAATGATGGAGAATCTGGGTCTGCTGGTCTGAGTGCCTGGAGGGTACTGAGTTGGTTTATATTCTATTTATTTAATTGCTTTTGTGAAAGGGGCAGTGTATCTTTATATTATGTGGTAATGTGGGGCTACATTGTAAATATTTTATTGGAGGAGTAAAATATCATATAGCAGTAATTTAATCTTTCTGTGTTGAATAGTCTGTCTTCTGGGGATGTTAAAAGTTGTTGCTGGTGTTTGATTATTTTACTTTAATAGATCATCTGGAGTTTTAAATATCTTATGAGACCTGCTGTAAGTTTTTTGCCTGAGAGAGGGTTTGCTGCTCCTTTCTTCCCTTGTAGCCACACTGCTTTGCAGCTGCCCAGCCTCAGTGGTGCTTGCTGGTGGATGAGATGGCCGTACAAACTGCAGGGATCAGACAGCTGAGACAGGCACCTAAGACCACTGCCTTTTTAGTCCAGGATCAGGCAGTGAAGCTTTATTTTTGCTTTCTTTCAGGTTTTCTGAATTTTGACTTCTGTCTGTGATATGAGGAAGGTGGGGCTGACCTGATGGGGGGAGTAAAGAAGCTGGAGCCAGGCTCTTCTCATGGTATCCACTCATAGGACAAGAGGCAATGGGCACAAACTGAAATACAGGAAATTCTGCTAAAGGGCAATAAACAAAGTAGAGATGTCTCCATCCTTAGGGCTATTCAGAACCCAACTCATCATACTCCTGTGCAATTTGCTCTGATCAGTTCTCCTTTGGGTAGAGGATTGGACTAGGTGGTCCCCAAAATCCCTGCTGACCCCAATTCCTTTGTGATTCAGTGAATTGATACAAAGAGCTGATGTGGGGGCTACCAGATGCTGGTACATGTGAATGCAGCATTCACTTAGATCTCTGAGCAAAGCATTGCAGGGATGTTAGTGAGTCAGCTGGCAGCATAGCTTGCTACAGCCTATTTATATAGACATCCCTAAAAGTATTCTACTTACTGTCCATTACTTTGGGAGGTGTTCATACAAGTTTGAGAAACTCAAGTAGGTGTAGGGAAGATTCTTTCCTATGTTTCAGGATGTATCTTGCCCTGCCCAAAATTAGGAAGACTCTCTACCCATAGAAGTATTCTTGAATCTATATCCTTTCTAACCCCTTTGTTTGCTCACACATCACCACCCAGGATAATGTTAGCTATTAACAACACAAAGGGGAAAATCCTGCACCAGGACTGAATAAAGTGAAAGTTTTCTGTCCTTTGAGCTGCAGCCTCCTTGCTGCTGTTTTCAGTCACAGGAAGAGATGTACTGGATCTGACAAGCCCAGCATGTTCCAGGCCAGCACAGATAGTGTTAGGAAGGGGTAAGCACAGGGCAGTGCTTCCCTGGTGAATCCCCTGAACTTCCTGCTGTTGGCCAAGCCGGAGGCTTTCCGAGCTGTTGGCTTGGTCATCTTGGTCAATAGTCAGCAATGAACTTACTTCCCCTGAATTTTTTCCATAAAACCATTTATACTTTTGGCCTCTGTGGCGTAGAGTTTCACAATTTAATGATTTTGTTTGTGTGGAAAGGTCCTTCTTTTTGTTTTAGTTCGATTCTTTTCTAACCCACTGAACAGTAATTTCTGTGAATCCCCATGAGTTTTTTGTGTTTACAAGAGAGAGGATAATAATTCCAAAAGTTAGATAAAATATGAAACTGCTAGAGAAAATATCCTCCATCAGATGGATCTTTGGCTTCATCCTGTGTAACAATTCATTCATTCATGCAAATAATTAGGTGAAATTCCTGTAAAGTCCTGCTAGTAGCTCTTAAGGGAAGTGATATTCCAGGCAACTGGTCAGCTCCAGTTTTTGCATTAACTTCCTGTCTCTCTGAGAGTACATTAATATTTGCTGGGTTTTTGCCTTTTAACCACTCTTCAACATTTAAATGAAGTATCTGAGTAGGTGACAGCATCCAAAAACCAGCACACAGCCAGAAGACTTGTACAGTTTAAGAAACTCGGTACATCTATACCTGAAGGATTCAAGCTTTGTTTGAACAATAGGGAATTTAAATCCTCTCAATTTTCTATGTATTGTTTCTCTCTTAAGCTTTCTACAGTGACTTTGAGATGTGAAGAGGTGGAGTGAGAAATTAAGGCAGTTACAAAATATCTCAAAGGTTAAAAAATTGAAACATGTATTCATGGCTATTTCTGTTCTGACTTCAAAATGACTGAGGAAAATGAGAACAAAAGATTAGGAAATGGCATTTAAGAGCAGATTCATCCAAAAAAGGGAGTTGAAAATTTTACAGTTTGCTTTCTTGTCTCTGTGATGTGTTTTAATAGAGAATATTCATTCCTGTTCCCCATGCTTTTAACAGGTATTATATCACTGTACTTTTTAACAGGTATTATATCACTGTACTTTTTACAGAGGTCTTAGAAATTTAAGAAGAAAATTGCTGTGTGAAAACCAATGAGATCTTTTAGAGTGTCACACTTAGAATCTGCTTTAATAGGCAGATACCAGGTAGAGTTCAGCAGCAATGGCAGCAAGAAGGGAATTCATCTGGGTCCTACTGCAACTAGTTTTCAAGCAGATGTTTTCTTTATTATAAATGTCCAGGATTTTTTTTTATCATTAAAAAATATCCAGGCTTGTATGGAGAAGGGTATTTTGGTGGTGAGGGTTTGAAAAAGTTGAAAATCTATTCATGATCTTTACAAAACAAAGAAACCTCATACTTGATGGAATACTTCTTTTATACCAAAAGTGTCTTAATTCATAGTTATCTGATCATAAGCAAATATAACTGTCCTTGGTTTTGGTTTTGACTTGGGATGGAAAAACTGATGAAAGTCTGTGAGAGGAAAGATGTCTCTCATTTTCTGGCCTCTTATCTTCCTTCCACCCACAGCCCCCCAAGTGTGATTTTGTCGGGGTTACTTGAGTCTATTGTTATGTGTAGTGCTTGTGTTTACCTTACTGGAGAATAGTGGGAAAAAGAAATACACAGTATTTGTATTTGAACTGTGTCGCTTGTCTTTTCAAATTCGATTATACTGTGTAATTTCTTTCAGCTAGCCAGTTTGTTAAAGAAGGCTTCAAATGAGGTTATTTACAGCTGTGCTATGGGGGGATGTTTAAGGTAGCATTCTCCTGCCTTGATTTGAGTCAGTGCTGGACTTCATATGGCTTGGCTGTTGCACTGTTGCAATATACACAGCTTTAGAGATGTGTATATTGTAATAGGTTCATTATCTGTGGCCACTGGATTTTATTTTTTAATTTAACACTGCTGCTGCTTTCTCCTAAGGAATAACCAGTGTTTATGTTGCAACTTCTTCCTGTGTAATTAATTGTAGGGTTTTTTTGTATTGAATCCAGGGAGTCTAAATGGCAAAACAGAAGACTAAAAGGAAAAACATGCTTCATAAGGTGGTTGCCAGAGGTGGAATTACACTGTTGTTATTAGGGTAAAAATAATATAAAAAAAGTTGCATCATGTCAGTGTATGTCCAATCAGGAGAACTCTGTGAGACAGCTTTGGTTCCTTCTTGCATATAGTATAAAGATACAGTATCCAAAGAGTGAAGTTATGTTTTCAAGATTGTTTCGAAGCATGGGATTAAGCAGCAAAATTAATTCTGTATAGGATCAGTTCACAAGGTTAACATGAGCCAACTGGGTTTTCTAAACCCAGTATTTTTATCCATAAGATGCAATTTCAGGATTTTGTATTTTCTCAGACCCTTTGCAATTAGATGTTTAACTCCTAATTGCACTGCTTTTCCATACAGCTTGCCACTGAGACTCTAAAATGTGTCATGAGAAAAGATTTGAGCTAAATATAGCATGTCCTCTTCATTTGAAAACGAAGGCACAGGAAGATAAATGTGTAAGTGACTAGAGCGATGCGCAGCAGGAGCGTTACTGAATGGCTGCTCTTCCTCCCTCCTCGCTCCCTTTCTGAGCTGTCTTGCTGCCTCTTTGGCTTGTGCACTGTGAGTCACACTGATGTCATTCCCCACGCTGGCACAGCAAAATTCGGCAGATCCGTGACTCTTTCTATTTTGGGATTTACAGATTTGGGGTTTAGTAGCATTGTACACATCTAAATACAGGAGTAGCAGTTTTGCTGTTGTGTTGCCCCCCCCACCACTTCATATGTCCCACAAGTGATGTCTTTCCCATCAGTAACACCTGAATATAACATTTTCTTGAAGTTTTTTTTCTTCCCCTGCCTACTCCTCATTAACACTTTTTATTAGCAGTGATAAAGCTTTATCAGTTACGAACTGTCAATGCAACAGAGCAGTCTGAAACCTGGAGGCTCCTGTGTAGTGTGAGAACTCCAACCCCTGCTGTGTTTCTCCATGCAAGGATCATTTCTTTATTGAAATGGTGAGGATCCCAATGGAACTGGAGATTTCTGTTTCAAATACCTTTTCTGTGGAGGTTCGTCATACTGTGCTGCTTTTTGAAAGTGAAATTGGACATATTACTAGCTCTGCTGAAAGTGAGAATGCAAGTTGCTGAAGCCTAAAATTACTCACTGTGATGAAAAAGAATTTTTATTAAAGGAAAACAGTGCTATTTCTTTTGTGGTGTGCAAGGTTTAATGACTGATGCATCAGCTATGAAAAACCTTCAGTTTCCAGGTCTGCTGGAAAAACTGGCATATTGCAGTTGGCCTAGATGATCTTTGTAGGTCACTTCCCAATGAACTATCCTATCCTATCCTATCCTATCCTATCCTATCCTATCCTATCCTATCCTATCCTATCCTATCCTATCCTATCCTATCCTATCCTATCCTATCCTATCCTATCCTATCCTATCCTATCCTATCCTATCCTATCCTATCCTATCCTATCCTATCCTATCCTATCCTATCCTATCCTATCCTATCCTATCCTATCCTATCCTATCCTATCCTATCCTATCCTATCCTATCCTATCCTATCCTATCCTATCCTATCCTATCCTATCCTATCCTATCCTATCCTATCCTATCCTATCCTATCCTATCCTATCCTATCCTATCCTATCCTATCCTATCCTATCCTATCCTATCCTATCCTATCCTATCCTATCCTATCCTATCCTATCCTATCCTATCCTATCCTATCCTATCCTATCCTATCCTATCCTATCCTATCCTATCCTATCCTATCCTATCCTATCCTATCCTATCCTATCCTATCCTATCCTATCCTATCCTATCCTATCCTATCCTATCCTATCCTATCCTATCCTATCCTATCCTATCCTATCCTATCCTATCCTATCCTATCCTATCCTATCCTATCCTATCCTATCCTATCCTATCCTATCCTATCCTATCCTATCCTATCCTATCCTATCCTACCCTATCCTATCCTATCCATCTCATCCCATCCCATCCTGTCCTGTTCCTCCTCTTTTGTAGTTATAACTAAAGATACTGCAAACTAGTTTTTACATTGAACTAACCACATTTTCAACTATCAGTGGGTTGCCATAATTGTAATTTATTTTCCCCAGAGTGGTAGGAATGTAGCCCATACATGCGTGCAAATTCTATGTAACATTCCTGAAGGAAGAATGTCTCTTCTTTTTCCATCTTAGATTTTATTGAATTGCTGGGTGTCTGTCAAGCTCACTTTTGCTCAATGTCTACAATTCTTTCAGCCCTCTGCTTTGCCCTGTAGGCTGGACCACAGCAGGACCCCTTAGGGATTAGTTTACTCACAACACACAATAAAGTAGGTTGTGACTATACCCAAATGTTAATGGCAGCAGTAATAAAACAAAGGCATTTCACACTTAATGAAGACCTTTTCAATAGTTTCGGGATGTAAATAATTTTGTATATATGCTCTATTAAAAATATTGCTGCCTTCTACTTTTTGATCATGTAATAGAAGTCATGAGACAGAAGTCAGAAGCTGCAACCAAAGGTAATATAACTAAATAGTTCTTGTATTTTAAGGTCATAACTTATGAAGGCATAAGCAGTTTAGTCTTTTGAATATTACTCCTTATACACTGAAAATGGAAAAAATTACTGAAGATAATGTGGCTAAAATGATCTAAAGCACGTGGTATGCACTGCAAGAGAAAAGGAGTTAATTAACCAAAAGACTTAACAGGGTCTACATACAGCATTTAAACTTTTATAACCTCTGAATTTTGGATGCTGTTTAGTGTGCACCTAATTAATTTTCATTCAGTGAAGGTAAAATTCAATGTGGAAAAGTTTATTGCAGTAATCTTGTAGTAAGAACATAACTACAGACAGAACTGATCAGTATTTAAGGAATATGCTCTTAATTCACTGTGTAGGTTGAAAGAATGAGGCTGGGTTGGAAAGTTAGAGTCAATAGCTCAGATAGCAAAATGTTTTCTGATTTCTGCCTCCTTTTTGGTTTCTGTTAGAATTTTGAAATTATGTTGTCTGTTGTAACTCAGATCAATGACAGGAAAACCAGGGAAGATCCGTGGTGGTGATTTTAAACTGACCTGGTTACTGCTCCTCAGGTAAGGTATTGCTGCTGCACTCTGATGGGGAAACTTGGTCTTGCAAAATTGTGGCCATTCTTTCCTTGGTTACGTTTGTACAGGACCACAGGTTTACTTGGGATTATTGAAGTGTAGGTGGCTGTAATGAGAATTGAATTCTCTGTCTTTTGCAAAGCAAAATGCTTGTGTGCATTGAGATGTAACAGTGTCAAAAAGTCTCCTTGTTATCCAAAGTAAATGAAACAGATTTTCTTGTTAAGACCATAAAAGTCAGCATTAGAACCAACATGTTTACTGTGTGATTAAGAAGTTTCTCAACAAAAGTTTTGTTCTTGCTTAATGAAAGGAACTTCACAGTGGATTAATAGCATTAAAACTAAGGCTGTGGAAAACAGCTTTAATACCAAAATAATTGTTTAAATAGAGACTTAATTACAGTGATTAGTGTAGCTCTTATTGAGCGATAATACATTCCAACTCAAAATTTTAACCGGGTTTTAAGTATTACTGTGTAACTATGCAAAATAAGGGTTACTTTATTTGAAAACGATGTTTTGTGGTAAGAAAGTAAAAGACTAATTTGATTCATATGTATCTGGTGTTTTTTGCTTTGTATAAGTTACCTTGAGAATGGGATGCCCAGTGGAGTTCACAGGGGCATTTCCCTGGCGATTCAGAATTGAGCAAAGAATGACTTCCACTTTATTTCTGTTTATGGCTACTGTTCACTCAGTATTTTCTGGGTAATGTTGCAGTTTTTATTTCTTCAGGGCAGGATGTGCTCCAGAATAGGAGGCTTTTAGGTGCTTCTTAAAGGGTCAAGTTTTACATATTGTGTGGCAGTGGATTAGGGTTTGAGCAATTTCCTGCCTATTTGTTGCTAACATATATTGTGGTGGCTGTGGTAGACAGAGGTGTCCATTCAGTTACAAGTGCCAGTGTGTTCCCAGTGGGGTGGTTTGTTACACTTCATCCTTGCCAGTTTTAAGCACTTCTTAAATTCCTTGGCCAGTTGCTCCTGACCTCTATTTTCATTCTATAGTTGCATTTTTCAACAGAGTGGGCCCCATGTAATAAGCATTAAGAATATGTTCACTACAGAGTTTAAATAACAATGTTTGGGAGGAAGACATTGCCTTTTTTCCATGCAACTCATTGGAATAATTTCGTGCACCAGAAAAAAGTCTTGGGCCTAAAAGTGATGGTGTCTCATGTGGGTTGTGACCTTGAACTCAACCCACATGAGACACCATCACTTTTAGGCGCAAGACTTTTTTCTGGTGCACAAAATTGCAGGCTGCAATCATCATTGCAGGCAGCAATGATGGCCAGTTTTGGCAGAAATAAAAAATTTAACAGGTTTTTTTTTAGTGTAATTTGATTTATGTTCTGACTATTACATGTGAACAGCTAACCCATGATTCTGCTTAAATGTAAACTTGCAAGTATTCCTACTGGCTGAAATGAGACTGCTTAAGTGAAATGTAGGCATTGGTGTTCCCAGAGCTGGAAGACAGTGGAAAATGCTCTCCTGCATTTGCTGTTTCATGCTGAAAAGGGGAGGATGGTCTCAAAAATGTAACCAGAGCACTAACAGCTGCAGTATATTTAATTTTAGAATGAACATAACCATCTTACGCAAGTAATACTGTATATTTAATTAGGTTGATTGCAACAATTTATGACACAAACTATAACCGTTGGGCACATCAGATTAAATGCTGTATTTTGGAGTGGTGCATTTGATAATTATTTGTAGTCCTTTGTTGTAAATATTAATGAAATTTCTGGCTATATGTATATATATTTAATTCAGAAGTGTATTACTTAATCTTTTGTCTTTTACTTTATGCTGGGCATAAATTAAATGTTTTGGACTATGTATGTCAGGAGGTAAGCTTGTCCTCCTTCAGTTTCACACTATTTAAAGAAAGATAATTTGTTTATTGTATTTTGTCAAACTCTTAGAAGAATTCAGAATTTAGGAATAACATTTCACACAATGGTTTCAAAAGAAAGCTTGGAAAACCTTGGCTGAGTAAAGTTCAAATATGAAAAAAGCTGGAGATCTGAAAAGTTATTGATCTTGGCAATGCTTTTTCCAAGAATTGGGCAAAATGTAATTAGTGATATGGAAAATACCTGGCAATTAGAAATGGTCCGAGCTCCTCAAGCAGAGGCATGAAAGTTTATATTCAGCAATTGAGTCAAATGGAATGGGAACAGGGCTTGGGTGGCTGCTCCTTTTCCTGGATGATGCCTGAAGGGAACAGATGAGGCAGCACAGCTCACAGCTTCACATGCAGCTTTAGGCTGGGTTTCCTTAGCTTTCCTTTCTTAGAAAGAATGTCTTAGCTAAAGGCAAGTCAGAAAATATACCCTGAGATCAGAGCTGCTTTATCCTGATAGATAATTTTAGTAGCAGGACCTAGATATGTCTTTCTTTTTCTCATGGATGTTGTAGTTGTGAGATGAAGAAACACTTAATACCATAAATAGTGATAGAAGTTCTTCACAGAATCCCCGGTATACAGTTGTATTTTATTTAAATACACCCAGGAATTGTCATTGTATATGTTTTTATGAAAACATATTTTAATAAGAACTGTCTTTGAGAATAATAACCCCAAAATTATTAACCTCCAAATAACCTCATTGTCATGTAAGACAGATGACATCTTATGCCCTAATGTTCTTTTTTCAGACCTTTCAACTGTGCAAAAAGAAGTATTTCCAAAGCCTATATATAGTTGCTGATATGCCTGGGGGGTTGCAATGCATGCTGCCTTAGTGTATTAATGTATGTAGTTCAAAATCTCTTAATTGTTAACTTGCCAAAAATTTAGCATTTCTAAATCATTAACAATGGGACAGTCGATTTGCATATTGGCACAGGGTTATGATCTTGGGCCAGACTGTACAGCTGAGAAGCTGGTCTGGTCTCTGTGGCATTGGTAATTGAGATGTTACAGAGTTTCACAGATAAGAGCTGTCTGGATCCACACAGTGGAACCTGAAACATTTTTTGTGAAGAGTAATTTTTACCTCTTTGATCATTGGGGCAATTAAATCCCTGATTTTGCAGTTATTACAGATAACTGTGCCATTTTTGACATCTGGGTTATGTCCATTGTCACAAGGGGCCCTTGTGTTTTAGCAAGCGTGTTTGACTACATCCTTGTCATGAAATATGATGTCTTTTTTTTGTTATTTTTTATTTAAATATAAAGGTGGCTGAGCAGTAGGCCCTGATGCAAGTGATGCAGCCTATTCTCCCCTCCTCTGGACCACCCAAAAAGCCACACTATCCTATCCATGGCAGGAGGTTCCAGGATTTCATAGCCATGCGGGAGAAAATGTTCTGAGTTCCATCTATGCCCCTTTACACCAGGCTGAGGGCCTGTGAGAGCAGAGGAGGTTTGGTTCTTCATGTGCTGTTTGCATCCCAATCACTGGTCTTGGGAGGGTGTCCTTGCACAGGGTGAGCCCCCAAGGTGGGTTGTGCTTCCTCAACCTGCCATTCCTCCAGGCTGATTCAGTGCTTTGTTTGCCATGGCATTCAAATCTTGGTGTTTATAAAGGTTTACTAAACACTTGAAATTTATTTACTATGTGGTAAGACACATTTTTCTTCTTGCCTGGCTTTCACTGCATAGATTAGTGTTTTGCCAGGGGTATTGCAACACTTCATTATTTAAGTGGAGTGTTACTGTATAATGTATTCAAGACAGTGCAAGACCTGTTCTTTTAATGCTATCAAATCCTGGTGCACAGTGATGGATGCATTCCTACCCAACAGAAGAAATCTTCCCATTTCCTGAAGCTTTATGTGCAATCTGGGAATTTAAATTAAAAAAAAGGTCTGTCAGGACCTTTGAAACAGAGTAGTATTTGTTGCCACCAGTGTCAATGGTTTCCTTCAAGGGACTTTCAGGTTTACTGGCTACTGCATTGTCATCTTCATTCCCTCCCCCTGGTCTTCTTAGTATATCTTTTATGGTTTTATCTAGGCTGTTTCTTAGGTAGGAGTATACTGCCATAGGTGTGTAAGAGATCTAGTCTTGCTTAGGCCACCTTGGGCATTTTTCTGATCTGGAGATAATAAATGGTGTAGATCCTTTAATTGCAGTAGAGTGTAGTTCAAACCATCGCTGTTGAATGTTGTGGAAAGTAAGAGGCAAGGGCAGTCATAAAAGTTTACAATATAAATAGATAGGAGAAATGAAAGCTGGTACATGAGATGCATCATTATCTCCCCCATCTACGAGCAGGCAGGGTCAAAAATAAAATGATATATCTAGTGTGTGAGCTACCTCAGTGACTTTTGAGGTGAGACAGAAGGAGCCCTGTCATTATATGAATGGTTCTAATTAGTCTCTCCTGATGGAGCAATATAGATGTGCAGTGCTGATTTTTCTTTATGTTTAATGCAGTCAGTGTCAGGCCTGGCCACTCCAGTTTATTATACAAAAGTATAAAAAAAAAGTGATTTTTACCCCAAAGACGTTACATTCCAGGGTCAGAAAAAGTCCTGGTGAGCAGACATTGTGGAGGGGGAGGCAGGGCAAGGAAGGTGTGTATTGTAGTGTTGACAGATCTCATGGCTACACAAGAGTCACTCTCAAACCACAGGAAGCACTTGGTATCTTGCAGGATAAGGCCTCTACAGGTCATCACTCAAATAATATCCTCCTTATTGTGCCGGTGATAAATGTCTTTTGAGTGCAGAAGAAGCACTCAAGAAGCAGCTCCACTGCTGTTGGTAAGAAATGCAGGTGCTCAGCATTGTTGAATTATTAATTTCGAAAGAATGAAATGCAGAATACCTGCGGTTTTTGTTGAACTGTTTAATTTGTCTAACCTATGTGCATCCTTTCACCTGTTTCTTGAAAATGCATGTAAGTATGCTGTATACTGACTGTCCTGTTGGCTAATGTAACATTGCAGAAACATAATTTTTGAATTTTGAAATCATTGTGTAAGCTTGTGGAGGGAATATTCTCCATATAGATACACTCTGAAGCACTGCCTGGTGATAGCTAGGGCATTTATATGAAGCTATCTGTGTGAAAGCAAACTGTACCAAGCTTTGGAGGTTACCTGCTTCTTGCTATAGGATCAGCCAGATCACACAGGAATGAAGGCACTACAGTGTGGTTTGCCATGAGCTGGGACTTTAATGCATTCCTGCTACTTGAACAGAAATTTTCAGTCCAACACATTAGAGCTTGCATTGCATGTAGAATTTAATTTTAAAAAAAAAGTAGTATTGAAGCAAAATGTTTCTGTTTTGGCATCTCTCTTCTGTACATTTTTTGAAATGTGAATATAGAACACAAAAGAGATTTCCCATAGAACTGGTTGTGATAATTCAGCCCTGTGTAGCAGTAAAGCTACAGGAGTAGCAGTAGAGCTGAAGGGGTACATTCAGTTCTTATACTGACCCTGAGTGGAGAATATTGGTTTATTTTGGCTAATGGCTGCACAGAGGTCTTGGGTAGACTCTGTCAGAGCTGCTGAAGCTGTGAATCATCTTGTGTAAGGTTAGATAGCAGTTTGGGTGTCTGACTCTGATCAAATCATTATAGGGTCCCTATGTAATCAAAGGAAAAGAACAGGTTTTTTCTTGGACACAGTTCACCTGATCCTTTTTTTAGACATCTGAGGGTCATGTGAATTGTAGCCCAGGAGTGTCTGTCTCTAACCATTGTCTAGGAGTGGAAACTGGATTAATGGAGATGGATTCATTTGACAAAACTGAGACATCCTAGCCAGAGAATCTCACTATTGGTATTTGCAAGGTTTCTGATCAGGCCACAGATGAATTGATTCAGTGACTCTTTCTACTGCCAAACAATGGGAAAATGGGACAGGAATTCTAACTAGAACTTCTATGTATTCTAGAAATCCAAGTAACCTGATAAGTAGATTTTAGTTAAAGTTATTTTAAGTACTGTATATATAACCAGCAAGGTAGAAAAGAAAGAATTTTTTAAAAATACACGGCTTTTCATGCAAGAAAGAATGGATTCCTTTGTTACAGCTGGAATAGGGTTTGTTTGTTATACTCAAAATTAGTCCTTTTACTTCAGACTTCAGGGGCCTTTCAGTTCTAAAAGCTGCTTTACAGATTTTACAGCTATCCAACTCCAGACTGATAGTCTGTGGATAGATGCATCACAGACACCAGACACCACTGGGATGCTGGGAGGTACCATAGCTGATTCTCTTGCAAAACCTGCTTAGTAGAAGGGAAAACAAGAAAGGTCAGAGCCTTTTTTCATGGCTGGACTGCATTTCAGATAATTTCCAGGTATGTTCTTCTATTCCTGGGTTCCTAACATGTCTAGAAAAGAAATGGAATGAACCAACACATTCCCTGTTCCAAAATTGCTGGGAGCTGTTTTGGTCAACATACCTAGAAAGGCCCATCCCTCTGGGATGCCACTCCAGGTGGGCTGTGTTGGATCCTCCCTCCAGGGGTTGACAGCTTGAGTGCCATGGACAGGGACAGCATCAGGGACATCTGGGGAACCTTTCCCTTCATCTCCACTTCAGTCTGCCCCCAAAGGTCTGTGACTGGTTACTGATGTTGAGAGTGCAGTGTGGGCTTCAGTGTAATTGAAGTTAATTTCACAGCCCTTTCAGTTTGCAGGGTTGTATTTCCGTGTAGGAGCAGAAGTTTCTTGCAAGGTATTTCCATCCTTATATGGTAGAAATGTTTTGCATATTGCCCAGAAATATATGAAACTTTAGGCACTGAGTTAAGCATCCCTACAGGTGCCTGTAATGTTGTTCCTGAGCACTGCTGAAGCATCTTCACTGCCTGCAGTATCTTGAAGTACCAGTTGCTCACTAGGTAAGTCATACTGGTACTTTGGTATCGTATTTTCCCAAATCTGTGGAAGGCATCCTAGTTTCCTGGCATTCAAAATTAAATCTGTTTTGGTTGTCTTCATTTAAACTACATGGCAGGCACCAGCCCACTGCTTAATTTACATTTTCATGTGATATTTAAGAAGAAACATTTTTCCCTGGATGAAGTTTTCTGTTAGCATAGAGCTAAATTATGTTTATTTCATTACAGAAATACTTTTTTTGACTTCATTGGGACAGTTTAGTATCAGTGAAGCACACAGCGTTTGGCTTGTAAGCAGCAGAATTTAACATGCAATGCAACTTAAACAAAAATGCAGATTTGTAGATCTTTTTGTCCTTTTGAGCTCTAGACTATGCTAATTTAACTAGTGTTGCATCTTGTATTGATTATAGTGCATTTAGATTTTAATGAACATTTGCATCCTTGGCATTTCAGCTTTGGGAAGCTAAATGCATTTAATTATTGGCAAACAAATTCATTTAAGGGTTATTGGTGTATTTGTTTATCAAGATGTTTTTAAGTCAGTCTTTCAACCATTCACAATTGTTCTCTGAGCTGGCATCCCTTGAACACAAGAAATCACTGAAGGCCATCTGTATCTCTTCCTGACTTCAGCGGGACTGTTGTACAGTAACTAGATCCTTTTGAAGAGCTTCTGGCCCATCTCCTAAAAAAATGGCAAGGACTGGAACAGGGGAAATCAAAAAGAATGAGATTATAATTGGTACTTTATGAGCACTTGTGAGGTTTGTGTAAACTCTGTAGCTGCAGCAGGCTGGGCATGGTCAGGTGGGAAAGGAGTAGAATAATAGGTTTTGGATGAAGAAATGTTACATAATTCCCTACACAAAAAAGGGTTGGAATCAGATGCTGGAGCACAGTGGATTGTTTATGGCTGAATTGTACTGGTTGTACACAGTGAAGATTTTTTTGGACTTGAGCTTGTATTTATCTTGTATGTTTGAACTTCCCAACCATGATGTTGAAATACTAGTAAAAATGCTAGGTTAAGAATGCCAAATTACACTAAATTTGCTCTAGATTTGCCCTAGATAAGTCAAAGTAAACTATTGAAACCAGAGTGGCTGGGGGTTGCCTTCAGAAATGAAATCATTGTGACAGCACACTTTTCCAAGTTAATTCTGACCAGTTGAAAAAAACTTGTATTGAATGCAACTTAATTATGCAAATTATTCACATAATTGAAAACACATTAAAGGCCTGGTTGAGGGAAAGGTGTATAGGAAGTTATAATGTGCCAGTCTGTGGCTTTCAGTGGTTGAAATAATTAATTTTAGGGTTTGTGCTGGTCCTGTTTTGTTTTGAAGGTACTTCCAAGGTCTGGGCTGTTGATCAAGAGGAAGAGAAAAGGGATTCGGTGATTATGAAATATGTTCTCCTACTGGAAATTATTTTGTTCCTTTGGATATCTGTAGGAATTCACCTGTCCTCTCTCTTGGATTTGTGTCAGCTGCAGGAATGGGTGAGACGAGTGTGTGGGACCTTCATCCATATCTGTCTCCAGAGAAGAGACTGTGTTGTGCCTCTGCCTTGGCATCTGTTGGAGACCAGAAACTGGTGGTATTTTTTTCAGCTGGCAAAGGCTGGGAACATGGCCTTGAGCTCAGCTGCTGGAGGAGAGAAACACCTTCAGTAGCAATGTCTCTGCCTAATGACCCAAATTGGGTTTTTTTGGCCTCAGAGTGTTTACTCAGCCAGAACAAGTGCCATACAACTGGGTCTCGGTCTCAGTAAAGGCAGGAAAGCTGTCACTTCTCAGATTGACCCTGGTCCCACCAGTGCAGGTGCAGGTGATGGGAATGGAGAACACAGTAACCTTTCAGACAAGTTCTCCAAGCTTTGTCTGGTAGAGTGTAATGGTAAGCAGCCTCTTATAAAGAATATTTTCGCTGGTGGTGTTCAAAGGTACTTTTTTTGCAGCCCACTGATGTGATTCAGTAGGAATGCTGTTTTAGCCTGTTCTGACTCTTTAAAAGGAGCTAATAAAAACTTCTCCTTGTGTGTTTAGACTGATCATTTCAGTAGTAGAGCTCTTATTTGTTTGATAAAATGAATATATGAAGTAAATGCAAAGACTGAAGAAGGCCAGGAGAGGGGTTTGTTGGTAACAGAGCCAGCAGAGTTTCCCTCAGAGTAAAGTTCTGAGCAGCACTCACATGTGAATGTTTGTTATTTTGTGCTGCTTCACTCTTGTTGTTTAGACACAGAAGGTCTTGTATCCTGGGACAGGACACACACTGATTCTGGCTTGCCATCGCAAAACTCTCGAAGCAGCAGTAAACTTGTGGTTTCTGCACCTGTCTTCATGGATTAGTGCCCAGAACCTGTAATTAATGTGAGCCATTGTGTGTCTAATTTGCCTTGAAAAATTAGACTTTCACCCCAGAATGCACTTGGTGCAACATTCAAAACAGCCCGAAATGCAGGCTGCGACACTTGACGGAGTGGGATCAATACACAGTGTGAGCTGGTGGCACCGACTCCAGCAGTGGCTCCCTGGGTGGCTTCTTGGCCTGCTTTTGCCCGTGTGTCCTGCACTGGTTGCATGTCCATTAGGAAATCCCAGATATTTGTATTTGCTCTGTGGTAGGTCCCCATCTCCGGCCATCCCATGTGGCCTTGTGGTGACAGCACGAGGCAGAAACAATGCAAGGAGTGTGTTTTGGCAATTGTCCTGAAATCTTTCCTAGAAAGAATGTGAAATTGCTTGTCAAGGAGACAGATGGGATTTGCAGGCTGCTGGGCACATGTAGTGTGTGGGCTCTCCCTGAGTGTGGCCGCCAGGTCCTGGTGCTGGCCTGGAGCTGGGGCAGCTCCCAGGAGCTGGCTCCGTGGGTATCACCCATGTGCTGTGTTCTGGGAGGCATCTTTTGAACTGGTGTGTCCTAAAAGGCTTCTGAAAAGCACATGTCACTCTGAATTGCAGTAACCAGCTCTGTCAGCCTCTTCTGGCAGGTGGCTTTGGTTCACATGGCAGGTGATGAGTGTGGGTATGGGCAAGGAAGGGTTAAGGGATATAGAAGATGTTGAAGAGTTAGAGCCTGACTTCCCAGTGGGTTGTTGTCATTGATTACACTGTATAATTGGTATGAATTTATGAATACTGTGAAGTTACCAAATTAAGAAATAATAGGAAGTATGATGCACACAAACCAGAACAAGTTGTCAGGAGAGATGATTGAAAAATACTGTGTTAGAAATAACCAAGTTTCAATCTTGTACTCTAGCTTTAAACATGAGAATTTTTTAAGAGCTATGCAGCAATAGCTATGGAATATTTGACCAGCAACTTTGTCTCTGTATAGCTGACTCTAAATGCCAGCTGAACTCTGTTGATTGTGATTTTATGCTTTCTGGGAAGAGCTGAGAATTGTGAGCCTGCCAGCCCCTGAAGACAGAGATGGTAGGATTTTGTTTCCTACCATCTTGTTTTCCAGAACCAATTTCTGGGAATATTGGTCAAGAAAATATGTGGCAAGTTGTATGTACTCACCATAATGTTGTAATAAGGGGACTCTATTTTAACAGGATTTTTGCAGTCTTTTTAGGAGAGGTCACTATGGCTTCAAGGTAATGAGGTTTTGCTCTTGATTTCTTTCAGCTGGGATTTCACCATGTGAGTTAATTGTTGTATTTGGTGAGGATGAAATAGTGCACACAAGTACCAGCTACCTTGAACTTATAACAGTCATGTTTTATTTTAACCAGGGATCATTTCAATGCTTGGGTAACTCTGATTGCCAAACCCATTAAGACCTTGCCCAAAGTGGATCATGAGACTATGTTTAAGAAATTACTGAAGTGGAACTACTTCAAAATAGTATACCAGGTGATTTTCCTGAGTTTTCCTAACATATTTTTCTTTATCTCTGTGCTATAAAGTAGACTACAAAAGTGATATGAATTTGGGTTTTTCTGGTATCACCTGGAGCTGCAGAGTAGAGCTTATGTGACAGAGAGGCAGAATAATTGAAGGAGCATTCTGCTCCTTCAGCAACTGCTGAGATACAGAGTGTTTGATGTTGTTTGTGATAAATGTAGCTAATTAGTTTGCTTTTAGTGGCGAAATTAATATAATCTGTCTGCAGTGTTGATCTAGACAAATGCAGTTATAATGTTTTGTGCAACTCAGATCTTACCATTAGCAGATTTCCTTTGCATATTGTTGAGAAGGAAAACCAGCTTCCCTGGTCTGAGATGTAATGGATTCATACTGCAAGTCTGGGTTGGCCACTGATCCTGCTCAAGCAGGAGGCAGACATTTGTGCATCTAAATAACCTCTTATTTTTCCTGATCTACTCACACAAATAATATATTAAATTGCAGAGATGGTATTGTCACTGTTGAAGTTAAAAAGTTGGCTGAGTGTTAGGGTTGTTGGCATGCACCTAATGCCATTCTCGTTCAAATTTTCTAATCCAGGGTGATGCACACATGTCCAGGCCCCACAGCAGTGACAGCAATGTGCTCCTGTGGGTTGGCAGATCCCTCTTTGGAGGAGGGCTCCGGCAGTGCTTGGCAGCAGGTTGGGTGTTGTGCTCTCCTCCGCGGCTCCCGGGTTGTCATGGGGATGTGTTTTCAGCTGGTGAGCTGAAGCAGAAGGGAGTTGCACTTCAACCAGTGAATCAGATCTTACAAATGCTGCAACAATATCACATAAAGGTTTAGAGGCTTCATAATTTTAGGCAGCTCTTAAGAATAATTTTTTTTATCAGGCATATTGTCTTAATATGAGATCACATTTTCCTTCTGGAGGAGGTTGATTACTTGGAAAAATATTGCCTCCTCTAGCACACATATTTCCAGTTTTGCAGTGCTGATCAACCTTACCCAAACATGCTTTTGTTTTTGTGATCAAGATGCAAGGTCTTCTGCCTTCTCCTGCTACTCGTTCCAGCTCAGAAGCTGAAGCTAATCAACAGTGTAGAGACAAAAGAAGATTTAACTCTAAATGGGTTCAAAGTGTACCAGCATGAATCCATCAGAAAGGAAACCTCAAATCCATGAAACCATTGCAGGGGCTGGCCTCCAGCTCTGGGCTAATTTCCTTTCTTCAGTCCCACTGAAATAATTTCTTTGGTGTTACCTGAATATTCAGTCAAACTGACAATAAATCTCAGTACTGTTTTATTGGAACAGAAATCTTGCTTTCATTTTTTCTATTAGAAAGAGAAACAGGTTTCAAATTTTCCAAAAATAAGGCCAGAAGAGTTTTTCTTGCATGTTATATGTGTATTATAATATCCACTTTAATTACAAATTAAGTTGAGAAGACAAATATTTAAAAATGAAACAGTAGAATTTTTATTTTGAATAACTTAAGCCTTTTTGATGCCTTTGGAAAGCATCAGCAAATCCATTTACAAAGTAACTCTTGATTACTGTCTGTCAAGTCATCTTTTCCTTTCAGAGGAACAATCTTTACTTGATTTCACTTTTGTTCTTGTGACCACTAAGCTGATTTCATCTTGCTAACAATATGCCATGTTATTACTGTACCATAAACCAAATTCCTTAAGTCTTGGTATTGTAACAATATTCAGCTTCCCAGGATTGTCAGAATTTATTATTTTATTTTGGAGATAGATATTTGATAATGCAACAAGGTCATTGTTGAAACCGTCTAAGAGCTACTCCTGAAAAATGCAGTCAGTTAATTTAGCTCTCCATGCCAAGGAAACGTAACACACATAAATAATTGCTATAACCAATTTCTTCCGTTATCTAAGGCAGGAAAAACACTTCTTACTAATCTCTGTACCAATCCCTTGAATATGGTGTGAAGAATTTTAACAAAATATTAATAGTTTGAACTCAGATTTAACTAAACCATTAACATTTGAACTAAAAATGTTGTCCATTGCATCTCAGCTTTGTAGCTGCATTTCAAATCCCCCCAGGCAGATGAAGGTGGGGGATGTTGAGAATGCTGTGGAGATTCACAGCTTGCCCCAAACTCCATGAGAGGTGAGGAGCAGAACCCTGGAATTGCCTGTGCTAGACCTTCCCCATCTTTCTGGTTCTGAAGCCATGATTAAGTTTTATTTTAAAACAAGTTTCTTTTCAAAACAAACACAGCTGGAATGGTTCTTTATGACCCTTTTCTGTTTGTAAAATTTGTATTTCTGGCTGTTCAAATGTTATAGGAAAACGGCCAAAATTCCTTTAACTTGTTTTCTGGCAGTATCTTCGTGCCGCTTAGGAACTCTTGTGTTGTCTTGTCACTGCAGAAACCATTAAATACTGGGTTTGGAATAATTCAGTTTACCATCCTTCGAAGTAGATATAGGTTTCATGGAGTGGGATTAGGAACTGAAGAGTAGATGTAATAACTGAAGATCATATTTGATCTGTCCCTTTTTTCTGGAAGTGGATCTGTTCTGGCCCAAACCATCCGAATGCATGGATGCACTGATTGCTCTTGGTGCTTTCTTTTGTGGAGGTTTTTGTTTCCTTGGCAAAGTCAATTTTGCATGTGTGATACATACAGACAGCTCTGGGACTCTGAGATGAACTGATTACAAATACGTGTTGAAAGTACAGTAGTTTGTATGGATTATGAAGAGAAGATGAAGTTGCTACTGTGTCATTAAGGGCCAGAATGCAGGATGTAACTTTGTGTGTGCTTGACTGTGGAGTAGGGGAACCATCATTAATTGACAAATTTGCTGGACTGTTGACCAGAGTCTTGAATACTGGTGGCAGGGTCATCATCTGAGATGGAGCACAGAATGTTAGTAGCTTAGACAAATGTAAAATGCATTTTCTTCTCACTCCACAACAATAATAATTAATCATTGATTTCCATAAGTATAACTTTGCATAAAGCTGAAGTGAAATAATGATTTTCTCTTTTGCTTCCTATAATTGCTCATGTTTAACCAAAACTTGGATATTTGCAAAGTGGTGATTCAATGCAGGGAGGAAGTGCAGTAGAGATAGTGCTGATATTTGTAGAAAACTGCTTTGAAATCTGCTTTTTCTATGTTCATGTAAAGATAATTTTTACCCCTTTCTCGGTGAACTAAGCAGTGATTGGAAGGAAGTGGGAGAACTGTTCTTTACTACAAATTTTTCCCCTTTTCTCTCTTGTCTTTTTTTCTGGCCAATTGAAACAAGGTTTTATCAGTGCATGGTACCAGTTGGAAACTTCTGAAGCTTTTTATGTCTTGCAAATGTCCTCCCACATCTCTTTCTTCCCCCGCAAGCATAGAGGAGAATGAGAAAAAAATGAGCAATGCATTTAGGTAGAGGATGCTTTAACAACCTTTTTCTGAATAAAAGCAACATTTCTTTCACAGCAAATGGCTTTAGTATCATTTTTGGTAATATTATTAAAAATATAAAATAATATGCTCCTCATTTAAGCTAGAAGAGCCCCACCAGCAGACTGGTTAACAGATCAAGGCAGTCAGCTGATGAGCCACATATGGCAGAAACTGCTGCATATGAATTGTTAATGATCTTTACTGAGGAAAATAACCTTCTTCCTGTTGGTATGGAGCCCAACTGGAGTGTGGAAAAATCCATTAAATGTATGAAGATTACCATGAGTCAGACTTCATATCCTCTCTCAATAGGCTGTTGTGTGAAGCAGTGATTTAGAAATATTTTCTGCTTTCTATAATATTCCTTGGTATCATTTGACCCTGATACACCACTAGTTGAAACATCATACCAAAGACTGGATGCTCATGTGTGTGAGGCAGAACCCAAAATCTGGGTTGTCTCAAGAAAGGTCTTTGCATGGCAGCATTTCATTTGCTGTTGCCAGTGCTGAGCAAAGGGGACTTGCTCTCTCTTGGCCAAACACTGTCCCACCTGCTGGCATGATACAGAAGGGTTTGGGCATCCACGTCACCACTTAGGGTGGGTCACAGAGAGCAGCCTGGATGTTCAGTCTTGCAGGCAAGCAAATCATGGTGGTTTAACAACATGGATGTATTTTAAATGAGATTCTCCAAGGAGAGAATTAGAACTGCTTTTAGAGCTGTGATGTGGAGCACCCCCCACTCCTCTGTTGGTAACATCTGTGGCTTTGCAGGGAAATGTGGATGTGGCCAGCAAACCTTGTGGGTCCCTACGGAACTTGCAAGAACAGGGTCTTGAATCTTGTGCCTTGGGGAAGCTTTGCTGTTGAGAGCTCTTGCCTGGATGTTTATCCTGGTCCTCTACTCTGTGGGGGTAGAAGTAAAGGGGAAAGTTAACAGTGAGGAGTCTTCTCTCTGTCTTTCTCTGGCTTTTGAGACTCTTTCCACGTGTGCCATTGAACATGTGCATGTTGCTTATACTGCTGGGACGCTGTGGGTGAGAAAACTTCCCTATGCTCTGAGAAAAATGAATTTTACTATGGAATTACTGTTGCTAACTTTCTACTGTTGTTAACTTTCTAACTTTCATATCCTGCTATTATCATTGTCATTATAGTAAAGGAATTGCAGTATGCTTGGTTGTAGGCCTAAAAGCAAGAGCTGTCTTCATTTAAGAGTAAAATATGGTATACAAGAGCAACTTGCTCCTTCTCTGTCACTGCTGCTAACTTTACTGTGCCTGAATGTGGGATAAATTCAGGAGTTTCTTTTAGCAACCTGTGGAGCTGGGTGTGTGGGACCCCAGACAGGCAGGCAGCAGGATGGGCAGCTGGCAGAAATGCCTGACCCAGATCGTCTGTCTCGTGTCACCGGTTCACTAATCTATTGTACTTGCCAAAATATTTCAAGTACTGTAAGTCTTCTCAGTGAAATTAAATGACAATGATAAAAGTTTTTCAGGGAGATTTAAATTAATCATCTCTGAAGACTGTTTTGGTTAAATCTGCCCATCTGTAATTTTTGGTTGTGTTTACAGCAGAAGTGTTTTGGAACGAGGGAGGAAAGACTGGCATAAAGGGGCCACAAGTGCCAGTTTTCATTCCAACTTATCATCATCAGGTACTAGAGGTTTGTTTGAGGAGAAAAACATCACTGCAAGTTTATCAGTTTAAGAAACTGAGAAAAAAAGTGGAATGCATGAAAATGGAAGACTATTTCTAGAGCTGTAACATCAGCCCCATTTAGTGCATTTCTGAAACCCTTTCTTACATAACACCACTGGCTAAATTCAGCTCTGCAGAATTTGGCCTTCAGTAAATATTTTTAGGTCTATTTATAGTTTGTTAATATGACAGGGTAGAATTGTTACAACAGAAATGCTTTCTCTCTGCAGCTTCAAGTATTGTCTGTTTATTTTGGGCATCAAAGGACTATTTAGCTTCACTTTTGCATCTCTTAGAATGGCAGTGCTAATGTGGTGTTAGCAATGGGGCTAATGGTGCTGTGTAAACCAGGGAGATTGAAGCTTTGATGGAGGTTTCAGCCCTGGCAGTCAAATTAAATGATAGTTTTATTTTTATCACTGAGGAGCAATAAACAAATCTCTACAACATGACTGTGAAGTTAATTTTCAGAGGAGATCTGCAGTCCCATTAAAACATACGGTTATCTGGCAGTAATTGTTTTCCCTGCATGGCTTCTTTTTAGAAGGCCTACGGGCTATTTATGATAAGACTGTCAAAATTTTGTATCCTCCTGCTTTACAGATTGCTCTTGGCCAGGATGTATTTTAAATCCTGCCTGTGGGTGTTACGTAGCTGTGCAGCCTCAGGTGAAAATGAAAGGAACCGTGACTCAGAGGTGAAGAGCAGGATTCATCTACCTTCACTCAGATGCCCCACTTTGAGCTGCCTCGGTCAGAGCTGGTCCTTCTGGCTCCATTTGTAGCCACTGGAGGGAAGTAGGCTCCTGCCCAGGGTGACTCACCTGGGGCTCACTGTGCACCTGGGGCACCTGGGGCAATGGGTGCTGCTGCGAGGGGACCGCCTCGACACCGCCCCAGTGCAGCAGGGGATGGCCAGCAGTAGCCAAGGTGACCTTGCAGATACACCAGGACTCATTACCTTTGCATGGGGGATTGCAGAAACAAATTATCAGCTGCACCATGTCAGAGGGCAGCCTTGGGACTGGTGTCCGAGGTTCACACGCTGCCTCTGCCCCCCTGTTTGCAGCTCAAGCCTGCCTTGATCTTTAATCCCCATTTCCTAGCTTGGATTTGAGAAGGCTGGGAAGGGAAATGTGCAAGCATGTATCTCCTTGGATTACGTGCCTCTTTAAGACTGTATTAGAGCTATGAAAATCTAACTTTTGATTTTCTACCTTCAGAAGAGGGACCATGTATTTTATCCTTGATGCTTTCACCTGTTACAGAGCATGTAAGATAGAAGGGGCTAGTGAAAGCATTGGATATTTGAAATATTTATCTCCGGTTTTATTTTTGTTATGTGGTAACACAGGTATGTGCAATTAAGCTTCCAAGTGTTTAATCTCCATAACAGATTGATTTGAGTTGGTCTGCCAAGTTGGAAATTGTTTACTGTTATCTTTGTATCCATCATCAAAACATCAGTGGTTCTCCATTATACTTTTAAATATTTTTGTTTCTAATGTGTATCTGATAGTTTAGCATGCGCCTTCATTGCGTACATAATGCTAAAAACAAGGGGGTTTTGGTATCAGATGCAAATTTATGGCTAGTTCAGATAAAATAAAAATCTGTTGCTCACAACTAGTTTTTTTTTTATTTGTTCTTTTTGTCTACAGTATTGAAATGTATTTTATAGAGTTTCTGTCTCCCAAGGCTTTAATAGAACATCACAAGTTGTAGCACTAAATCCTTGATTCTGCAAATAGTGGCTACTGCAGAGGAGTTACTCTAACAGGACTGTGCAAATAGTTTGCTTTGCTTTGCTTTGTTTTTTCTCTACTTGGGGTTCAATTTTTGCAGCGTATTAGAAGAATCCCAAAGAAGTTGTTCGTAATGTTTATTACATCATTTCTCCAAATTAGGGGCTTTTTGTAAATTATTGCCATTAACACAAGACTTGAGATGAAAGACTGCGTAAAAGTGCTGCAGTGATAAAACTGCACAATAACTTGCATATTAGATATTTTATAAATCTGAATACTGTTGTTCTTCACTTTGGTCCCTTTAAGGATACCTTTGACACCGATGTCACCCAAAGTGTGCTCAGGCCTCCTGAAAGTTTCAGCCCTGAAACTCTGAGATCTGGAGCAGTGTGAAGTTCTGCATTGCCCTGTGGCAGATCTGTAAGCTTAAGGCTGGTTGTAGGAAGCCACCAAAATCATGTTTTATGTAAATAACATTAATGAACAAAGATGTGTGGTTCTTTCTTGGTATAGTGGTGTGAATGCAATTTTCTTCACTTACATATGATCGTGTCAGGTTGTTACTCTGGGGAGAGCTTTTCCACTGTGGCATTTTGGTGTGGAGAGGAGGGATAAAAATCTTGCCCTGTGATCCAAATAAAACTCAGAGCAGCCCTGACATTGCGGCTTGGAGCAGTACAATACAAGTTTTAGGGCAATGTTTTTCACTACGTACTTGTCTGTGCAGAGGGAAATGCTGTGATGCACGCTGGCACAGTTCCCTGGTGATGTGTGTCTTGGGCTGAAAAGCAGAGAGGATTTTGATTTAGGCTTTGCTCTTGAGGCTAATTATTTTCTGTCTTCTGAGTGCTTGTGCTCTGTATTCCACTGTTCCCCTCCAGGCTTTTCACTCCTGCCTAGTTTGGTGGGATACTGACTCTGTGGCAGGATGTGTCCAGGTTCAAGACACCCCTATTTCTGCTGGACTGTGTTGCATACACACACTTCAGAGTTCCCAAAGGCCAGGGAAATCTCACTGGTCCCGCTGGAGCAGGGTTGGCACCCAGGCTGTTGGTCTCAGTGAGTCCCGGCTGTGCCAGGTCAGCTGTGCCAGTGAGTTCTGCATGCAAGGTGCCACTATTGGCACATGTTCAATTAACAGCTGTGCTTCACTATAAAGGTGACTGATTCTTTAACTCACTAAAGGACATATGAGGTACCACACTGCTAATTGTTACACTGACAACTTAAAATATAGGAATCACAGCAGTCGGTTATAATGCTGCTCGTGCATGTTCTTTGCATCCTATGTTAATAGTTATGTCTGTTGAAAATAAACATCTATTTGAATGGTTCATTTTCCTCAGGCTGAATAAAGTGATGTATTAAATGGCTTTTTGTTAAAATGTAATTACTGGTGTTTGAAGAGAAAAGAGTCAGCCATGTCAGTACCATGGCTAAATAATACCTTAAAATGTACTTTACATGTATAATCTTCTGGCATTGTCATCTCAAGTCTGTACTAATTAACCATTGCAGTATCTTAGGAAGTTAAGTTTGCACTTAAGATGGTTCTGTAAAGTTGTTTTAGTTCCAAGCTTTGCCAGTAACAACATCTGGGATCATTAAATGGGAACTACGGGTGAACCTTGGTGAAGTCCATGGAGTGTCTTTGGGATGTTTTTGGGTTTGTGTGGGCTTCTTTCGCTCTCTAATTATTATTCTTTGTGAGTAAAATTAAAAGAGATCTGTAATTAAAATGTTCTGGTTTTGAGCTTTTGTCATCTTGAGTTGGTGGGCAGCACTGTTTAATCTGCTTAGGTGACAGAAGTATGGTTTGTGAAACCAGGGTAACTAAGGAGGCTGTCAGGGAGAGGGCTGGGAGAAGTCATTTGCTGCAGTAGAAAAAGAGAGTGATTTCTATATTCTGTGAAGAACGTAATGGATCTAAATTTGGGTTCTGGTTTTCTTGTTTTGGAGACTAAAACCCTTTCCTCTCAGTTCCTACTGCTTGTCTGGACTCTCAGGGCAGATTCTACAACTGAACGCTCTGGCTGTTTCATTTCTCTGTTTATTCGCTGTGGAAATTAAGTGGAGTGAGTGCGTGCTCGTTGTTTTCCTCGGTGCCAATTCACCCTGGTGAGATTAAGCAGGGGAGGATGGGCTGGGCAGAGATTTCCGTCGGCGGGGCCCTGGATCCCCGCTTATTCCGTGACCCACATACGTCGGGCCCCTGTTGTGACGCATGATTTTTCAGCTCTTCGGTGGAAACCGATTGTGCACAAAGCCCCCTTCGAGATGTGAATAGATGAAAGGAGATGAAACAGCTGGTTTGGTTTTATCCCATTCAGGTCAGACTTTTTGTAGTCATCATGCAGCATTAATAGTAATAAAACCAGCTGTTGTATACCAGAAAACTTGCCATAAAAGGGGCATAATTACAGAGGGGGCCAGTACTGTCATTTAACTTGTTATCACTTCAAAGCAGAGATCTTAAGGTTTAAGAAATGATGAATGGGTATGGCATTACTATTAAAGTATTTGCATTGATTGCTTTTGTGCTTGAAAGGGGGTGGCAGAGATCATCCTTGATCCTGGAGTGTCATACAGACATACTTGAATGCACACATAAAAATCACCTCATGTCACAGGGATGACTGATAACTAATATCTAGCTCTTGTGGTTTTAGTAGAAAAAGAAGACGCCTAGAGCAGTCAAGGATCAGCAAAACCAGGAAGGTGTGAAGTCCATAGTGGAGAGAGCGAAAGAGATACCTGGTGGGGGGAAGGAGAGGGTGTAGGCTGTGGAATAACATAAAAACTCCAAGCTAGTGCCTTGGCCAGACCCTTCTGCAGCTCTCCAGCTTGTACCCTTTGGCAACTAGTAACAAAGCCATGAAGGGTCACTGGTACCAATTGTGCCGTGGTCATTTTTTAATGGAAAGCATAATAAATTCAACAGTTGAGTACAGCACTGACACTGCACACAGGAATCTGGATTCATGTGAGCCAATTAGTGAAGACTGATGCAAACCAAGATTTGATTGTAGATATGTTTTAAACCAATATTAGCTATATTTAGCCTAATCCTCTCCCAAGTTACGTCTGTTACTCTTTTCTTCTGGGATATGAATAGATGTCCTTCTGCAGCAGGGTATTTAGGATAAGGCCTTCAAGTGAAGCCTGGGAATTTTGTGTTAAGAGTTACAAAAAGCATATCACTGTTTCTATGTATAAGATTCATAACCATATGATTCCTTCAACTATGTCTACCTGTTCTTTGACCTCACTCTTATTTGGGAATTCAGTAAGTATCTAAAAGTTCAGGAAGAGATGAATAATACTTGACCTTGTTTACAAATGCATGTTGAGATCACCTATAAAGTTTTCTAAGCTAGCTGCTTACATGCATACATCTCCCAGATAAACTCGTAGTTAAGGAATTAACTTCATTGGATTTTGACCTCCCCCTGCCATATTTTTTTTCTTTGAAGGACTGAATATGAGTTGTAATGTCTTATTATTTCCTAACTTCTAAAATTTTGTAGTAATTTCATTTTGTATTGCCAAGCATGGAGACAAAGCTCTACTTTAAGGTTAGATGAGAAATCATAAGGGCAGCCAGAAGTGTGAAGTGATTTTGAGATCCAGCTCTGCTTTCATCTTATTTTAGGGGCATTTTGAACTCTGGTTCATACTGTTTGTAATCCCCACCTGCCTTGTGCCAGGTAGTGGCAGAGCTCCTCTAAGAGAGGTGTTGAGCTGCTGTTCCTGTCTGATGTTAGTCAAGTGGAATTGAAAACAATACGATGATTAAAAAAAGGATTTAATCTGTTATCACCTAAAGAACTCCAGAGAAGTATTTGATGTAGACTTTAAACTTAATGTGCTTGGCATTGCCAGAGTTCGGTTTTTATTTTAGATCACAGGGTATTGCAAGAGGTTTTAAGAGCTTTTTAATATGAAACAAAAAAAAAGAGACATAAAAACGATTTCTTTTATTATTTGTCTGTAATGTATGTGATGATTGCTGTCACAAACAAACAGAACATTATTATTTGTAACTTATATCTGTTACCTGGCTTGTGTGTTAGCTGAGTCAATGTTTCCTGGATGTCATGATTCTTCTGTGATCAGTCCTTCAGCATCACTGGTGCAACCCCCAGGGCTCCTTCCCCAGCAGCTCCGGGGCGTGTGGCTCAGAGAGGGGGGAGGGAAGTGCACAGGGACAAGGGGCCTTTTCTGCTGAAATGTGGGAAGTGCCATCCCCATACTGATGAAGCAAACTTGAGATTGTTAATCATCTCTAAATTATGCAAAGCAGGATATGAGCTGAAGGTATGGCTGTTTTATAGGTACCTTCAGTGCCAGCTGCTGTTTCAGGTCATTGGTTTCCTACATCTGCTAATAGACATCTCAAGTTATAACTTGAAAAACTTCTTTGCTTGTAGGTGGGTAATATGAGCCATGTAGCTACATAATGGTCACAGGGGTGTGTGTGGGAAGGTGTACGTGTGTTTATGGATATAAAGTAAATATTTATGCTAGCAACATCAACTCAGTTTCAAGTAGAGCAGAGAAAGCTCACTGGCGGCTTGTATTGACTGTGAAACTGGTGTGGAAAGATTTTCATTTATTGCATGTGACCTATTAGCCCTAAATGCAAACTGGCCAATTTATGACATATCCAGGGAGGGAAGAGGGAAGGGCAAGCACAGATAAGTTTCTTGGCCTCCAGAAGTGTAGAAACAGGATCTTTCACCAGCTGGGGCAGGGCTGTGTTGCAAAATTGGATGCAAAGAGTCCCAGCAATGGTTAAGAGTAAAAGTGTAGATGTTAACCTACATTGATTGTTCAATTTACTACTCTGAAAATTTAAATCATGTTTTCTATCGTTTTTCCTGAGGCTTTTCCCCATTTACTTGTTTTAATCTCCCTCTTCCATTAATCCTTGCCGAGTATAAATTGTCTTTTAATATCAGAATAATGAAAAAATAAACTTAGTTGTACCTGAATGTATTTTTTTTTAAATCATGTTATTTCTTCCTCCTGCACAACCATTAATGTGTATTCCTTTTGGTGAGTGAATGTTTTATTCACTACATAGTGCTAAAGAGCTGGTCTAGCCTCTAGAGGGATTTAAACAAAGTGATTTAAATACTTTTTTCTTTTTTTTAAGAAGATGGTCTTCAAAGAAAACAACAGCAGTGACATAGAGTAAGATTAAAAACCCATGAGGCTATTCTTGTCAACTTTAATATTCAAAATTCAGAATATTTAATGTTTTCAACTCCATGGGAATTCTTTTCTGCTAGATAGCTTTCTGCAAAATTTTTCAGGGTGTCCTGGTTTCAGCTTGGATAGAGTTAATTTTCTTCCTAGTAGCTAGTACAGTGCTGTGTTTGGGATTTAGGATGAGAATAATGTTGATAATACAGTGATGTTTTAGTTGTTGCTGAGCAGTGTTTACACAGTCCCAAGGCCTTCTCTGCCTCTCACCCCACCCGACCAGCAAGGAGCCCAGGACACAGCTGGGAGGGGACACAAGCTGGGACAGCTGGCCCCAACTGACCAGAGGGGTATCTCACCATTCAGGGTCATGTTCAGTGTAAAAATTAGGGAAAAAATCAGCCAAGGGCTGCACTTGGCACCTGGCTGGGCATCAGTCAGTGGATGGTGAGCAATGCATTGTGCATCTCCTGTTTTGTATATTTGTTATTATTATAATTATTGTCATTACTACCACTACTACTACTACTTCAATTCCTGTCATATTCAACTGTCTTTATCTCAACCCACAAATTTTACTATTTTTTTTCCCAGTTCTTTCCCCTGTCCCACTGGAAGGGGAAGCGAGTGAGAGGCTGGGTGATGTTTAGGTACCTGCCTGGTAAAACCACAGCAGTCTATCCAAAACACCAAATGTGTAATCTGCAATAGAAGAGTGATCTGTGAGGATGCATTGGTAATGCTGTGGGATCAGTGGACTGTATCCACTCTCATTAATAAAAATCCTTCAAAATTTGCACGTTTTACTTTCATCAGACATATGACTTCACATTGTTTTATGGGATAAAACATGTGTGCCATAAGCAAGGCACACAAGCAAGACTTGTTCATCTGGTCATTTATTCTATTGCATATCTGAATCTTTGTATGTTTGCAGCTGCATGGTGATTTGAAGCCTGGTTTGCTGGAGAAGGCAATGTAGCTTTCAAGAGGTCAGGCTGCAGAAAACTGGAAAACTGTCATTAGATCTAATGAAAGCAAAGCTACTTGAGTGTTACCCTAAAGAAGGTAATAGTAGTATTTTGTGTGTAATTAGATCTTACCATGTTTACTGGGCACTGCTAACATTAAACAGAAGGATCATCCCTTATGGTTCATTGTTTTTCTGCTGTCTGTTGATCCTTCTCATTAATGGCGGAAAGCTGGATGGGTAAAACCAGTAAAGGCTGTTTTTTAAGCATCAACCAGATTCTTGGTTTTCTTGGATCCCTAACACAGAGAAAAGACTGCTCCCCACCTTAGCAACAATTACCTATATCCCTTTGTGGCTTAATTACAAAAGGGAAGCAGGAAGACTTGTGTGCTTGGGTACCAAGTGTGTGCTGCACGTTCCTGCTGACGTCTCTGTTGTCTGGGGTGATCACGTTACCCTGACAACCAAGAACATCCCTGTTTTCAGGGCTGGTCCCTGAATCTCTTTGTGTTTTACAAACATCACTATTTTTTGTTAGAAGTGGACCAATTTTTTTCTTGCACACTCTGCAACTTGGACATCTACAAACTGTCCCAGCAGAACAACAAAGAGATCTCCTTCTAGGAAGATGGATGACAGACTGCCTCACCACATGTGTATCACATTTGCTTGCCAGATCCTGGCTCCTTTGTACTTTCCTCTAAAGCAGTTTCCTATATTATAGCCTTCCTTTAGTTCTGCAGAATGTAGTGATCCCAATTAAAGTCAGTTCCTGTGTTCTTTCTTCCTCATTAAATCTTTTGTGTTTTGTTAATTTTGGTCAGTCTTATGGTGTCACATGGCTGAAGCCTTGAGCAGAGTGACCTGTTTATTCTCTTAAAGCAGTCAAAAGTAATAGAAACTAGAACCAGGGGGAAAATAATTTAACATTTCAAGTCCTTAAGGAAATCACAGGCCTATGTAAATGTAATAAGTACGTAAATTTTCTACAGAAACTATGCATTTGAAAACATCCCTGCAGACATCAGTCTGGATTTGATTTCTTCCTGAATCTCTTTTTCCTAGAGTAAGAAGTTTAATTACCTGGTAAGTATTTCTTTCATGTAACAGATCGCTTTAGTTTCAGAGAACTCTATACTGCAGGCCAGCGTCTCAAGAGCCATGCAATCAGTTTCCTATTTTAACAGTTAGTGATTTATTGTCAAAACAGAGCATTTTGATCAATGTGATTTTTTCGTTGCTCATTTCTACAAATAAACTTGTGAAAATTTGTGAGTGAAAGAAATGCTTAAAAATCTGAATACTGGTTCTTTGAATGTGGCATTCCTTATTCAGGGCCTTTTAAAGACTTCTGGCTGAAATATGCATCATCTGTGAAAAATTTGTCCTGTCTCCAGATGCCCGAGTGCCAACCCTATAAATTGAATGTCAGGCCATGTTTTTTGTGGCTCACACATTCCAACCAGGAATAGCAGCTTTGCAGCTGGCGTTTAACTAACAGGTCTAATGGTGTATGACCCAGAAACAGTCTAGTTCCCGCTTTCAGTTTCTGTTGGATTTTGCATTGCAAAGAGCTGCAAATGAGGAGAAAAGTAATTTTAATCTCTAAAGCAGCCAGAGCTAATCTGTGTGTCACATGTAGAGCATGTCTATTAAGAAAAGGTGGTTTTCTCATATCTGCTTTTCTGAGCATCAGCACACTTTAGGCCATAAGACTGGTTTTCTATGGCTAACCTTCATGAATAAAGTGAGACTTTGCTAACTGTGAATTTAAAAATAGTTCTGTTTTCCCTCCCCCCAGAATATGTTAAAGTAATTCCTTCAGTTTTCTTAAATGGAACTGCTAGTCAGAAGATGTTCAGATGTCAGCAATCATCTCACTTCTTGCATGGATCTAAAATGTTACCGGAGCTGTCACCATTTGTCTTTGAAGTTCTCTATTTTATCTCATGCACAATGTGGTAACTCCTTATTTTGAGAAGCTGAGCTTTGGCAACCACTTACTGTGCAACTTGGGCTTGTATTGCTGAGATCCTTGGGCTGGTGCATTGCAATGGATGTGGAATTTATGGTAGTAATAGAATGTGGGATTTGTTGAGGTTTATGGTCCTTGGGTCAAAGCCATTTCACTTGAGATTGCAGAAAGGAACTTTATTGCTAATGTTCTTAGGAAATAGGGTTTGGATTGACCTAGAGAGATTGTCCAGTCTGTTCCCTGCTCTTGTCTGGAATCAGCTGCATAATATCTCATTTGGGTGATTTACAAAGCCTTTACCTGGACATTAAACAGAGCACAGATGAAACATTCTGACCTCTGTCAATCCTTGTTAAGGAACTCCAGACTGCTTTAGGAGGTGATGAGATAATGTGTAGTGCCCAGAGCTGATTGCCATGTTTCACCTGAGGTCTAGCAAAGCTGAACAGTGTGGAAGGAATATTCAGGTACTTTTTATGCTAAACACCTGTTTGTATTTCCAAAATGTGGTAATTGGCTAATTAGTAATCATGAAATGACTAATGTGTGTCCTGCAGTTTTGTGTGTCTGTGGTGTTGTTTCTTTTCACACTGAACCATTGAGGAAACAAACAGGCTAGTATTGGATAAAATATCACAATAGGCTATATTGGCTATATTGGATAAAATATCACAAAATTTAGGATACAAGTAACCTCTTAAGTCCGCTGAATTTCCTGTTTGCTGAAAACAGATTATTAGAGATGTCATTCAGAATATTTTTTTTTCAGCAGAAACACCATGCTCTAGGCAATTTTCCTGTGTGGTTGGGCATAGTGATAATCTATCACTGATCATGAAAACCTAGAAAAAATGGAGAATAAATTTGAATTTGAGTTTAGTGAATATTTCTCATGTTTTCTGCTATTGGTCCTTCGTCTTCCCTCTTTCCTCCCCTTCATTTTGTATGTGAAACATGTAATATTAAATGTTTTTTTTCTTATATGACAGAGGCACTTAAGCCCCAGTAAATTCACTGGGTTTTGCACAGGGCTCTTTATTCTTACTGACATGAACAGGAAATGCACTTGTGTGCCTTAGGAGATAAGATCTCTGTCTTTTTTTTATGACAGCTCTCCGTCATGTTTTATTCATCATAAATAGATGAAACTACTGCTGTTAGTTATAATTATTTTAAGGTTTACTTGTGCATTTCAATAGATGGAATACTCAAGAACATGGGAAAGATTTTTTTCCTTTTTAACAGAAAGAACATAGAAATCTGGTACCTCTTTTTCTTTTATTCAGGATGATATATCACACCAAAGCTAGTGACAGGTGGGCAGAAATTAAATACAGCTTAGCCTCAGAACTCTGTCTACTTCCTTGAATTTGCAAGTATATGATAATGTTAATTCCTAGCTTTACAGGTTTTATGGCTTAATGATTTTGAATCTAGAACTGAAGGGGAAAAAAACCCTTTATATTATCATTTTATTTCAGAGTTGTCTGAAATCTGGTGTGGTCTGGATCTTACTGTGATTACTGCAGACTAACAGTACCCTACCAGGTCACTATGCTGAGTGTCCTGGAGCTTTGACCATCACACTCCAAATGTGAAACTGAAGATATGGTTGCCACATCTTTATTCCACCCTCTGAAGTACTCAAAAAATAGCCTGAATGCAAGATGGTTTACGAGTTCTGTGGGTGCTGGAGGTGGTAAAGGAACGGAGATCAAGGCATAAGACCAATTGTTTGGGAATGGCACTTTGATTTCAATACAGACATTGGAGACTCAAGGCTTCTTTCTTGACTTCACCCCATTTTACTGTACAAAAATTAACATTGGCAATTCAGAAATTACTGCTTTCTTTTCTTGGGAGCTGGTGTGCTGTGTGATGGTGGGTGATCTGGGAAGAAGAAGAGAGGAGAGTGATAGCTTTAAAATATCCAGTGACACCAAGTGCTAAATTTAAGATCTCTGTTTCTAAGTACAGTCCTTGTGCTAAAGGCTAGGAAATACAGGAAGGTGGTTTCATTTTTTTTCCCCCAGCCTTCAAAGCATCAAGCTTTACTTTGATAATTAAACCTCCTTGCATTCCTTTACAAGGAAACAATTGTGCTATTATTAGCAAGATTAGCTGAAAAAGGCAAATATGTGGGAGTTTGGTTCCTGGTTCTGTTCTGTTTTCTTTTTTTTTTCCTATGACTGTACCTTCACGAGCTGCAGGCTTTTGCATATATTCATCTGTGTAGGCACAGCATAGGCAGGCAATGGCTTCTGTGGATCTAGTTTTAAAATGCTCTACAGTGAACTGCACAACAATAATCTTAAAGATTTGGTTTAATAAAACACTGTGATGGTTTCGTTATGTATTTTTGGCAATTTCTGAAGTAGTGCATTTTCTGCTTATTTAGGATAGGCTATGGCAAACCTTACACCCAGGGACTTGTACTTGGCAGTTGTAGGAAATCAGGAGGACCCTCAGGGAGGAGGAGTTGGTGCTCGAGATTCCTCGGGGAGGTGGGTTACTCAGAGGGAATCAGAGCTCTTGGGTGTAAACAGTTCTGTTTTCCTATCTCTGCAGTTGTACTGTGCAAATTGACTTAGGCACAGCCTTCAGTGTGCAGTTCATCAGGATTCAGGGGCTTCTTCAGTCTCAGCCCTACAGCAGCAGGTTTTCTGGAGGCTGGAGCACACTCTCCCAAAAGCCTGATGCCTCACTGTATGAATGCTATCAGTGTGGTTGTCACTGAAGCCAGCAGCAATACAGCTTTGTAAGCATTGCTTTGCATGCAGTATTTCTTTTTAACTTCTGGGATAAATTTTTCTCCTAGTGTGCAATAAAAATACTGAGTTGAAGGCATCCAGCAGTGACAGTTCGTACTTGTGTTGCAGTTTCTGTGTCTCAACTCTCCAGAAAGGCTTCCAGTGCTTCTTTCTGCTTGATGTAACACAACAAAGCTGATTGCTGCTGACCATGATTTTGTTAGGAATCTTGGTCTGTATTTTGTCCTTTACATGTTTCTTTGTTTATTGAGAAGTGCTGGCTACCCAACCTGTGCCAGCTGTTCCCAAATCCCAAGGGAGTGTCCAGCAGCTGTGAGCAGCTGGAACAACTTGTTCTTGGGCCAGCCCTTTCCTTGGCGGTGCCTCACTCTTGCACATCCTGGGCATGGTGGAGCAAGGCTGAGGTGGCTGAGGCAGACACCTCTGTAATCCAAGGAATTGCTGGGCTGTGGCCTTGCTATTTGTGCTCTGGGCAGGGCTGAAGACCATCCATATCTGAGGATTTTCCTGTTTTCCCAAGTTTATTGGCACCTGTGAAGCAATTCCCTTGGGACCCACTGTATCCTTTTGTGCTGGTTTTTTTTCCTGCCAAATTGTACATTAAATACGTAAGTACTGATGTGGGTAGTAGAGAACAGAGCATGTATGTGCATATGTCAGACATATTTTCTTACTATTTTTGGCAGTATGTTTTCTCTGCCTGAAATAACATTTTGTATAGTTATGTCTCCGTTGCTGCCAATCAAGCTTCTTTCCTTTTCTGTTCATAGAGTCTTAGATTTTAAAGCTGGAAAGCAACCTTAGATCCTCTAGTCTGCTCTCTTGTATGACACTGGTCATGGAATTTCATCCAGTTATTTCTAATTTAATTAAAATGTAACTATTCAAAATGCCTCTAGTTCTGTTTATAGAATTCTAGGTGATCTTTCTGCTTCCCTCTTTCTTGCCTTCTTCTCTTTCACATTCCATAGGTTTGTCTTCTGGTTGAAATTTTTGCTTTTTTATGTCACATCTTTTTTGTGTCATTGTGGTTCCTCATTTAATATTAATGTCCCTCTCATTTTGTATATACTCTCCAATGGGATTTTTTATGGATCAGGAGAAAGGTTTTATCCTTGTTCCCTGAAATAAAGTCCCAACTGCTAATGCTGCTGCTCCCAGTAGTTAATGGCTGCTTGGCTGAAATACAGGACTGTAGCTCTGCTTGATCACCTAATTGTGCTAAAAGTATACTAAGGAATTGGTATTTAGGGCATGTAAATGTTACCTTGAGATCCCAGGTAAAAAAAAAAAAATTGACCTAAATGGGCAGTTCACGCTCCCAAGCCCTGTTATGAGACTCTGCAAACAGGGACTGCTGAGTTAGTCATTCTGCCCTCCTGGAAAAACAAGCAAACAAGCAAACAGAAAAACAGCTGCCGAGTGAGGTTGTGCCTGTAAATGCTGCCTGTGGTCCTGTCCCCAAACATGGTTCTGTGGGATACCAGTGTTCAGGTACAATTTTTGAAGCTGCATATGCCATATGTATATTATTGCAGTAATTCAGTGTCAAGTATCAGGTATTTTCTGTGTGTGGTACTTCCATCTGCCTCTGAGGGTAATGGGAACCCTGCTCTGGAATAAGATTTCTCCTGATTTTTGTTGTAAGCTCAGCATTGACAGAAATTTATGGGCTGTACTCCTACTTACCTGGGTGTGTTCAGGTGCTTTTCAACCGCTCTCAGAAACACCAGACTTTGAATAAAGTGTATTTCCCATTCCATGCTTTGTATAAGATGACCCAGCACTTAGGATTGATAGTTGGGCTCTGGCTGGAAGTGCCTGGAACCATTATCACTGCTGTACTGGTCTGGGCAGGCATGGGCTGGGGAGCAGGGCCAGGGTCAGCTGGCAGCCAAGCGGAGCCTCCAGAGAGCCAGGTCAGTAGCAGCCTGACATTGGGTGTTCAGTTTTATAAAGACTTTCCCCCAAAAGGAGTCTGTGGGACTCAACACATGTCTGCCTGTAGATGAATGCAGTCTGTGTGCATTAGACCCTCATGATCAGTATCATGTGAAAATACAGATTATAACTGATAGAAGGAGGCAGCCGAGAGCCACAGTCTGGATGTTGCTGGAGTTCAGCAGCATCTGCTATAAAATTGTGGTCATTAGGGAAGAAACACATCTTGGTCGTCATTCTCCAAGACAGGAGACTTTAGGCATGTGAATAATTTGTCTGGACTGAAATGTTAGTCATTTTGGCCAAGGTTTTATTTTAATGCCGCATTTTGTACAGAAAGACTGTACAAATAGTTTACTGTTACTAGGGAGTGTAATAAGTACTGCTGAACAGCTGCTGGAAACTTTGGGCTGTTTTAGTGGCTTTTTTTCTTTTTCTTTTTTTTTTTTTTTTTTTTTGTTTTTGTTTTTGTTTTTGTTTGTTAAACATGGACTATCAATTTCAGTCTGGACTGGAGCCAGTGACCAGGTGGTGAAATGCTCTGTGTCTGATAAACTGCTCCCCTGCTTCATTTGATCACCTGTGGAAATGTCTTTCAGTGTGACAGACATTTACAGGTTAGAAAACAGAGAACATTTGACTTCAGTTATTTTCAGTTACTGAGTTTTGATAGGATATCCCTGGGAGTGGGATACCCAGGAAGTGAATCCAAATGGATATTAACGACACTGACTTCTTATTCTAATATTATCCAGGTGGGAACAAACAGCATGTCAGTACATTGCTCTGTCTGTAATTATGTAACACTGTTTAGCTGATGTGTCATTTCTTAAAAAGTACTGGTCTTTTACAACTGTTTGATTCTCCATTTGCATCTCAGAATGCTGGTGACTACAGTGATAAAGCTGAAGTTCTTGCCTCTTGTAAATTTGTTGTGCAGGCTTAAAAATTATTATGTATTAAGTTTTTTAGAAGTACATTTTTTCCCACGTAATCAACCATTGTGTATCTTGTTATTTCACTTAGGAGGTATTGAAAAGATTAATACCCATATTGCTCTTTAGTCCTGATTCTCAGCTTCAGACCCAGTGGTGAATCTCACAAATTTCCTGACCCTGGGTGCTGTCACAAGCTGCTGTGCCCCTTTGGAATGACTGGCTGGCATCTGCAGTGTGCAGCCAAGGACTTCACTCTCAGAAAATGTGAGACTCCAGATCCAGAACTAAGTTTAGTCTTAGTGGCCATAATGGTCAGGCATTTTCACAGGAACTTGAGAGATGTAAATAGTGCCATCTCAATGAGGTTGTCATGGGTCAATGCAATTTTTGAATATAACTAAATTCCACACTAAGATGTCAAGAAGAGTTAACTGTGAAGTTTTGGAACATTTTCCTTAATACCCAGCCAGCCTGGTAAATTGTGAGATTGCATCTGATTCCATGAAAACCAAAATAAAATTATTTTTACATTAAAACTTCAGAAAATGTGATTCACATATATAGCTAGCAGTTCAAAACCACAAGAGAAATAATCCAATTTGATTTTTTAAAACCTGCATAATTTGATGACCTAAACTTAAGATTTTGGGTGTTAACTTGTTATTTCTAGATTCTAAAAATGTCAAGCCCTCAGGCTGATAATTTTACTGTTACTCTTTCTATGTATATTTCAAGTGAGCTCATTCAAGAACAAACATGTTTCTAGTGTATGCTGAAAGATACTTGAACAACTTTAATATCTGAACGCAGCTCAATATCAATGAAATGTCATAATGTTTTAATAAGGTTAGTTTAGTTTAGGGTGCATTTTCAGAGGGAGTTTATTGTGTGAAAGGCAGTAAGAGATATCTCCAATCCCTCAGTTGTTTCACACCAAAGAGTTGTCTGGAAGTTTGCCTTAAATTAGTTTAATCTCTGTGTATCAGTCATGTCTGTGTTTCCAATACTCTAACATTTACATTTCCAGATTTTTAAATTTTGGACTTCTTAATCCAAACCTTTCTTCTTAAAGCCTGTTCTGCAAAGGCTTTAAGCATAATAGAAAAATTCATTTTAGCTATCATTTATCACTCCAAAGCCTTTGGGGAAAAAATGTCACACTGCTTCCTTGCCAAGTACAGTAGCTTCATTGACGAAGAAAAACTCCCTTGGGATGGTTATGAAATATATTTATTACTCTCAGAATGAACTTTTAAATGTTTCAGAGAGCTGCTGACAGGAATAAGTGTATTTCTTAGATACCTTGCCATCACCTGCAAAATACAGCATTCTCTGAGGCCTTCCCAAATTACAGAGCTCTTGTGAAGTCCACCGCAGTAGAGGACTGGACTTTTTTGGATCCCCAGTTTGTGATCATAACATGAGGGAAGAGTTGGTGGCTGCATTCTTATGGGTGGTCACCAGCCTTATGTGATAATTGTTGCTCATCACTGAAATCTGCAGCACCAGCTTTCCACTGATCCATCAGTGAGAGAATAGGGAAGTGTACCTTGCCCCACATAGCCAGTACACATCTCAGCACTGGGGTTATAAATAAAATAATAGGAATTGATGAGCAGCATCAGCCTTGTCTTTGCTCTAAGTGGTGGGTGTTCAACATCCCATTCTGCCCAGTGAGGCAGGCAGTGCTTGGCATGGCAGCACTGCTGGGATTGCTTCCACAAGGGAGCATCTTTCAGCTCCCTGTTTTCAGGGTGGGTTTAAATTAATTTTGCATGCCTGCACATTCATAATGCATCTGTTGCCTTGTAAAACTGAGCTTCAGCTTTAGTCTCAGGCAGGGAACTCTACCGCAATTGCCATCTCTTTTAACTAAGCCTCTCCTGGGGTGCAGCCCAAGCAGGGACACCAAGCAGTTGTGCTATAATAGAAAAATATCTTAATTTCTTCTGGTCATGTGCTAAATGGTCTCTCTTCTGACAACAGCTCAGGCCCCTGTGTTGGAGAGATACCATGCTCTCTGTGGTCTGAGCTGTATCTCAATGGAGGGCAAGAAAAACAAGGCTCAAGCACAGATACATTTGTTTAACCCAAGGCATTGCTGACAGTGTGGCACAAACTTACAGGACACACAGTCTTGATCTGTCTTTTCCTTAAATATTTGTTTTCTCCTTCTGGTAGACACAGCATACAGTGGCTGGAGATTTTCACTGAACCCTTTTGCAGTTGAGTTTGTCTTCTGAGGATCCACATGTTGGCAGTAGAGAAGGGAATTTCAGTGCACTGCTGCTCACCTCGCCGTGCTGCGTTACGTCCGCCGTCACGCTCAGATCTCCCTGGGCACTGAGGCTGGTGAGAAGTACAGCACAATCATCTGCAACTCCTTTTGTGCACTTCCTTTTCTTGAAAGGACTCTGTGAAACTGAGCTGAAAAGCATCTACCAGAGAAAATAAATACTTCCAAGTGAATTCTGAGCATATAATCAACCTATGTAATATTATGACTGTATTAATGATGCCTGCTCCTTTCAATTATTTGTGGTAATCATTGGTTTCTTTGATTTTTTTTTTTAAATGTGTTTCCTAGAATAACTCTCAACCTGATTGAGATCTCTGATGGTTGTTGTATTGCAAATAACCTTAAAATACTGGGTAGGTCTGATCTAATAGAGGGCATTGGAGAGTAGGCACATGGCTGTGTCGCTGCTGTGGGAGTTTTCAAAGGATCTGTGGTTCCTCCAGACTTTTAAAGTGATTATACTGTGTCACACTTATGAATGGGGTGCAAAGGCTTCTGGGGGGGGGGAAGGGGTTTGCTTCCTTAATGAGTATGTTTTCAAAGAAAAATTACATTTCCTTGTCACATGAAAGAAAGTAATGTGTACACAAATGCTAGCCATTATTTGGGAAATGGCTCAGGCTCAAAAATTCTGGCTGGAAACCATTAGGAAGAAAAACGTTCTCCACCATCAATTAATGCATTGTTTTTCTTTTCCTTTCATGTTACTAAGCAGGCCAAGAGATAAGGGGCCAGCTGTAATCCATCTTGTCAGATGAGTTAAGTCACTTCGTGTTATACCGGTCATCTGGAAAAGGAAAACTCCATTTCTCTCTCAGTTTGATTTTTAGATCAAATTTTTCAAATTATTGTTGCTTTTACCTAATGTTGTTGTATTCTACAGGTACTGATTGAGTGTTCTGATCCAAAAATATATAACACAGTGCTGCCTTTAGTTAATGCATGTTTAATTTGATACTTAAAACCAGCAATGTAGATTCTAGTAATTAATTGCCCTCTGTGTCTTGAGAGCTGCATCTTCATCACTGACTGTAATTACAGAGGATGGGATTCACAGGGACAGTGTGAGGTGGTGGTGCCCTCGGCTGGGGCAAACACCACGTTGGTTTTGCCACCTCCAGCAGAAGGCCTGAACAAAGGCTTTGGGAAATTATAAGACTTGGCAGTAACATCTTCAACTTTTGCATCTCATCTGTCATAGCTCAGAATACCTTGGTGCCTGTCCTGCAGCCTGAGTCTGCCCAGTTACACCACTGGCAATACTGGAGCTGGCCAGCTGAAGTGCTGGTTGTTTTCTGACTGTAGTACCACTGGTGGTGCTCAGGTCCAAAGGGAGGGCTGAACATGGACTGTGCACCTTCATCTGCTCTACCAGAGATCCCTGTGTGTGTGTGGCTTCCTCCTCTGTCCTTCACTCCAGGTGCTAAGGAAAGTGATGTCAGAAGTTAGTTAAAACCTGTGGAAGCTTCTCCGTTGTCAGCTTTTGCAGACACCTCTGACCATGGGGGATGTGGGACAGACCTAGGAGTGAAACAGGTTTGAATCCTGTGAGTTCCATAACATGGAATATTGACTGGTGAGGATAATAATGCCCTCAGATCACTTGTTCTGCACTCTTAACATTTGTGTTTTATTGAAGCAATAGAATCAAATCCAGTAGCACTTGTCTGATCTCTCCTATGTATGGCAAAGTTATTTTTGGGTGCAAGAAGCGATCTTGCTTTGCCGCTTTAAAGAGTTACAATATAGCAGTTTTGAATGCCTTTGCTGAAGTGCTGTCCCCCAGCTCAGTGCAGCTGTAGAAGGCACTGGTCTAGAGCCTGTGTTCTGCACTCATAAAGTCCATTTTAAATAATGGTTTGTTTCAGTATCACTCAGATTTGTATGCTAACTAACACAAATAGAGCACATTCCCCAGACCTAAACTGACTGGGTTTTTTACACTACCCAGCTGATGACAGATATTTTTGCCTGGGCCACAGGAGATCCCTCACCAGGGTTATGGTGCGTTGTCTCTGCTGGCAATGCTGACAGTATCCAGAGGAGAACTAACTTGTGGGGACCACGTACCATGGAGCTGGTTCTGCTGTCCAAGGGCTGTACATGGGACTGGTAAAGACACCTGAATGTAAAGCAGCTGGAGCCCCAAGGCTGCACACCCTGCACGGTGCTGGGATTTGTCTGTGTGTGGAAAGGCTGTGGCTGCCCTGGCAGTGGGGCCAGCTGGCACAGCACAGCCCTGGCCAGCACTGCTGAGCCTCACACTCCAAAACAGGTTGGTCACATCCCAGCTGATAGATGGCCAGAGACTGGCTTGGGAGAGCCCTTGGTTTGGGGCCAGGTGCTGCCAGGGGCCATCTCCCACGTGGGAGTGCAGACCAGAGGTTCCCTCTCCCAGGAACGTTGCCTGGCACTGCTTAATGTGCTGGGATAGATGGAGCCTGTGATCCTCCAAGAGTGATTTTATTAACATGAATCTTACGTAGGAGGACAGCTCTCATTTATGAAATAGGTTCAGTCTTGTGTGGGAAGCTGAGGAGAGGAGGAAGATGAGAAGAGGGATTTAACCCCTTGATTGCTGACAAGCTTTCTTGATTTAAAGAGCAGGTTGAATAAGCTATTGCTATGTAACATCAGGGAAAGTTTGCATAGGTCATGCATTGGCTGGGACACATAGCTCTATTCTGCTGCCTCTGAAGAAGACGCTCAGTAGTTTGTTTGGTACTTTGCAGTCTGGAAAGAAATGCACTTTGTTGTTCTGTCTGACCATAGTTTTTTGACCGAAATTTCAAATTTAAAGTTCAAAATAATTCTTCCTTTTGTGTCAAAGATCCTTTTATTTTTATTTGTTTGACTTTATTATCCCACAGACATAGGGTGGTGCAGAACACAGCCTGTTGAGGTGAAATTGTCACGTACATCTCTGAAAGTGGGGAAATATTAAGGGCTATTTATGTGGTTGATGAGTAATTGAAAAAGATAAACTCTACCCAGCACCTCTGCCCAGTAACTTGGGATCAGCTTCATATTCCATTTGCTTTACTTGGTTTTTATGGTATCAATTTTTAAGAATAAGTCAAATAAAAAACCTGTTCTGTCTGCTTTTAGACACATGGTCAGGGTGTCTAAGAGCAAACATAGAATCAAGAGCAGACTTAATAGTCTTGCTCCAATCTGCAAAGTATTTTTGCTATTACTATGTTGCATTCCAGTCTAAACAACTATGTAACTTTATTAATATCTACAGACTTGCTTGACAGTTCTGACACTATAATATAATGAAATAATATTGTTTATTATTGGGTTTTGAAGTGGTGAGCTTTTTCTCATATTTATTTGTGTGTATGTATATATATGTCATTTGCTGAATGCCTTCATTCCTCTTTTTATCCCTCTTCATTGACTGTGCAAATTATATCTAAGGTTGTATAATCCTCTTCTTGTGGTGAACCCATTTTAGTATGTTCCTCTCTTTGTCTTCTGTCACCTTCAGTTGTCTGAAACAGGAGACCAGAGCCAGTGTGTGTTTCTATCCCACACACTCTGGGGATGAGATGTGGGCAAGGAATCTTCCTCAGCAGAAACACACTCTGTACAGAAGCAGGATGACTTCTTAACAGATGCAGTTAATGATTCTATTCATTTTAATTCTGTTTCAGAACAAATGTAGTGTGGTTTAATCTGAGGCTGGCAGGTTTCTTCTTTTGTAAATCACATCTTCTGAGGCTATTTACATGAGATTTTCTTTCTTCTTTTTTTTTTCTTTCCTCTCATCATCTATTTTTGGCTACAATCTGGAGAAAAAAAATCCCCATCAAATATATAATACCTCCCACAACAGCTTTCCAGGGCTAAACTGAAGAGGAGAAAAATAGAAAGCTCTGCAGAACTGAAAACCATCAGAACAAGACAGTGCTGGAAGTTTAGTTTCCTGCCTTGGAGGATACTTTCTTTGCATTTTGCAATTGTGCATTTCTTGTACTACTCCTCTGCAGTGTTTCATAAAGATTTCTTAATATGTGACTGTGGGGCTAGAAAGAGTAATTGATAGTATATCCAAACACCTTTGTTAAGCTGGCAATGTTAAATGGATTTCTTGGTTTAAGTTTTTGAGGTTTTCAGTTTGTTTTGCTTTAAACTAGAAAACGGAAAAAATTCAGACAGTTATATTTAATTCAGAGAGTAATATATATCTAGGAGAGATTGTAGTTGAATTACTTTTCGTATGGTGGAGAGAAGAATGTGCCAGGTTATTTTATATTTCACAGAAAACATTGTTACATCAATGTTATGTATTTCATCTCAAATTTCTGCCAGATAAGTGCCAAAATATTATATAAAAGCAGCTTAATAAATACTCTTCCAGTATTAAAAAGCAAACCAACCTTTGATGTTTTCATGTGAATGTTCCAAAACATCATACTTAGTGGTGTTAATTTATGCTCTGAGAAAAATACACCCTTTTTGTTCAGTCTACAAGTGTGAAGGCTAACAATAATCCTTACCAATTCATGACATTGGCCATTTTGAGGGGAAGTTGCAGATCCTGAGCAATATATGAGTAATCAGCGTAAAGAAAAGATCTATTCTTGTGCAATGTATGTCAGTCAAAAGATTTCCAAATTTTGTAGACCTTGCAAACTGGCGTGTGACTGTTTTAATCAGAAGCATGCCAACCCACCTCCCTCTTAGGCATCCCAACATCACAGATTCTGAACAGGGTGATTTTTGTGATTGACTATCCATTTTTGAAGTGAGTTAGAAAAGAAGTGTGCAGGTTAGCAATATCAGCCAAGCTGAAAATCAGAGGAATAAAAGGAATTAATTTGTCAGAATTAGCTCTTTCCTAATGTATCTTGAAAGCACTGGATTAGCCCTGAAATGTTTTCTTCTGAGAAGATAAACTCATTTTGTTTATGTCTCATGTGTAGTGTTAAAAATCAGTTTTAGGCATTAGCGTGGAGCAAATTTCCGTGGAGAGGTTTCTGTAAAGAAGAGGAAATCACTGTGGTTAATTGTGGTGGTGCTGGCACAGCTGGCTGTGGATGTGGAAGGTTTTCCATTGGCGTGTGAAGCTGTGTGCCTCAGGCCCCACAGTAATGACTTTCACAGGTAATGGCAATAACATGTCTTGTGATCCAGTTTCTTTCATGAACGCTTTACGAAACAGTCTCGAAGTAGTAGCACTGCATTTTTGGCATACTGGCATCATTTTGAAGTGGTATGGTGGGTACATTACCCATAACAGAATGGCCTGTAAAACCTGTATGTGTATCTGTTGAGCAGAGTGGGATTCTCTTGGAAATCCTACCTACAAACCTGAGATAAAATAGAAAACTTCACTAGAGAAAAATGGCCATGTTAATATTTTCTGCTGTTCACATAGATACTAAATGGAAGCTGTTAGATTCAGAATTACTTCAAGGAGTAATTAAAGAAAAAAAAAAAGGAATGGTTTGAAAAAAGAAAAAGGAGTAAAGTTGGATGAGGTCAGAAAATAAGCGAGTTCTTGTTAATGATTTACAGTGGAAGGAACCATGAGATGACAAAGTAATTTTTTTCAAATCAGCTTTCAGTGGAGAGATAATGGTGATAAGAGTTGATATAATGAGTGTTACCAGGATGATGGAAGAGTCTGTCTGGCCACAGGAATGGGACGGTGCTGCCTTTATTTTTGGGAGCGTGATTTGCTGCAGGCTGCTGGGGCAGGGCAGGAGGCACCGCTGTCTGCAAAGTGCAAAATCATGAAAAGAGGTTCAGGAACATGATGAAAATATTCCAGTTGAATCTTTCAGTGTTGTCTGAGTAAAGGTAACTCCTGTATGAGAGCTGAAGCCTTTCAGGCTGACCTACTGCTCTGCTGCTCTGTGCCTGCAACAAAAAGTGCTGGATGTTGATTCTGAGGCAGTGGGGTGGTTATTAAATTTGTACAGCTGAGTAGGGCTCCGTAGGGCAACTCCATGCCTTTAGTAGTTTTGTGATAGTGTTTTCTCTGAATTCGGGTATTTTCAGATGGGAAGTTGCATTTTCTTTAGACTCGTGTGCTGCATGAGGCAGGGTTGGTGTAGAGACTGATTTTCTTATTTTTGATTTTTCTCTCAGATAGAAGAAATACAGAATGATTTTATTTTTACAAAAAAAAAAAAAAAGTATTCACTCACTCTTAAAGCCTAAGGGAAAAAAGAAAATCAAATGTTTTGGGAACTGACAATATTCATTTCAACAATAGCTCCCTTTGTCTTGTTTTCATATATGATGTTTGGGCTTTTTTTTTTTTTTTCCATGGAGCATAGTTCCCTTTTTTCCTTTGTATACAGATTTCTCTGGTAATTACAAGAGCTTGTCTGTTTGAATTTGTCACATTTTTGGCAGCCAGTGCTCATCTGCAGACAGTTTCTGTAAAGGAATGGCGTACATGAAGCATGAGGAGGGGACTAAGGCTCTTTTGCTTCTGAGAAAGCTTCTAAATCCAGACCAGACACCAAATAGAGCAGGACAGGCATCCCCACCTGCTCGTGGACACTGCTCCTGTATCCATGAATTGCTGTGTTACTCTTGTATTTCCTCTTTAATGTAAATGAGACCATATACAAATAACAGATGCTCAATGATTCAGCTATCAAACCTCATTCTTCAAAAGCATTCTCCTCCAAACCTTTCCCATCACTTCACCCCAGGCTTTGTTCATGCGTTACAATCGGTTTATAACAGAAGGAAAACACAAACACACATGGACATGCACACCCCACGTTAAAATATAAAGGAGAAACAGCAACTGTTCAGGCTGCCAAGAGAACCCTTTGCAGAGATGTGCTGCAGTGGCTGTCTCTGGCTGCTCCCTGACTGCTGGGCATCACCAGGGACAGAGGGAGAGGGAGGCTCCTTGCTCTCCCACAGGTACCTAATTGGAGCTTCAAGCTCCAGCCCAGTGCAGAGCAGTCACATCTCTGTATGAAGCCTGGGCAGACTTCTCCTAGCAAGGCATCCCAGGATGTGGTGTCTGAAGGGCAGGGGTACCTCTGCTACAGCTCACTTAATCTTTCTCCTGCTTTAGTTTCAATTCAATTTTGGAATTAATTAGGGAAAAAAAAAAAAAGTCACCATACATTTCCCAGTAGCTTTCTGTCAGGATAAGAGAAATGAGCTGAATTACGAGTGTTGTTGTTCAGACTGTATAACCCTTTGTTCTGCTCTGGTTATGAAACAAATAGCCCAGCAGGTAGGGGAGCAGTTTGGGATAGTTTGATTATTTTTTCTTTTTGAAAAGCTGTTTTCCTCCATGTCTTATTATAATCTGGTATGTCAAACTCTTGATCTCCTTAGAAAAAGAGTTGGAGCTATACTTGAAAAAAATCAAGTTATTTTTCAACTTAGTGTTATTTATGAATTTCATGCAAAATTCTGCTATCTCAGGATATTGGTTGTATTTTTTTTTTGCCAATTGGAATACATGGCTAGACAACAGGAATTGCCAAAAAAGTAGGAGAACAAAACTATACACCACAGTTTTGTGAGCAGATTGCATTTCATGTTTGAAGTACATGTTACTGCATGCATCCTGTTTATTTTCTCCATGTGAAGGTTTGCAAACTCTGTTTGTGTCCCAGGGAAATGCTGCTCAGTGAAGCTGAGTTTGGCTGTCCATTAAGTGAAACCAATCTGCTGACAACTCCTAATGTGTAGAAACAATTCTGACAGTAGTTACTAAGGCTGGAGTCATCTGAAACTTGCCTTCTTCTGATAATGGTTTAGAAACAAATAGTAGCCTTTTTTTTCTTCTTCTTCTAAGCAGATCTAATTTTTAACAGTTCAGAAAGCACAGTGAGTTGGGCTTAGAAAATGTAAACATGGGTCATGCTCAGCCACATTGTGTTACATGTAGTTAGAAAGGCAGAGAGTCTTGATTTGAAAGCAAATTAAGTGGTTGTCAAATTAGAATGAGATGTCCAAAGTGTCATTTTAGTTAAAGAAATTGGTTTGGTTAATGTTGTGTTCTTCCTTAGACAAGGAAGGAAAAAACCAGGCATTTTACTGCTTTTAATGATTTTTAAAGGCATGTGTTAAGTAGAGATAGGGGTAATAAACTAGTGGAAATACCATTGAAAGTTGTAGCAGAGCTTCCTTTCATTTTGGCTACACCAAGATTTCCATTGGAACAGCTTCCAGTGTGAAAACTGCCTCCAGAACTGTTCAGGCTGTTTCTGAAATAAAGAACAAGGTGGAATTCCTTTTACCCATTAAAGCCATGCTTTTTTTACGTATCAGTAAACCGTAACAGGGTCTTACCTTTTAAAAATCTTTTTCTGTGAAAGCATACCTTAATTTTTGCCAAGTTTTTAAGGCTCTCAAGAGGTACCTTTCTGGGAGGGAGTACTTAGGCTGCTCAAAGCAAATGTTGGGATGGTGTGGATGAGGTAGGAGGTGAGGACAGGAAGGCAGGACAGTTGGAATCTGCCACGAGAAAAGGACTCTGACAGTGTGTAGGGCTGTGCCTGCTACCAGCTCTGCAGCCACACCAGGCAGTCTCAACCTTGCTTTGGCTGATGGGAAGCTGTGGATCAATACAGAGAGTTAAACCTGGGAAAAATCCCAGCATGAAGTTTCCTGGCCTCTTTCCTTCGGCTCTCTGTAAGACTCAGCCTTGCTGAGTTGCTTTTCTGGCCCCTGAATGAGCCAAGGGGAACTGGCACCCTCTCAAGCTCCAGTCCCTTTCTCTGCTTGGCAGAAGTCACCTTCGTGCCTGGATCATGAAAACTCATCCTTAGTGCAACAGTTAGAGGGAGGAAATTCCAGGCGAAGTTTGGGACAGTGCTGTTAGCTGTGATATTAATCAGCTCACACTGGGAAACCATTCATGAGAATGGTGCTAGTTTTTTGGGAAATACTGCAAAGCAGCTGCACACCTTCTAGTGAAAATAGGTGCCGTGAGTCTTTTTCAAAGCTGCCTCTATTAGGGTTTCAGTGCAGGAGTTTTCTATATCGGATGAGCACAAACACTGAATTTGGTGGTAAAGCATCTATCCTGTAGTGAATTAATGTGGGGGGCTTTTAGAAACAGCACACTGTTTGCAGGGAACTCTTGCCTTTCCTAGTTGGACTTTTAGCCATGAAATGCCTAAAATTAATTGTATCTAATTAAAAGCGATGCTCCTGTGAAGAACATGGGTAACATCTGATTCCTTACACACCACATTTCCCTGGACTGGAGCCTGTCAGAGCTCCAAGGTCACACGGCCATCTTCCCTCTTAGAAATCCCTGCTAACTATTTAACCTTGATCTTCACTTTGCAGTGCTCCCGCGAGCGTGTGACTTGTGATGGAATAACTTAGCATGCTGGATCTGTAGTCATCGCTGCAACTGGCAGCGAGGGGATGTGGTTATTTATAAAGCCGTAGGCCATCACACAGTTTTAATAGACATTCCACACTTGTTTCCATTCAGATACTAAAAATATTAATCTCAGCTGCAATATAAACTGATTTTTTTTTATAGCGATAAGAAAAGCTGACATTTAGAAATGCTTTTAATTATTTAGGAGATTGAATTGTGTTTTCTGCATAGGTACAAACTCTAATTAGTTTCCTCTTACTATTCATTTTATGGCATGTGTTTTTTTCTGAAATGATTAAAGATCATCAGACTAAAATTTTGCCATCGTGAGGAGGAAAACATGCAAATTTTCAATATCTTTTTCCAAGTTGATCTCTATGCACAATATAGTGAAAGAGCCACATGAGGCATCTACTTCATTTGCTGATTTTTTAGTGCTTGCAACATTAGGCTTGAATTACACTGCCTAGTATCACTTTGAATTTTTCTTTGTTTGTTTGCTTTATGAAGGGGTTTAAATTGCACTTGTAGTATATTTTATACACTTCTGCCTTCCTAGAATGTTGGCTCCTTTGGCTTTATTCTCTCCATTTTCTTTCCGTGTCTCCAAGAGTAATTTCATGTAAAATAAATTCGTTGTATAAAACTTGTGCGCTGCAGTGCACTGTAGCTGAGCTGCTTCTCCTCTGAATGTAGGAGGCAGGTGCTGAAGGAAGCAGGAGTGATGCAGTGAACTTCAGACAGGTGCTGTGTAGGAAACCTGAAGTGTTGGAAAGGTGTTGGAAGGCAGGAGACACATGCCTGTGTGCCTTTGCAGTCATCAAGACATACTGATAGATCTTAGGGGGAAAATGAGGGAAAATTTACAGTGACAGTAGTACTCCAGTAGTGTAGAGTGCATGACATGCTGCCCTTTGGATAATTTCTTTCATATTGTTCTAGTTTATAGGCTTTCCCTTTGCTAAGTAGTTTGTTTTTCAGATGTCACTGAGGATCTGCAGCCATCCTTCCGGAGGAGGGTTGTGTCTGTGTGTGGACACAGTAATTAAAATAATAGAAATCAGACCTTTGGTATTTAGCTGGGAAGGGTCAAATGCAGCAAACAGGTGTTCTTTAACATCATAGTCCTGAATATATATTCAGTGAATTGACATTTTTAAATTGAAGATTTTAAGCTAGTTTCAGCCAGTCTTCTGAAGAGGCCAAAATGCCAGAGGGCCTTTAGACTTGCAGGTGAAGCTCTACTTTTACTGCCTTTTTCCTATATGACTGAGGATGCCACCATTTCTGAAAACAGCAGTTGACTAAATATCCAGATGATATTTTCTGTGATTTTATGGCTCTTTCTACCATATGGTGGAAACATTTATTGAAAGAAGGACAGAGTTGGTGGAGTAAAAAGAAATGCTCCAACATCTCCATCTAAAATCCATGTCTGCCTTGGCACTGCATGACAGAAATAGGATGTTCAAATTCTTCTTTCTTTCCAAGAAGCTATTAATATTGAGCATTAGCCAGAGAGCCTCACCTGGTGTTTCACATCCTGCTGGGCTTCCTTCTCTGCTGCTCATTCCTAATCTCCAGCTCATCTAAAGGAAGACTGTGGAAGAGGCTGAAGCTGAACAGTGCATCTGGGTGTTGCTCCCAAGTCATCCTCACTTTATCCCCAGGAAATCTGCAGTAGACTAAACCTGGACAAAACAAATCTATCCAGAGGACTACCAGTGTAAAAGGATAAAATGTGTCCAGTGAAGAGCTCTCTAGAGCCTTTTGCTAGCCAAAAACCTTTTTTAAATGTAGTATTTTCCAATCAATCCACCCATTATGCATCTTTCTATGTGTACATACTGGAAAGCAATTAATTATCAGTGAAGATCCAAATAGCCCTGTGGTAACTGAAATTTCAAATACGTTTTGTGGCAGACCTGAGCTATGGGTCTGTTGAGAAAGGCAGAACTTGGTCATCCTCTTTGTAATGGATTGTGGTGCAGTAGAAATAGTTGACACAGCTTCCCAGTCCTGGAGAATACCCTACTGATGTGCTGTTCATAACTGATATTAAAGGTTGTGTGTCTGGGACAGAAAAGAAGTTCATTCCATGTTTTCAGATCATCAGGAGGTTGTAGGGGAGAGCTGATCTGGGATATTTTCATTTCTGCAGGGCTGCAAAGTAACAGTTTAACCTGTTAAAATTTTTCTTTACTAAAAGGTGATTACTAACCCAGAAACAGAATCTCATCCAGCCTTCAGTGGCTATTACTTCAGGAATCTCTGATTGGAAGAAGGAAGAAGTTTTCTCCAGCAGTTAGCATTTGAGTCAGTTTGATAGGTTGGGATGGCAGGTGAATTTAGGTGTCTGGTGCTAGATGAACCTTGAAATACTTCTTGGGGCTGTGACTTATGTGAATGTGGTATTTGTGTGTTGACACCCTCTATGTCAATATTCTCTTGGTTTTGGTGATGTGTCACAAGGATGGGCTGGATGTGTTATAGAAATGCATCTGCTCAGATTTTGTTAAAATGAGGGATTGCTGAGCTGTTTCCATGCCATGTGCCTTTCATTTACTCAGTAGTTAATCTTCCCTTGTCTTATTCTAAAGCTTTCAACCCTTGCTCAGGTCCTGCCAGCTTCTATTTAGAAAAAAGGAGTAAGTTTGCAGTATATGGGTTATTTTCCATGTTAACCTAGCCCAGACACAAGCCAGGAGTTCTAACTGAGCACTGAGGACTTTCTCAGAGGTAGCCAGGAATACTGAGTGGCCATAACATGCAGCTTGATGTTCATACAGGTGGCAATAGAGGAAGAAGAAAAACTCACATGCCAGACATTTTCTAGGAAGGAAGTGACAGAAAGCAGCCCCATGGCCCCAGCCTACCCAGTCTCATCATTCCTTACTGTCCCCAGGATGGCTCTGCCTCTCCATCAATTCCCCTCCTCCCCAGCTGCCAAGGCTGGATGTTTATCTGTTGCACTCAGGACAGAGAAGGGACTTCATTTGTGTGCCACAAGCATGGCAACAAAGGATACACAGCAATTCCAGTGCTTCCATACCAAACCCTTTCATGCAAACCAAAACTGGGTGCAGGAGAAGAACAGGAGGGGTGAAGATCTAGTAGAAGTCCTCCATCAGCCAGCCAGTGTCCCAGCTGGAGACCTTGTTTTGTTTCTCCCTCTTCCATGGGAGGACCATTGGAAGGGTCCTCTTTAAAGCTCTGCTGTCCCACCTGTGCTCTGCAGTATCACACTATGAATACAGGGTTTAACAAGTAGACAGAATTTTAAGCAGATTATAGAGACAGTTGGAAAACACAAAAAAAAAAAAGCTCAAAGCCTCAAAATAGCTGTTTTCAATTTTCACTGCTTGAATAGAGTTTCAGAAGGGTTTAACCTTTGTTCTTTGATCATGGCACAAAAGAATATATACATGCAAACGAGGAGGCTGAGGTAATGATTATATGCAAAGATGCTGCTAAGTATATAATTAAAAACTGCCCTGTGAGACACCCCCAAATTTTATATCCTAATTTTATTTTATACTGCCATTTAGAGGAGGGATGAATTCACCTCTCCCACGCACTCTTTGCACCTGTTTCATATAATGGGCAGATTCAAAATTCATCTTTGTAAGAAGTCTGCTCTATATTATTCAGATAATATTATGCAGTATTTGTTAACCTAAATTTTGCCCCATCAAATACTTCAGTCTAGACTAATTGGCTGCAGTACTTAGCATTTAAATTATCAAGCAATGGGGTCTGTGAAAATTGATCTCCCAATGTTTGGTACTAATTCTTTGTTTTCCGTTTCTTCACTGAGAAAATTGCAGCAATTGTTCTGCAAAGCTTGAAGTGAAGGAAGTAAGTGTAGACTTACAGCCTCACAAACATCAGGAAGAGATTTTTATTGTAGAACATGGTTATTTTATGTGATGAGATGCTGAAATCAGGAATTCCGTAACCTTGGAATCAAAAATATCACATTGTAACACACACCATGTAAAATTACAATGTGATGAAGAATGTAAAGGTAATATCGATGAACCAAGGCAATTCTACAGTAGTCCTTGTAGTTCCTGTCCTGTCACTAATATTTTTGTACTCCTACTTGTAACTTCTATTGGTTTTCTTCCCTAACATGACTTGATGTCTCCTCACATTTATATGAATTTGAATATATAGAATAGAGCCTTGATACCAGCCAGGATGTCTGCAGCAGTGCAAAGACTAATAGTAGAGTTTCAGAAATCATGAACTGCAGCAGCCAGGTTTTCTACTGAGAAAGGTGGGAAATTTATATTTGCTGGGATTTTCTTTTTCCTAATTCACAAGTGCTGCATTGTTTTGAAATAACTGCCCCCATAAAACATATTTTTCTTATAGAAGCTGACCAACAGAAAGCACTTCAGTGTCTGAGATACTGCTGAAATCCATTGCTGTTCTTCCCAGGCAGGAGCATTTCTCAGAGCAGTTAGCAATAGCACTTGCAGCATGTGTGTTCCTGGCTTCTCCATCTCATATACCCATTTTAAGGAAAGGGTGATAGGGTTGAAGAGTAGCAGATACACGTATTGATCCCCAGTGTCTAAGATTATGTCTAGATACCAGCGTGCTTCTGTGACCCTTGCTGTAGTTGCATAGATTCCAGCGATGAATGCATCTGAACAAAATGGACATTTCCACTGATAAACTCAGACAGAGGAACAAAACAACCTTGTAGATGTGGTGTTTAACAGGTACTCTACAGACTGTAGTCAGAGCAGACTTCCAGTGGGGTTAGATCTGAGCAGTGAGCTTGTATTTGGGAAGGGGATTCCTCCTAAGATTTTGGAATCTTTATCAGAAAAGCAAAGGGGCCAGCACATGACCTAGGAGTTGCAGAAAAGGAAGAGAAGCTGTTGCACTGTCTGCAGTTACCTGATAAATGATGCCAATTATTGCTCTTCACGTGGAAATACCATCAAGGAACCGGGCTTCTGCATTATTTTGTTTGCTATAAATCCCAGTTTTATTTGTAGCCCTTTATGGCTGTGGAAACGTTTCCCTTTCTCAGTTCAATACTTCCAGTGCTCTGTGCCATAAGTTACATACTTGCATTTCATTAATGCTGCTGGAAGTTCATCTCATTGGAAGGGCTGCAGTCCATCATCAGATTCTGCATCTCAGATTCTGGTCACGATGCTTCTGTGCTCCTTGCTTGCTGTATTCTCATCTGGCACAGGATCCTGTGCCTGCAGTGCACTGTTGGCATTGGGCTGCCCCGTAATAACGAATGATTTGTCGCTGGGTCACTTGGAATAACAGGCTGCCTTCCCGCCTGGCACTGGCTTTGCAGGAGCACGCTCCCTGTGAGGAGCCAGCCCTGTGCTGTCCCTGTAGCTTTTGCAGAGAGTGGGGAGACAGTGGGGGGATGTGAGGACCAGCCAGGTGCTGGGCAAGGAGGCTGGAACCAAAGTGGGGCATCTCAGCACTGGGCCCCCGAGGCTCGGGGTGCCCCGTCACGTACACGGCGTGTGGCTCGGGCTTTGTGGGCTCTGAAGGAGCAGCCAGCTGCAGGAGAAGCTGTACTGTGTGAATACAGAAAATAGAAGGCAAAGGAGCGTGGGTGTTCCATGCACTGGCTAGCTGTAATTACAGATTTGGATTCCTGGCAGCATTGAATGCACTGGAGGAGCCAGGGCCAGATGGGCAGAGCCTCCTGGTGCCTACCAGGAGCTGTTTCAATGCATTTTCCTAGTATCAGTCACCAACTTGTGCAACTTGGTGGTTTTTGTTTGGTGGTTTTTTTTTTTTGTGTGTGTGTGTTTTTTTTTAATTCTAAAAAACAGCAAACAAACAGCAAGCTCACATGCCTCACACAGCATCTCTTCATTGCTGCTAAACTGTGGCACATGTGCAGAAATTGGAATGACTCTCTAATTTGTCTGCAATGACCACTGTGTATTTCTTGGGGGAAGACAAGGTGTCTTCCTTTATAAACTTCTCAGCTGTCTCCTTAGATGTACTACTTTTCCGGCCCATGTCAGATTCTTGCAAATAACAATGTAATTACTGTTGTAATGAAGTTCAGGTAACAGGTAATGGAAAAATGCTCTTATTCACAGCCAGTAAGCAAAATTCAAAGGGCAGGTGATGTGATTGCTTAAGATTGTGCAGAATGTTCATGCAGGAAAAGAGTTATGAACTAACTTTGATGATAGTACTGGCCTTTTCAAAATCAAGTGCAAGAATAAGGCTTAATTCCATCCATTTTCAAGGAAAACTTGGTCACCAATTTCAGAATGCACAAGGAATGGCCTTCATCCATTCAGTTTTGCTTATTGCAGCTAAGCTTTGGGCATGTGCTGTGGAAGGTAATCCAAGGTCACATAGAGCAGCACTGTGTGAATGACCTGCCTGGGAACATGCTCTGCTCTCTAAGGAAGGGGAGTTTTCTTGTTCCACCTGCATTCTGGTTTCTGCCACACCATACTGTGTCTTTAAGTGTGGCTGAACTCATTAATTCAATGCAACAAATCCTGTACTAATGTACGGGTATTCAGTCTTACACAGAAATACAGCTTTAATCACATTTTTTAACTAGAGCAGAAAAAGTAATTTTTAGAGTATGTTATTTGTAGGGTTTATGGAAGACAGTTTTGCTTTTTTTGTCGTTACTGAAGACCATTTGTTTTTTTACACATCAGTGACTATAACAGGATTGACTGATGTTTTGGCAAAATTCTCAATGAGCCACAAGCAAATTAGTTATTTCCTCTTTTTGACTATTATGTACTGTTGCTCACTGCCATTGAACAGTTACTGTGGATCAGTGGGTAACAGAAGAATCAAGCAGGTATGTGAACACTGCATAGGGGATGGAGAATCGTCCTTGATGGAGGCTGTTTCTTTATTTACCTGTCATGTTGGCAACCTTCCTAATCTTGCCTGGAGTGCAATCCTTGCAGCAGATGATCAGCAGCTTCAGTAGGTGGGGGCTGGACCCTGTGCCTTTTCCTTCTTTGGTGTGCTCCCCGTTCTCCAGTGATGATGTGAAAATATCACCTCTCTCTCTCTCTCTCTCTTCCCTGTCTCCCCTCTCCTTTTAAATAAATCAGTAATCCTCAATGGGTGGAGAAAATCTTGAAATTTGGGCTTTGGCATAAACTAGAATTTAATAAACAGGGGAGGAGGAACATAAGCATGGTACATATCAATCTCACAACCTGGAGGCTGAAGTCAAGATTATTTATTAATGCTGATGGTAGCAGTATTGCAGCACATAAAGTAAATGATGATTTAGGCAAATTGAAAAAATTAAGTTTCTCAATAAAAGTGTGTAAATCCTCATTGAGCTTTGACCTTACTGCCTGTGCTTCTGCTCCTGATGGGGTGGCCAAGATAAATAGAGATGTGCTGTTATGAGAATGACCTGTTTGTGGCTGGAAGAATTGGCAACAGTGTTATGAATCAGTTTGCATGAAGGAATTACTGTGAACATCTAATTAATAGATTTCAGGCCAATTTAGTGTTCAGACATATTATATGAACAAATTATTGCCATTGTTTTCCTTTGCTGCCTGCCACTTGCAATTGTTTTTTTTGCATATTTTCATACGTAGTTGAAATCCTGAGAATAACTCAGGAATAATTCATTATACCTGTTCCATAGGATGATTATGATTCAGAGAGACTGGCTATATGGTCATTAGCATAAATAACAGGTTATTTCTCTTTTCTTGATAAGATGATTGTTCTGCAACACCTTATGGTCCATGGTTAGATAAACCTTGGCCATCAGCTGAACTGCTTTGATCAAACACTTCCATAGAGTACTTTTTGATGCAAACAGACTGAAGAATCAAAAGACAAATTTCTAAATTCTGTAAAAGATTTTACTTCATACTATCTTCAGCAATCAGTATCAAACTCACTATTTTCTGAGGGTTCATACAGGTGCCTTCTTTCCTGATGGAGATCTGTATGCTGAAATGTCATTAATTGATGCAGTGAAGCTGATCACATTAAAACATCAAGACTCCACCTAACCTTCTGTGGCATTCCTCCTATAGTCTTGTTTGAGACTGCCACAATATTCTAAAAATGTTGTCAAAAATGCCATAGAGAGAGAAATAATAATTTCCATAAGCCTGCAGTCTACACTTGGTAATACAGCTGTGTCCATCCCTCCCTGCCACAGGGGCATACAGCTGACTTGTGTTTCCCACTTGGGTTCACCAGAACCCTCCGGGTTTTTTTGGCAAAGATGCTTCCTTGCCAGTTGGTCCCTACTCCAGATATTTCCATAGGGCTGTTCTGTACAGGGTGCAGCACTTCATACTTGTCATTCTCAGCTTCAGGAGGCTCCTGACAGACCATTCCTCCAGCATATTGACCATCTACTTGGTCCCACCCACAACCTTGCTGAGGGTATACTCTGTTCAGGTGATTCATGAAGACATCCATCAATATTGGCCCCACTGTCAGTCCCTCAGACACTGCTACTACCACTAGTACCACAACTGGCCACTAGTAGCACTTTACCATTGGCCACCATCCTTTGAGTCAAGGATACAATCAATTTTCCACCCACAGTGACCATTTTTCTAGTTCCTGTCTCACCAGCTCAGCCATGTGACTTAAAGAAAAGTCTGTGTCTCAAATAAAGGACTCTCAGTCCTCTGCTCTTCTCCCACACCAAAACCTCCTCCAAACAGTAGGGAAAGGTCATGAGAAAGATAACTCTAGAGAAATAGTTCTTTTTGTAGTCATGTTACATGCTTGATGATGATAGGTGCTGTCTGATTGAGAGTCAGGTCTAGGGTCTTCATCACCTCTGCAGCTCAGATACGTGGACACACACCTTCCCAGTTTGTTGTCCCTCTTCTTGGGTGAAATCTGATATATATGTTCTCTTGCAAATAGAGATTATTTTGGCAGTCATTTAATCAGCAGACCTGATTTGTCACTAATTCCTCTTTGAGTTTATGGGTCTCTCCTATTAAATACAAGGACAGGGCTCCTGTTGCCATTGCTCCTTCCTTTTAGCAGCTGTTCCCAGGGCTGAGGCTCAGCACTAATCTCCTTTGCCAAAATGAATGGGCAGGACAGTGTCTAAAATGAGGTGTGATTGCCTAACTCCGGGGGAAGATCTTTGAGACCAACACCTACATCAGCACATTTAACATTACGTGCTAGGGTGATGATCATATGACTATTTTGTGCAGCATATATGAATTACAAGTACTGAACAAGAAATTTTGGCCAAAGAGAATTTAAGAAAAAAAGTAATGCAAATGTTTGCTTTCAGTTGTCCCTTTACATTTTATTTCTTCTAGTCACCTTGACTCCTCCACTTTCTTTCCATATTTCTCTCCAGTACTTCTGCCATCAGGTTGTACTCCTTGTGTTAGGAACTGGGAGTGTATTTTTAAATACAGATTTTTCTGTTAATGTCTGGGTGAAAGGGTTGCAGCATGGTATGTGAAGCATGGAGATAGTCCAAGGGCAGGTATTTACATTTCTTGTTAATAGTCTCCTCAAAACCTAATTTAGGACATCATGAAAACTGATAGAGTCATGTTGGAGTGCAGATAAGGGCTTCCTGCAGCCATTCCAGTCAGTTCTAGCAAAATGAAAATGCTGTTGCAGTTAATGATATCAAATAGTTTTTGCTTACTGTGGTAGCTGTGAGCTCTGTGGTAGAACTCAAGTTTATAATAGAGCAAGAAACTCTATGGAATGTTAGCAGTCAGAAATAGATACCTCTGGACACTTGGACATGCCTGCATTTACCCTAATTCTATTTCATGCCTCAAGCAAGTAACTCCCTGGGTGTGTCACTTAGGGATTTAACTGAAAAGTTCAAGGAGAGACATCTGATACTTCTTTTTTTTTCTCTTTTCTTTTTCTTTTTTTTTTAAGATAAAATGAAGTATGGAAAACTGAAGCATCAAATGTTGAAATAGTGAAATTTCTTTAAAATGTACATTTACATTGTCAACAGCAAATAATTTACAGGAAAATAAAAGCTGAATTGGCATGAAGAGCTTTTAGTTTCACGTTCCATTTGGAAAGTGTTTTACTTGAAGGAAAAGGAAAGAACGAGGGAAGAAAAGTGTATTTTTTTAAAGACAACATATTTGAATGCAGAAGAATGTAGACAAATGTAGACCAGGCTGTAAATTAGACTGTTGTGGCTGCTTTTCCCTCAGATGGAGCTGGAGCACTTGTCCAGGTTGCTGAGGTGGAGTTTCCCCTTAGAAGTACGCAAGTGGTACCTTAAGAACATGATTTAGGGTGAAAAAAGCTGTGTTTGGGAGGACTGTCATAAATAATTTTCATTAGTACCTACACATTTGGGTCATCTCTATATGTATTGTGGGGCACAAGTATGTGAAGCATTTAAAAATATATATTTTAGAAGTTGAAGATCTGGGTTTGGATATGCTCCATTTCAATGCAAACAAAACAAAGCTCATGAAGAATCCCATGCATGCTCTGTCTTTAAATCTAGGCACTGTTCTCCTTGAGTCAAATAAGTAGAGTTTCCTTGGTGATCTTCATGTGTCAAGCACTGAAGATTTAACTTTTTGTTAATCCTTTTCTATTTTAAAGAAAGTATTCTTAGCAAAAATCAACAGAGCTTGCCAAAGGCATGTTATTAAATAATGGGTGGTCCAAGTGTAGGCTTCTGGGTTAGGGTATCTAAAATTTTTGCTTAAGCAGGCACTTTCTGTACTTATTAAATTTGCTTGCAGACATTATAAGTTACCAGAAATTACACGTTCCCATTTTATTATGAAAAAAAGGAAAATTTCCATATACTGGTCTGTGAGCTTGTATCTGATTTTTGAGGTGAGGAATCTGCAGATATTTGCATATACAGAAAAAGTGAAAATGGGGGAGCAAGCAATTCATATATATGTATGTAATTTCTAAAATTCATGTCTTTAATGGTTTTACTCCTTAGAGAATTGCTACTTAAGGATTCTGAATTCTGTTTATATGCAAGTAAACTTGAGTCCTCAGCTATTCATTTGTGAATCTATTCTCTTTATACTCCAGGACCAACATAGTAATCCTATTAAAAACCCTTAGTGCTGTGTATATGCCCCAGTGAAACTGGAGAGATGCTCTAGGCAAGTTCTTAATCTAAGATAAAGAGGAGGAAGTTGAGTTTGAGTCCAGGCAGAGGCCAAGGTTCTGGCTGTTGGGTGAAAATGTGTTTTGTTTTGCAAAGGAACCAACTGTGACACGGTGGTGTCTGAAATCCTTCAGTCCAAATCCAATAATGTTAATCTTATAAGGTACTTCTTTAGTGCAGATACTCCTTTACTTTCACTGTATTGTTTCTTCTCCCTTGCAAAAACAATTTGCCAGAAGTGGAGTTAATCAGGCTGTTGGTAGTGACATGTATACAAAGAGAACGCAATGAGCAAGAAAGGTACATGAAAATGGAAAGTGGGATAGAGATAAGTTTTTTCCCAGACGTGACAAGACATGCTATGTGGACAGAAGAATTCACAGTCTAAAGTGAGGTGATGAGAAGCAGCAGAGAAGAGGAAAAGAGAGGGCAGTGATGAAAAATGCATGTCGTGTGTTCATCCACATGAGCATATGTTCACACCTTCTTGGGGTGACTCAAGGTGTGGACTCTGAAGATAAGTTGCAATCAGGATTTGTTTTTTTTAAGTACTTTCCCTTAAGAGCAAGGAATGCGGAGTGACATTTAGAGTTGGAGAAGGACAGGTGGAAAGTCCAAGGGCCAGAGGTAGTAGAGCTGATGGCAAAGGCTGGGACAGGCTGTCTGTTGTCTCCAGGAGAGCTGGAGCTCCCTGCTGGAGGGGCTGGACAGTGGGCAGAGCTGGGGTCAGTCTTGCTGTGGGGACACCCTTCATGGCAGAGATGGAGAGCTGACAGGCCAGGTGAGCCTTGCACTTTCCTCGTGCTCTGCCCACAGAATTTCTTACCTTCATCATCCTCACTACTGGGGACCCCACCTGAAACAGTGACAGAAATATGGGACCTTCTCATATCGATGCTTGTCACATCAAAGCAGAGTGTCAGGAGGAATCAGAGCTGATCTGATTTTGTCATCACACCAGTACTGGCATGGTTGCCAAACTGGACTAGAAATACAGTCACATTCATGTTCTGATTTGCTAAAACCAGATATATTTTCAGTGGGCTTGAGGAATCTGTAGGATATTCTTCTAAGTCCGAAGAAATTTGATTCCATAAATTTAGTCTGAAGGTAGGTGACCCTGACATATTGTGACCCTTTTGTGTTGTGAAGGGGGAATATGCAGAGATTAGATCTTCTGATTTTTCCCTCTTTCTCTGCCATGCTGGACATGTGGATGCTGTGTCCCAAAGTAACATTGTTTAAATTTTGTGAAACACATACTAGGACATGACATGTAATTAAGTCACCATCTTGGCAAAACTATGTCAGTCATTAATGGAAAGATAGTTAAGTGGAACAGAATTTCTTTTGTTAACTATTCTGCTTATTTATGTGGTATTGCAAAGATGATAAAAAACTGCTGGAGATTTTCCCTATCCTGCTCTCTTAGTTATCTACCCTCAGATCACCTGTAGCACAGAACTTATTTTTCTTTTTTTTTTTTTCTGTCAGCCAAACAGAATTCAGCTTTTAACAGTCTAGGAATCAGAGTAGCTCTTCTTTCCTATTTCCTGTCTCTTCACCAAGTCATCACATGGCAGCAACTCCAGCATCAACTGTCAGATTTGGAGGAGCAAGTTTATTTTAACGTTTCTTTGAAGCTCACCACTGGAGGAGCGGCGAGGGCAGCCCTGAGGTCAGAGCCAGCTCTCTGCACACATGGTTGGATGTTTGTGTAGCTCTTGGCTGTAGAAGGGAGGCCTGTGGCTCCCACCTTGCTAGCAGATCCCTTTGGAAGTGTTCCCTGTGAGGATACTTTCCTAGCAGCCACACTAGGAGCTCCTGGCAGAAGGGTGATCTGTGTGTGGCACAGGGACGTGCGCTTTGCACGCCCTGCTGTAGGTAAAGCTCTTCTGTAATCACCTCTTAATTATATTGCTTTTAGCTCCTGGCATGTTTTTGTGGAGCCTTTAGCCAGAATTTGATGCTCACTTTCCTATATCCATCTGATAAATGGAAACATAGATTTTTTTGTTAGAGAGATTGGCTGATTTCCTTCAATCATCTCCTGCTGCAATTACCCATTTCTTAATGATAAGAAATTCTTGACTGGTTGGCAATCTGATACAAGGCTGTAATTATGAACTAGCAAGATTGTGCTTCCTTAATATTCATGATCTTTAAAAAAATAATCTTCTTCCCATCGTTTTCTCAATTAGAAAAAAAAAAAAAGTGAAATATTGGCAGGATTGAGCAAAAGTTGTTCCAAAAAGCATTGCCCTGGGGAATCTGAGGGAGCTCTGTACTGAGAGCTACTTTCCTTCTTCTGTCTCCAGTGGTGGCATTCAGAAGCACTTAATTTAGGACATGAATATTTTCCTATATTTCATAAAAAGGTGGTAGTGAATTCTTAACTTTCTGCCATGATTTCCAAGATCAGAATACAACACCTTGTATAATTTGAAACCTTACAAAGTTCCCACATCTCATGCTGGTGTGTCCAGATAAAATGTGCAGATGGACATGCAAGCAAATAGAGCAGTTGATTAATTGCTCTGGGTTTTCTTTATGGTATCACCCACAATTCCTGAAAGCTGCTGTGCATTTACCACAGCTCTTGCCAAAAGTGCCTCCAGCTGTGTTGGTGGAGCACCAGTTCCTGCTGACCAAAGGGAAGTGGTGTCTTTGCTGCCTTTCCCAGGCAGAGCCCCCTCCCTGCCCTCCTGACTGCAGGACTCACAGGCTTTGTGCAACAGAGCTGCCTAAAGAAGATTCCAGGTCACTTCACCAGTATTAACCCCTGCACTTTTCACACCTCCAGCAGCATGGATAATCCATGCCACCATAAATCTACCTCTTCAAGTCGTATCTTTAAGGAATGCTCAAGCTGAGGCCGAGAGAATGAATCTACCTCTATGGCCGGGGACCAGACAGCCAGAAAAGCCTCGTTGTCATAATGGACAACATTTAGTTCCTTTCATCATTGGAAAACCAACTATGTTCTGTTTTTCTTAAGTCATACATCCTCAAATTTATAATGCAGTTCAAGGATGCAGCCTGGAAGCCTGTCCTTGCAACACATGGTTATTCTGTGGAGCTTGCAAAAAACAGACAAACTTGGATTGTGGGGTTGGCTTATTTTTTTGTGGACACACTGATCACAACCCCCATTTTCTGTTCCCCTGCGCCATTGCAGGGGAGAACGTGGAGAATTCAGAAGTGAAATTAGGCCTGGAAAGAAGGGAGGGATGTAGGGAAGGTGTTTTAAAGTTTGGTTTGATCTCTCATTACCCTGCTCTCACTTGGTTGGTTATAAATTGAACCAATTTATCCAAGGCGAGTCTGTGGTAGTAACTGGTGAGTGATCTCTCCCTGTCCTTACCTTGACCCATGAGCTTTTCTCTGTATTATCTGAGGATGGGAGAGTTAAGAGAGGCTTTGGTGGGCACCTGGCATCCAGCCAGGGTCAACCCAGCATCAAAAAAACCCCCTGAAAACCCTCACCATTTATATATATTTTTTTTTTCCCACTGTTAAGTAGGAACTAAATATTACAGCTCTGTAGAAACACTGAAATGAAAAATTGATCTACTTGTTTACTAGTTAGTTAATTTAATGTTTCCCTGGAATAAAATAATCTTTCCAGTTTTAGAAACAGATAGTAAAAGTGGTCCTCACCTTTCTGTGTTGGTATTGCTGATGGTCAATCTGAATTTTGCCGTGAAAGCATTTGATTTCTTATCTGAACAGTATCTTTAGTGACACATCTGAATTCAGAATATTAAATTTCCCCAGGCTGGAGACAGGCAATGAGTTATTACTCTGAAAAATGCTTCAAAGTAAAATAAACCACTTTGGAAGTGCTCTGCCTCTTTCCAGCAAGGAGCTGCTGGAGGAGCTGCCAGTGGGCTTGGAAGGTGCTTTGCACCCTCAGTGCAGTCAGGGAATGGGATGGATGGGAGCTCATTGCTCAGCTTTCCTTTTCGGCACCATTGCATTCCCAGGAGAGCAGATGGTGTAAAGTGTTTCTTCAGTGGTGCTGTGATGCAGGAATATGAAAAAACACCTCTTCTAAAACATGGTGCAAGAGAGCAGGGAACTTCAGACTACTAACCTTCATCCAGTCTTGCTTAACTTAGAGATGTGGACTTGTCCATAAGCATGTTAAATGTAACTAAAATCATGTGCAGTGTTGTGAAAACCTGAACAGAGTATAGTAATACTAAAAAAAAAGGTAATATATTTGTGCATGTTAAAAGAAAAAAAAAGAAAAGAAAAAGGATCAGTACACAATTAAGAACAAATACTGTGCCACGAAAATATTTGTTTTAACCAGATGGTCTTAAGTAATGCAGTCAGAGCTGTGGTCACAGTACATTAGTTTTGTTTCCATAGTAACACTAGTTTGGCACACTGAGTTATTTAGATCTGCACTGCAGTGTTCATAGCAGTCTAATCCTCATATACATGCTTTTATTGAAATTGAAAACGATACTTAGGTGATCGTGCACACTTAAATGGGTGCAGACATCACAAGAAGTCAAATTTCCCCAAAGCAAGAATGTCCACATGTACAAATGGTGTTTATTGTGTAATGCTGGTGTTAATTTTGTACTAAATATAGTATAAATAGAAACATGCAACTATAAATTTAAATATAAGCACTGGGCTGCCTTTTGAGCTGGTGAGTGTGCTGGAGGTAGCTCTTGAGCGGTAAGGGACAAAGCTTAGCTCCAACTTTTCTGTTCCTGTGAAACTTTAAAACAAGTTAAAAGGAAAATAACTATGATCAGCCAATCGTAATTTATGTCATGCATACTGATATGTGTTGAGGAGCTGAATTGTGCAGTGACTTACAAGATTTTTCTGTGAAAGGAATTTAATTTAGATACAGTAAATTTAATTATTTGGCATGATAATTTGTATGCTTACAGAATATGCCTCAAATAATTAAGAACAACGGGGATTTGTGAAATTTGGACTCAAACAGTTTTGCCAGATGGCAACAGCCAGAATTGCAATATATTGTCGATTGGAGAAACAGGAACAGGTACCACAGGACTTTGGGACACAGAGTCGACATCCAGGTCCACCTGCTGTTTGCAATACCAACTTATAGCACAACAGGACTAATTAACTGTATCTTTTCTAAGCTGGTCAAAGTTTGCATGTTTTCAGACATTTAGAAAAGTAGTATTTCCTTGAAGCATAGATAGCAAGATGATGGATTTTTTTGTACACTGCCACCAGAAGTGACCTTGGCTGTCCAAGGTGCTCCAAACCAGCAATTTTCCTTTTGCCCCTTGGCACTCCAGCAGCACCCTAATTACAGAGGGCCTTGAGGCATTCAAAAGTAGGAAAGGATTCATAATTGGCTTAACAAGTTTTGACAAAAGCCAATAATCTAGTTAAAAACAAATGTGCTCAACTTTTGAACCATAAGTGAAGAAATCAAACATAACTTTATCTGAGTTCTTATTGATCATTAAAAAGAAAAGATGTTATCTTAAGGCAATGTTACTATGTATGAAGTAGACAAACAGGAAAATTATTATTTTTAGCATTAGTGTGTTGAGCACTTATACAAAAAGAGAATGTATTTTACTGTATAAAACTGTGTGCCTGTGGTAACTGGCTTGCTTTTCATTCAAATTATTAGTGTCCAGTGATTTTTAAAGTTGTTTTAGGCAAAAAGAAGGGTTGTAGGGGAAACACTGTAGTACTTGATGTGTAATTTCCCCTGCCAGAGGTTTAATTTCTCCTGCCAGAGCAGAAGTGCTGGGTACATCCTTATTTAAAGTTGAGAACCCTGGACTAGGTGTCATGGGCCCCATGGAGGGAGAGTCACAGGGTTTGTATGAACTGAGTTTTCCACTAATCTTTGGAAATGCCTCTAACACTGAGATTCTGGGCAGGCAAAGGACTTGCCTGAGGAAGGGTCAGGAATGTTTATTTCTGTCATGTCAAATCTGTTGTAAACAGAAAAGTGTTTTTTCCATTCATTTTCATTGTTTTCCATAAAATCAGTGTAGTCTTGTAAACTTCAGCCTAGTGGCTTACCCTTCATTTTTTATTTTGAAAGCTGCGCCTTGGACTTTGTGTTGCAAAATTATGTAGCTCTGGTTATATCTGTGAACAACATTCTGGACTATAAAAAGTACTTTTAAAGCAAAATGAAGTAAAGGTGTAATAAAGGAAAGCATACATAGCAGTTTTAATTCCCCACACTGTGCCTGCGTGTTGCAGCATACACAGAAAATATCATGGCACTTTGGAGTCACCTTGAATACGTCAGGAGTGATGAGTTTAAATCATGAACATCAGTTTGCAAATGACGCAAATAGAAATATTTTTATTTCCATTAGAAGAAACACCTGAGAATTCAGTGACTGAAGGAGGTTAGGGGAAATTATTTTGAACTGCTTGTTACGGGCTTTTTGCTTTGCCTTTGATGTAACATTCAGTAGTGTTTACAGAAATAGCTTGGCTCACAAATAATTTATGTCCCATTGATCTTCTAGATCATCCTGAACCAAGAAAAAAATGTTTGTGGTCAGTTTTTCTGCTCCCCATATGGTGTCATTGTTGGGTGGTGTTTTTCTTTTTTCTTTTTTTTTTTTTTTCTTATTTCATTAAAACTTTGCTTAGCAGTGGAAGAGAAGAAATTCAGTTTTTGTTTCTGAGTGGGAAGTGTAAGCTAAGGATTGCTTCTGCAGGGCACTAACTATTAGTAATAGATTTTAGAGGAGAACTGCTTTAGGGGTGTGTTGGGGCTCTGCTGGCTGTACCCCCTGCCTGCCAGGCAGCTGGAGGTGTTCTGTGACACACAGCAGTGATGTGGCTACCCTGCACTCAGGTAGAGTTGCCTGACATTTGGCCAGCTCAGGGCAGCAGACTCAGCCAGCCCACCTTCATCGTCAAAAGATCTTGGTAAGAGTGCACCAAGTGTTTTTCCAATTCTGAGTTCTTAAGCAGCTTTCCTATTTATTCTGGGCAAAAAACAATCAAAGAAATTTCCACATTCTGAAGGATTGCTTTAGAAACTTAAGTAGTGCTGGGAGAAGGTGTGATTATATTTTACTGGTCTAGTGTGTGAAAGTATTACAGCAAAATAAAATTTTAATAAACAATTCTAAGTAGATTTTTTTTGCTTCAATAGGATCCTTCATTTAAAAAAATGTCAGTAAAATTTATGAAATGAAAATATGTAGTAACAAAGCCAAAACCAGTTTCTTAAAAAGTGAGTACACACCTGACTATGCTATTTGCTCCTAAATTGCTAAATCTTGTGATAAACTTTCATTTATATGCTTCAAGTTAGGGAAGAAAAACCCAAAACACCCAACAAACAAAAGAACTTTTATAGGATTTAGAAAGCTCAAAATGACCTGAAAATAGGTATGCACAGTCTGATAGCACACAGCCATTACACAACCAGCTCCCCAGTGTGCTCTGATCCAGTTTCACCCCCATTCCACTTGCAATGAACTGTTGATGTTGCCTTTAAATCCTGGTGTTTAGTTTCAGTGTGTTTTGATGAAATATGTTTTAATCAGGGAAGTGAAGACCCTGTGATTTTTGATTTGTTGCCTGCTCAGGAAGGAAGGGACTGGATCCTGCAGGAGGCTAAGCTGGAAGCACGCAGGTTTTGTGATTGATGGCATTTCATTCCTGATCCAGTGCTAGAGCAGCAATCATGAGCTCTGATTTAGACTGTACTTATCTCCCCCACCAACAGACATCTGTGTCTTTTGAACTTGCAGGAATAAATTTACATAGGAACGAACAGGAACTACAGGAGTTTAGGCCGTGCCAAGGTGAAAAGCAGAACTTTAAACCGAGCTGTTTCTTAGGCAAAACGGCATCACCACAGCTAAGCCAGCCAAAGGAAAAGACCACCATGTGATGTTTGGCACACGTATTAGCTTCTAACACCTTTAAATATACTGACTTATCCTATCTAACCACGTGAGGTGTCACAGTGCCACACACACATACCATCCATAGCAGCATGCAGTGCAGGAACATTTTCTGTGGGGCCTTGATATCTGCTATCATTTTGGCTGGCAGATCCACTCAGACTCAGTTGACAGCAATTAGCTGAAATGGGGAGAACTGGTAAATGCATCAAAATACTTCATAACATTGTGTCATTTCAAAGCATCTTCCTGCTATATTTTTAGGAAGAGAGGAGCAAGTTATGACAGTCATTTAAACCTTCCTTGGTGCTCAAAAATACCAATGACCTGGGTAATGTGATGGTTTAATTAAACAGTAAGATGGGAGATGGAAACAATACCTTGAAGCACTTGAGAACAACTAATTTTAAGCATGTGAATATTATGCTTGTTCTTGGCTGTTGTCAGCTGAATTGGAATGGCAGGCTGTCAAACTGATAACTGCAGCTACCAGGGTCAGCTGAGGGCTTAAGCATGAGCTTAAGCATCTTCCTCTGCTGGTGACAGTGGTGGAGCAGGAATACTGTCCTGGAGCATTATGGCCTCTGTAAGGGTGGCTGTCTTGCAGTTCATGTCTGCTTTTCTAAAGCACTGCAGATTTAACTCTTTTCACTTGGCCTTCTGTTTCTTCAGCTCTTACTATTTTTTGCAGTATTATTATTTTAAACTGCAGCCAGTTTCCCGTTCATGGAATGTAAGCATACCCCATTTTTGAGATACATTAGAAAACTTTAAAAATTGCTCTTATTTTTAATTCCAAGTATCTTTTTTCAGCTGCACTCTGTACGGAGCTTTGTCTTGTTTTTAGCTTCTTATCAGTAGTGTTAAGTTGCATCCAGAAGGAAAAGATGCACTATTGAGTAAGTAGGTCAGGGGAGCAACTAAATGATGGTGTTTTTGCTCAGAAATGAGGAGAAGAGTTAAGACTGGGAGTGGAAAGCTGCCCTGAAAGAAGGCAGGTGTCTCCTGGGCTGGAGGGATGTGTGCTGTCTGCAGAGGTTCCTCACCAAGATGATCTGCTCACTTAATTTACTGTACACATCCAGCTCAGAAACTGACTCATGTAGGTTTTCCTGAAGAGTAGAGTTTTTTCCTAGATTTAAATGTACAAAACCTGTTAATGTGCAGTAGTGGAACAAAATTATCTATGAGAATGAGCCTCTTCCCACCCAAGGGAGCCTCAGTCACTTCTGTAAATTAGTTGTGAGAGTGGAGATAACTCACTTGAATGCACAAGGTGTAACTGCTGGAGGTTTCTGGGAGACGGGAGTGTATTAAAGGTAATTGCTGTAATGTGACTTTGGCTGATTTTATTTTCTTTCAGAACTCAGGTTACAACTTAAAGCTTTATTTTCAAAGTCATTGGCCAAGTGTTGTGCTCCTGATATGTGTAACATTTGTAGTAATGTAATTTTTACTTGAATTATTTAAAATCTTTCTGATCAAATCTTTCTGGGTACACAGTGACTGTAAAAAATTGTGCAAACTTCAGTTACGGTGATGCTAGACAAATTTTTCCCTTAATTTTTCTTAAAATTTTCTACCTTGTTGCCCTACTTAGAAAAATATTCACTCTTTAAAAAAAAAAAATTAATAAAACCCCCTATTTAACCCCCTGGTATTTCAGTGGTGCAAGAAAAGAAAAATAAAATGGTACCTAGATAAAATCTGTGTACTTTAAAAAGCATAGAAAACATTGCAAATTCTTTAGGCAAATTTCTTTGTCAAGAAAGTTTTTGGACTTTATTTCTATGCTGTATACCAGATAGGACCATCATCTGTGTTTGTGGGGGAGGGGGGGAAGTCTGAACTACTGACAATATCTGCAGAATAGAGCTTTGCAGTTCGCTTAGTTCATACTAAGTTTTTAAGCAGAGGCTGCAGATGGAAGAATACAAATTGCAGGCCAGATGTGGCTGAATCTGTATGTGTGCCTAAATGTCAGTGGATCACTTACATGGTCATGGATTTCAGTATATTGAAAATTAGGCAAGAGTGTTTAGACCATTCCTGTTATGGGAGAGGTTTCTCCAACCATGCCAAGGAGTTAAAAAAGCACCACAACTGAAGAAATGCAGAAGATTTTATGTTTCGCTTGGAAACTCTGGACTGGAAGTCCATCCTGTGCAGAATTTGTGCCAAGCCTTTCTGCACTGGGCTGGGCTGGCTGCAGGACCCAGAGAGATGAGCTGTGGGGGTTTGAAAACCATACCATATTTTAGGAATCTCTTTACCTGATGTTATGAAAAATACTAATCCATAAAGAGCCTGTGGAGAAGTGGTCCTTTTTCATTGTTATCCCGTTCTTTCCATTTCATATTTAAATTTTAAATACATTTAACTTTTCAACAGTTCATGTCAGAGATTTTAAATAATTACTACATTGAGCTAAAGACGAATTTTTAACCTCTTTTCTTCGGAAGTAAAGAACATGCAAATTTACAGTTACTTTCTGGCCCAGTGCCGAAACATCTCTTTTGTTACCATGAAGGAAAATAGAAAGGTTTGATTAAAACCTTGCTCAGTAATTAAATGTCTGTAGTTTTTTTTTTTTTCCTGTAGACATTGTTCCATTTTGGTAGTACTTGTTGTAAGGCAATGTAAAATTTTAATAAATCTCTCAAATGAACCCCCAGACAGTTTTCATGATTTTTATACTATGTTAGCAATTACGGAAATACGCTGCAAAAATAATAAATGGCTGTTAATTGGAAGCATTTAATTGTGTAGTTTGTTAATTTAGCATGAAGGGCAAATAATGGTGTATATTCTGCTTTTTGTTGGAGAAGTCTTGCATATATTTTTAAGTTCTGTCAGTGATTTCGTTTGGAGTAATGAATGATGTATCTTCTACTTAGATCTTAAACTGAGCACTTGCTGAACAAATTTATTAATACACAGCCCTGCTTAGCACTACTTACTCAACATTGCCTCTGAAAACCCAGGTCTGAGCACTCTGCAGTAAACTCTCTTGAGTTTAATGACATTTTAAGCTATGTGACGTGTAAAGCTTGTAGAATAACTTGTATTTAATGTGGCCATCAGGAAGCATGGGGGATTAAGGCTACTTTCATGCAGAGGGAACTGGGAAAAAAAATGTGGAAACCATGAGGGAAAGGGCTGTGGAGCACTGCGTGATTGCTTGGCGTGGAAGTTGACTCTCCTGAGCTAAAATTAACTCGATCTTTTTTAAGGTTTGCTTTACACAGGGTTGTTGAATATCTGTAGGATGGTTTTTGCTGGTAAGAAAGCCACAACCAATATAGTCGTGTTTCCTGTATTTAGAGCTTGCAGGCAGCAGTGCTTCAGGCTCAGCTTTTCATTTCACCACAGAAAAAATGTTGCACTGGATAGAGAGTTGTCTGGGGAGGGTTTTGGTGGTCATGGTCCATGGGACCAGCGCTAGGAGTGACAGCTGATGCTTTCCGACTTGAACATATAAGATGGAATGATTTTTTAAATCCTTCTTCATGTTCACCCCAGGTGGCAGCCTCTTCTCCCTCAGCTTCCATTCCATCACTGCTTGGTGCTGGGTGTCATTTCAGGGCCCTCTCTCTCCTGCTTCTGCCTTTCCTGGCACAGAAACATGATTGTATTTGTTTTTCCCCTCTTTTCTACTTTTTCTCCAGCTTATATAAAGCTGCTGAAGGACTGCATAATTTCTGCAGGTTTGTGTGCAGTGTGTCAGATCCTTCCCCCCTTTTGCTGCAGGCACGATCCTTGTGAGGAGCCTCTAGATTTATATATATGGATTTATCTGGGCCTCAAGTGGAGAAAAATCCCTTTAACTTCCCAGTTCTCTTCTAAGGGAACAGCTCAAAACTGACTAATTTTAAGCAAAAACGAAGCCCAGGTATGCAACCTATAACTTTTGAAGGAAGCTGGGAAACTGTACTCAAGAGGGAGAAATTGTTGGTGCTCCTCAGGGTGAGCTCTTGCAAGGGCAACAGCAAACACATGGAAATAGTGTCATTGAACAGCTACAGAAAATGTATTAATCTGTGAAAGCATACAAATCTCTTCTCTATATTGACTTCTGGGATGTTTTACAAAAATACCTAACCGTGATTACATATATATTTTAACAAAGGCTATGTAATCACCAAGGACATCCAGGTTTGGTCAGCTGATGTAAATAGATTCAACAAGCTGTTCTTCATGATACAAAAGAATTTGTGTGTAGACAAAATAAAGATAAAGCAGAATCAAGTGCTTGCTAAATCAAGGAGGTAGCTTCTTTTATTTTAGGTAGGAATGCGTCCAAGCGAACGTTAAAGCATGAGGTCCATTTCTGGTTACAACATTTCTGTTTTAAAATGCATTTATATGCCAGAATCCTTCAATTTGAGGTTTGGTGTTGTTTTTTAAAGTTTTTTTAAAGAAAATTGTTGAATTTTCTATCAGCTGTTTCGAAGTTATATAGGAAAAATAAAAAGGCTGGGAGATGTTTTGTGGGGTAATGTAATAGCATGTACTAAACCAAAATATTTGCAGGGAACCAAGAAGTTTTTGGACCTGCAGGTCTTTCATTAGAAAAGTATTGTTTTGAGGATCTCTGTCTCTAAATGCCACTGCTCTTTGATACTCTTCCTTCCTTCCTTGTTGATGGTGCTAGTAAGAAAATGAGGACTCTGCTGCCTTTTAAATTTCCCTTTCATCTGTGCCTGCTGTCTTCTACGTCACCCGGGAGTTCTTTGTGTGGCTGGGGCGTACGTGACAGGAGCATTTATTTCGCCTTCATTAGGGACAGGCCGTGGGCGTGAGGGCTCCTGTCGTAGCCTCGAGACTGTCACACACTCCTCCAAACAAATCAGGCAGTCACCTGATGCAAAACAGCTCCTCTAATTTATATAAAAATGGACATTTAGGGCTCCAGCGGGGGGGCATGGGGGCGTTGTAGTGTTTATTATCCCACTGAGAAGGATTGTACTTGACATTTGGCTGGAAAGACCTTGGTGGCCAGCAAAGCTGTGGGAAAAGGGTTGGATTTTTTGCAGCTTGGGCAGTGTAGAGTGACTGTGAGAAAGCCTCCAGTGGCTGCCTGGCGTGGCTGCTCTGCTATTTATGGACAGCCAAGCTGCAAGTGGGAGCTGCAGCTCTAATTCAGCAGAATGCTTCCAATCCTTTGCAATGTTATTGGGGTTTTCTGGTTGATTTGTTTGTTTTCTTTGTTGTTGTTTTTTTCCTCCCAAGATTTAGCCCTTAGCTATCCCTTTTATGGGTTTTCTTTTCTCACACATCATGCTATTGAGTGCAGCAATGTCAGTATAGCCCTGGTGAGGCCAGGGCAGGACCAGCCTGTTGAAGCAGAAGAGGAATGTAAAACTCCTGGTAATAAAAATAGCCTGCTTTGTATTTTACATGTAAGCTAAACTTTGCCATTGGTATGGGACTTTGCCAGGTATGCATTCCGTCTGTTTTGTGACCTCTGTAGGATTAATGCAAATAGCAGTTGACTTCAGATAATTTCATGTTATTTAGCTCGCTAATTTATGTCAGTCAAAAGACAGGAGGACTTTTCTGCCAGCAATGAATTAGTTTCTGGTATTGATTTACTGGTAGTGACATGGAAGAATGAGGAATGACATTTAGTATGGCTATGTCAAAAACTATTATCTTAGTATCACAGGGGTCAAATTTTAATAGCAGCTGCCATACTGCTTCGCTGAATAGGGAGTACTTTCCAAAGTGTGGGAAAAAATACATGGTATTACGGGATAATAACTGCTGGGAAAGACTTTTTTTTTTTATATTCCAGCAGTCCTGCTTCTCTCTGGATCAGTTGAGATCACTATGTACCACTCAGAAGAGGGCATTTTCTGGTTCCAGCAGAATTGCTGGATTCTAGACATGCCTTCAAGCCATCTGGCCACATGTCACTGCATTCGAAGAATGCTGCTGGGCACGTTTAACTCGGTCCCCGTGCCAGGCTACTCTGGCTGGGGGGCTCCTGGGGGGCTCAGGGGGATGGACACTGCCCTACTGCAGGATTCAGCATTTCCTCAGAAGGGTGTAACTGGCTTCCAGTTTATATACATATTTTATGCCCTGTAATCTGTTTATTGGAAATTGCTTTTCTTTTCATATGTGTACTTGGCTTTCTTTTTGAAGATGGTGAATTTTCAGCATTGGTTGATGACATTTTGAGGAAATATGCCTACAGTGTATTCTGTAAAACTTTTAATGTATATTTTTAAAAAAATCCATAAAGGTCTTCTCTGCCAAAGATTATACAATGAGAATTTTGAGTTTGCATGGTGTGTCTTGTTTGTGGAATGAAGATCTTTGCAGATGAAAGGGCTGTGCAAGGCCCATTAATTTTCCAATAGTGCAGTGTTAGTAGGTCCCAGGAGTTTTTATTGATGGTGAATGTTTACCATTGCTAGTATTGGATGGAATGATCTCTCACTTCACAATATTGTTGTTGATTGTTTCTTCTCTTTTGTCTTAATACTTCCTTTTATTTTGCTTAATCTGTTAATCCTTCAGCCCTCTTGCATTTCAGAAAATACACTGTTCTATGTAAAGCTGTTGTGTTTTTTTTAAGAAAAAATGCACAAATTAAAAAAAATCTGTCAGATCCTAAGGTTACATAAAGAAGGAAAAATGAAGAGTTTTGTGTTGCTTTGCTTGTATATGTGACTTTTGCATGGAGACATCTGTAGAGAAGCAGCTTCCTGAAATTACACAGTCTGTAGCATTTATCAGTATGTACATTTTAGTTGCATAAAAGTAAGTTATGCATTCCTACATGCTTTATAGCTTTATTTATAATTCTGTAGCTCTAGAAATTTAAAATAGATGTCTCACTATGAGTGATCTGATGGTGTTACTTGTTTTTTTATCTTTCCTATGACCTTTTACATAAACTGTGTGATTAAAAAGTTAAAGTATTGGTACTGGGACATAGTGTTCTTTTAGTAATACATTTGAGTATTTTTGTGATTTCTTTATATCTGTTAATTCTGCCACTCTAACTTGCCAGAAGCTGCAGTAGTAGACTTAAGCAGACACCTTTACATTTATGCATTGGGTTTCATTAGGAAGAGTGAGTGCATGAGAGGAGTTTTTTCAAGGTTTCCTAATGAAGTGGGGATCTACTGCCAGTAAAGGAGCACAACACACACTTGCCAGATAAAACCAAATTTGGGAAGAAAGAGTGGTGCATAATATGATGCCTTTAGGAATTGCCTACATTTTGAAGAAGAAAACTATATATATATAGACAATTTTACAGAATGAAATCACATGGTTTTTCTACATGGAGTGTAGTTTGCATGAATCCAAAAATCCTAATTATTAGAAGCTGAAGCATGCCCAAAAATGTGGCTTTTTCACTATAAGTCCTTTCTGCTGCTTTACGTCTTATTCTGTGGTTGGCAGATATTCCTGTGCTGCGATTGGTAAATTCAAACAGAATTTATTTAATTTAACTTCAGCTGCTAAGTTCACACCTAGTCAGTGGATGTGGATGGAATCATCCCTGGAGATTCCTGTTTTATAAACCTATTTTAGGATCCAGTGAATCACCGGCTGAAAGTGCCTGTCTCTTATTGCTGATTCTAGAGGAAGCATCAATCATTACTGCAGAACAAATGTCAAGCATATATATGGCTAAAATTAAGTGTCATGAATCCAATGTCTGGACCAAATTAAGAAACTCCACATCTTCATTTCTAAACTGCCCAGAGCACCTCCCCCAACTCCTTCTATCAATGGAGCTCTGCGTTTTTCCCTTTTCATGGACTCACCAGGCATTTATAGTCATTCTTTAAAGTGTTTAAGGTCCACATAACCATAAAATGGTAGACAACGTGGCATTGCTTACTGCTGATCTGTGTTGCTTTACAGGCAACCTTTACCTTCCAGAGTTCCATAAAAGAACTCACTTGGTTCACTCACATTTAATATAACTACTTGCTTCTTTCTCAAGGTATTTTTTTTTGTGAGATTTTAGTTTTTGTGGTACTGTGTCACCTAATTTTTGATATTGTAAAGGACTGAAAGGAACGCTTGAAAGGAGTTGCTATGACTGTTGGCTTACAAAGATTTTCCCATTTTTTTGTTAGATGGCTGTTTAAATGCCTTTAATAGTTTTGTAAGCGCTACATCTTTTTCTTCTTCCCTATTGCCTGCTTTTCATTTCCAACACAGATATTTCTCATTCTGCCAGATACCAAAGGTGTAATTGCCCACAGTGGATTGCACCAAGAGCTTGCACAGAGAGATCATCCAGACAAACCAATATTAAAGTTCAACCATTTACTACCAGTGGGCAAATATCTTCTGTTTGGTCCCTGCTGCTGTACTGCATTAAATAAAAAGTGATAGGCAAAGAATTGCCTTCAAATCTTTCTGCTGTCCAGACAGTGCATCATAGTTTGGGGCCCTAACCATATAAAACCCAACTTTACTCTCTGCAAATTCTGAAACCATCAAATGAAATGTGTGTAAAGAAAGCAAAAGCCCTTTCATCTTAATCCCAATTTATTTATTTTCATTTTCTACTTAAATATTGTATCAGATTATATTGATTGAAAAAACCCAGAGTTTAAAAAATGACCAGGTCTTGTTAGAATTGTATCTCTGACACCTCCCTCCTGAGAAATGAAGTTATTTGATTGTGCTTTGTATTTGACTGCAGGTTTCTGCATCTCCCACAGCAGAACTCTTTACAGAATAAATAATGTAAGAGAGAAAAACAAAGTGGCACACTAGGACGTATTATTCAAGGCAGTGATGTCGCAAAGCAGCATTTGGGTTGAATTAAAATGATTATTTGTATTTTCGAAGTACCTGCTGGTTTCCTTTTGCCAGGAGAGTGGCAGTGGCAGGCAGGGCTGGGGTGGCTGCTGCCCCTGTCCTGAGCACTCAGCAGTGAAACCCCAGTGTCCCCTGAGCTGTAAAGTGCCCAGCACGGGGCTTTGAGGCAGAGGCTGCTTCAGGAACCTGACTGGGTACAAGGAAAGCTAAAAGCTCTGAGGTGGGAATGAAGTCTTTGGACGTGCATAAAATAGCTTGATTCAGGTCTTAAAATCTGTGATTTTATAATGGGCTGTGAATGACTTTGATACCAGATCTATAAAGAGTTTGAGACACATTTTAAATTTTGTTTTTCTGGAATAACCCCAGGGTAAGTCAAAATGCATTGGATGTTGTTGCTGCACTGTAATGAGAGGTGTTGTGAGTGAGGACTGGTGCAGGGTGGCTGGGAGCAGTCCCTTGATGTGCCTGGGAATGGTCTGACCACGTGTGGCAGTGGAAAGGTTAAATCCCTTTGGCTGCTACCAGCATCTGCTGGCAAGGAAAGGAGTTTACCAAAGTTTTGCATAACAGGACCATTGAACAAGTATGTTTTGAAGTTGTCCATGCAGAAAAGCTTTCTGCTTTAGCACGTCTGTCCTTTCAAAGACAAAATGAAAATAGAGTGAAGCCTGGAAGGTTAAACAGCTGCATGGTGAAGTGAAACATTAGCATTTCGATTTAAAACTGAATGTTTCTCCTCCTAATTCCAGAGATTGTGGTGTTTATTGTACCAACATCTGGCTTTTGTCTGTATGTCCACAATAATGAAGTAACTTTATAATTTGTTTTCGCTGCTTAATGCTTTCATCTCCCAACTGATAACTTCTTTATGCTCATCCTCTTGGGTCATTAGATATTGCTGGGTTACTCTTTTAGCTGGACATTTTTTTCCTTTAGCACTAAGAGAAGCTTATATTTACCTTTTTTTTTTCAGACTTCACAAATAGTTGAACTATAATTGTTACATATTAGCAGATGACTGCCTTTAAACGTGTGAGCCTATAATAACAGGGTTAGGTTGAACTAAAGAAGTCCAGCAGATAAAATACAGGATAAAGTACAGTAACCTGGCTGCTACTGGGGCATGGTTTTTCTTCCCTCTGCAGGTATGTGCATTATCTCTTTGGAGAATATAGAATGAATTTATTGATGAGGCTGAACACCCAGCCTGCCTTGCCAAACCTCAGCCTTTGTGAGCATCCTGGCTCACCCGCTGGGTTTCCAGGGCCACTGGCCCAAGGGGGAGGATTTTTCCTGGGCTTCATCCACTGCTTTCCAGGCCATCCCATCTGCAGTGGGGCTGGAGCCCAAGCTATCTCACCCTCATGCTTTGTTCTATCCCTCTCAATTAATTTAGCACTTCGAGAAGGAAACTCACTGGAAAGAAGGGTCTTACTTGAATGTCCCGCATAAAAAAGAGACTGGGATGTTCCTGCTGCTTGTCCTGTGCCTGCATCTGTGACTGCCCCATAGCCAGCTGGCCAGCTGCCTTTAGTCTCATCAGATCATCCCAGCCATGGTGGCTCCTGACTCTTCTTGCTTTCTAATTACAAACAGGCAAAGAAAAATTTAACAGGAGTATATATTTAAACAAGCTTTTGCTGGTATTGTGCTATTTTGCACCAGCTATGGTACAGGGAATATGTAGAGGTACCAATGCCAGAACTTACTGAAAAATAGAAAAGTGTTAAATGAATTTGGAAAACGTACATTACGTAGACAAAGAAAAAAAAAGATTTGCAAAAAAATGCTAAGAAAAATACTATTATTTGCCATATGATGTCTATAATAAAAAGAGTAAAGTCAACAGAAAATGCATAATGGAAAGAAACTGTTTTAAAACAGAGACAGAGCAAACAATATTAGCTTCTTCAGGAAAAAATACCATGCTGTCCCAGCAGATAAAGACACCCTACAGGAAATAGCGATGGAAAGAATAAGAGGGATGGGTTTTGGCATTTCAGAGTCCACTATCTAAAGGCTACAGCTTGACAGGGAGACCTGTGTGATGACTGCTGGGTTTCTGCCACTAGAAAGGGTATTATTTGTTTCAGGCAGGCCTATCTGATAATTTAGCAACATGAAAATGTATCAATGCATACAGTGTTTAATGTTAGAAGAGCCTAGGCACTATTCTGTATCAAGAGTGATGAAATGGGGCTTAGCTGTAATATTTTGCTTGCCTGTATTTCTTTCACCGAGCTGTGGAAGCTATTTCTGTAGCTTTAGTTATCGATGTCACCTTCCACAGTTCAGCTGCTGTAATGGCTTTCACGGGGGGTGGTGTCACAAAGGGCTGCACTCTTTGCATAAATACAGAGGCCAGGGAGGGAAATGCTGCAGGGAGAGCTCTCATTGATTTCCTCTCACAGGCAGCTGAACGCTGCGTGCAGCACCGAGCCCCTGGAGAAACCTGTCCAGCTGCATCTGGATCGCTGGCCTTGACGTCCCAGTGTGGGGTAGACACACTCAGGGAGCGCTCGCAAAAGGCAAAGTGTTTGCTGCTCCTCCTCCCCTCCCACCTGCAGGCAATCCTGCTGCCCACCCTCCTGTTACATTGCAACAATGAAAAGAGAAATATGAAAAAAAAAACCCTTTCCAAATGGCTTTGTGCTTTTCAAAATTGTGTGCTAGGGGAGAAAAGAGTGTTGAAGAGTGAGTGTTAAGCGTTAAATGGAGGCTGGTGGTGGAGAGGTTGGAGTGCTGTGCTTGAGCAGCAGGGGCGATGCCTCCCTGGACCTGCCTTCTCTGGACCCCGCTCCAGAGCCTCCCACCATCATCCAGGAGGAGAACTCCAGGTAGATGTTCCCTCTTTGGAGGGTGAGGCCCCCGTTGGAGTATATTCCCACCAGTTGAAGGGAGGAAGAGCAAATCTCCAGCTGAACTCCTCTGCAGGCTTCCCTGCCTATCAAGTCTTAGGGAATGCAGCCTGATGGCTTTTAAATGTGAAGGTCTCCCCTGTGGAGTTGCCAGAGGCAGTCATTGCATACCTCATACTTCCATGGAGCAGCATTGTGATGGCTGGGAACCAGCTGGGCTTGTCTCCACATGGGCAAATGTGACAGCCTCACACCCTGGTGTGAGGCAGAACACAGCCCTGCTGAAATGTCAAGCTATATAAGATCTTAAAAAAATGGGAATTTCTTTTTTTTTTCTCCCCTCCCAAATAAACATTTCTTAGGTTTTCTGGTTTTAACTGAAAAGAAAGGGGTTTGTTGTTGCTTCCCCCAGCTGGCAGAACACTCTCTGACCAGCTCTAGAATTTACACTAGATTGAGTAACACCAGAGTCTTGCTGAATTGGACCAAAACAAAAGTGGCTGCCGTGGAGCAGTGCTTGGTGTGAATTTGAAGCACGAGGATAAACATAAAGGGTTCTTCAGTGACACCTATACTATATTTAAAGAGTTTCCTGTGCAAGTTTGCTGCTTTTAAAACTGCTTAAAAACACGAGAGGCTCCAATTTTAAATACCAGTGTATCAGTCATATGTGGTGCTATGTGAAAATTTATTTTTATTTTCAAGTTTGGTTGGAAATTGGGTGGTGAAAGCAATGTGTGATGTATAACAAGCCTGTAGTTTTTCAAATACACAAAGGGCTTGAATTGGGATTGACTTTGGGGAGAAATAGGCCAGAAGACTCTGTAAACACAACCTGTGCCCAGGCCACACCAGAAATCCTCAGCCTGCAAGTGTTTGCTTTGGCTGTGGAGAGTTGTCACAGGCTCTGGATCTACCCCCAGTTAACACTACCAGCTTTCAGCGAGGAACATGTGGTGCTTCTCTCCACAATTACCTTCCATAAAACATGTTTCCTAGCCTTGAGGAAGGTGCTTTTTCTTGCTTTCAAACCTCATGAATGAGGGGCAGCCTTTTAATTATGCATACGCTCTTTTTTTTTTTTATATTCACCCTAATGCCTCTAGTAATAATGTGTACTGTTTAATAGCTGTGTTTTAATGGATTTTCTACTGTTGTGTAAGCCCTGTCTTTTCTGTGAGGGAAGATATCTCTGCTCTGCCAAAGCTGATGCAGGGCAAAAGGGGTGCAGGTGCTAGAGTAGCACAGGAAAAGAAGTGTGAAGAGTCCCTTCACCCACCTGGTCATCTGACTTCCTTCCTAAGAGGACATTTCCTCTGTATTAAGAATTGTTTCTTTATGTTTGAACTATGTGAGGTGTAAGAGGAGACATGGTAGTGTTACAGAGGTAATGAGGCCAAGATCTGCTTTGTTCCTCATTCTATAGGATTCTGTAGGATTTTATTGAATTACATTTGAAGGTGACAGATTTAAACAGAGCAAAAAGCTTAAAAAGCTTACAGGAAAGTGATGAACAAGAGAGTGGAATAAGTATTTTGTAGACTTCTCTTATGAGCTATCTATTTCATAGATACTTCTTGCTGTGGAGTACTGCACATGATTGCCTGTGTGGTTCTTTCAGCCCTGGTGTGCCTATGTTTTTTCCTTTATTATTAAAAGGAAGATTTAATATAATAACTACATTGTAATTTATTTTAATTAATTTATTTTTGACTGGACACAAGATTTGGAGTACAACTATCTTTGTGGTCAGTAGGAAGATAAATGTTGAATCTCACAAATTGTGCTTGGTAGCAGAAAGAATAAATTCAATCATCATGTTACTGTAAGTATAACTTCTAAGAATACACTTGTTTGCTTAATTACAGACCTAGGCAGACATAAATTGAGCAATGCTGTTCAATATAAATATAATAAACATGTGCACAAGAAAAATGGTCTGAAAAGAGGGATAGAAATTTGAGAGAAGTGGTGTATGTGCAAATACAAGAGCATTGTCCTGCTGTAATGAAGTATAGTCATATACAGTGAGGAAATATATTGCTACCACTTTCCCAACAATCTTCTTTCCTAACCAGTCTAAAGACATATATGCAGCTGCCAACTTGATGAAATAAAAATTTGTAATGCTTTTATATTGTTACTCCGAGGAAAAGCTTTTTACTGCTGTATGGGGAAGAGAGGGCAGTAAGTTCTGAGCCACCATTTTAATAATTTTATTTTTTGGTTTAGAAAGCTGTAGATAAATTTTACAGTGTTGCTATCTAAAAAATGCAGACTTGTTCTTTTGACTGTCACCGGTAAAGCAGTAGGGTGAAGAGAACAAAGAAGATCAAAGAGAAGTGAGAGAGTTTATTTCAAAGACATCGATAAAAAAAGTGGGGTTTTAAAATTTTATTAACAATGACCTGAATTAAGCTTAACTAATTTGGGTCCCAATCTTGAAAATAATTTCATGCATGTTTAACCTCAATCATGTTTGTTGTCAGCTAATTACCTCTGTTTACAAACTAAGCGTAGAATGTTTGCAAAATGAGCACAATAGAAAAATTGATAAAAACCACAGATATGCTAATGTGAAAAATCAGGCAGCCACACAAAATATAATTATTATTTCACCTTTTTGCACTTGGAAATTCAAAAGATGTTAATTCCATGTCTTTTCAGCTACTGTTGAATTTGATGAAACCTCTTTTTCACCTGAAGGAATAAACTAAGAATAACCAAACAACACAATTGAAAGTTGATGGAAGAATACTGAACTCAAATGAACATAGCGGTAAATTATTGAGACCAAGTAGATTTTTGGCTTAAGACCAAATGTTGTTTGGTTTGGCAAGAGTTTCACTGGTGCTTGGCTTATTATAGGCTATTTGAATATATATTACATTAAAATATTGAAAATAATTGAATTACCACACACAAAAAGATTAAGTATCACCATGACAATTAACTGCTATAAGGAATTCATAGCAATGTCCAGTAAATCACAGCAATGTCATTTAAAATCCAAGGCAGAAATCTTGACCTGTGACTTCTATAATAATATTTAGTTAAATCAGGCTTACACAAGTAAAATTTTAAAATTGCAGCACTAGATAACCCAGGTGAAAGGCAGGACCAAAGATGGTGATTCTCTTCCATGCATCACCTTCTTGCTAATGGAGAACGGTTTTTTTCTGGGGTGGGGTGTGTCGTGTGTGTACATGCTATAAAGCAAAACAACTGAAGAACAGAGGCACTGTACATTTTGCCTTTGGATGATTGACCCCTGTGGAAGTGATGCATGTTAAACTGCAATGCAAGTATGTAATGCATGTCAGGGTCGCTGCTCGGTGGCGCTGCTGGCACTGCCACACGCCTTTGATGACCCAAACGCCTGCTTGGGTTCGTATTCTTTCCAAATTCCTAACCTGCAAGTTAACTTGTTTTCTACTGGTTTAGTTGGTGGGCAAGAGCTGTGTTGGTGAAAGGACCTTTCACCTGGAAGTGAGTTGGAGATGCTGTTTTAGGTAGACTGTGGTGCAGGCTGTGTCACATATCAGGTAGTTCACAAGGACTTCTGAGCAGAACCAGCTGAAGAGGTGAGCAGCCTTTGCCTGGGAATTAAGCTGCATATATGCTCATTTACTGATGAGCATATATAACTGTATATATGCTCATCTACTATATTTCCTCCTGGAACTGAATAAACACAATTTTAAGTTCTCCCAAATTTGAAGTTTTTGTATTATTTCAGTACAGAATCCTGACATAGGACAGTTTGAATAAATCAGGTTTGGGCTTGTCAGAAAAGAACTGAAAACCCTCGGTTAGCCTCAGCTCTGTTTTGAGTCCATTAGTGTCAATCCAAGTGATGTAAGGGAGGTTTTGGCTGCTGATAAGAATTCCCATGAGTCTTAATTCTGATAAATTAATGTCTGGTGTATGTGTGAGCTGAATTAAAGCAATCACCTGTTCTTGCTGCGTTGCCCCTTCTTTGATGGACTTGCCCCTTAGGTCACAGACCTTTCCCTGCCTCTGTTACCTCTCAAATGGGGAAAGCAAAACCAACTCTTCTAGGAGAAATAGAAGCAAATGCAAGATATGCAAATATAATTTATTTGGTGTACAAATGGCAGTCTTGGAGTGTTCTTGCTAGTGAAAAGAACAGAGAAAAGCCAAAGGGCAGAAAAGTCATTTAAGAAGTTGTGTGTTGATTCCCTAGGTCCACTCTTGGCTCCTGGAGAAGTTGGGGCTCCTCTAACATGACCTGGGCTTTGGGTTATTTGTTTTCAGTGCTCACAGTGTTCTTTATCACCTCATTTTCCTATAAGCATGGCATTTCTGACAGTGGGGGATTTTTTTCTGAGGATGATTTTAGAGGAGAAGATGCTTCAAAGTTTTTCCCTACTCTTCTCCTCACCTGGGCTCTAAACAACACTGCAGGGAAGCAGCTGCGATCCTCATTCACTTCACTGTGCAACTCCTCCATGCTCGTGTCTGCATTTTATTCCATTTTGGGTTGCAACTCCCAAAAGCTGCAGCTGGGAGGGACCAGCGCTGGCCAAATCCCACCAGTGATATCAGACACCCACAGTGTGACTGGGAGCTGGTGTTCTCCTTGTTTTCCCCATGCCCTCAGCAAAGGCAGCCGACCTGGACACCCAGCAAGTTGACTGGGCTTCTGTTTGGGAAAGGTCGTGCTAACAATGGGCACACTGGGGCTGTGCCTCATGTGACAGGCAGGGAGAAACCTGTGCTGGGTCACAGGGAGCCATCAGTTTTGGGGCAATGAAGGCAGCTTTGTTTCCAAGCAGAAGCTGTTGTTTGTCCAGCCTGTGGCTCGGGGTTGCTCCTTGTGTGTGATGGAGGGAGCTTTGTGCTCCTGCCAGGCTGTTTGCATCCCCTGGCAGTCGTGGGCTGTGGAACCCGCAGACCATCCTTCCTGGCTGCAGAAACATCAAATTACACCTCGCCTTTGCTGAAGAGGGGCCATTGTGTTCCAGGTTGGCAAACCATCCCGTTCAAAGAAGCTTGAATTTCTCATAGGACCCTATTGTTACCCTGTGATAAAAGCTGCTGTGGGAAATTTCCATGATAACAGTTGCAAATTTATACTCAACTCTTTCTGACATTGCCTGTGTGGCAAACACCATCAGGTGCAGGGACTGTCCTGCTGTAGCTCCTGCTTACGTGGTGCTTGGGCTCCTTTGGTCCTCCCTGGCCTGATGGTGGGATTATTTTGTGTATATCTGTGTCTGTGTGTGCTGGTCTTCTTCCCCCCGTTTGCAGGGTGGGAGCATGAGGGCGGCACTGAAGGATGAGGAACAAATTTTGTGTATCTGTTCAATACCCTGGCACAAAACAGGAGCCTGAACCCTGGGTAGTGCTGAGGGAGCAGAACCTGGTGCCTTGTCCCAGGTGCCTGGTGCAAGTGAGCCCTGTCATCCCAGCCATCCCTGCCACTGTGCCAGAGCCTGTCAGCTGGCACTGACAGCCCCATGGCGCAGCCTGTGCCCTAATCTGACCCTGGGATCTGCTGTTCACAGGCACTGCCCACTGCAGGCACAGGCAGTGCACTAAACTCCATACTGAATTTAAATTCCCAGCAGAACAGCCACGTGGGCACGCTCCAGCAGACGGCAAAGGCACATGGCACTGTTTGCCTGGCTCACTGGGAGACCTTTGTGTGGGCAAGACCTCGGTTGTCACTGAGGGGAAGGGGACCCAGAGCTGCTCCCAGCTTGGTGCTTCAGGAGAGGAAGTGAAATTGTAGTTTTGAACACCCATTGAAGCAATCTTAGCGCTTTAGGTGTGCAAACACATGAACACCATGCAGGCTTATTTTTTAATTTCAGTGTGCACTGGTTGAATCTTTTCCTCCTGCAAAGTTCCTGGCCTTCATTTTGACTCCATGGTCCTCTCTGTCTGCAAAAGGTGCTGGCAGGGGGGCAGTTCTTCACCATGTCAAATTGCATCATGTGTGTTCCCATTTTAACCCTTTACTGCAGTGACTTGTAGGAAGGGTTAATGACTACCTGAAATACTTTTGCACCTTTTTTCTGTTTGATTTTTTATTAGGTTACAATCTTACGTTTCTCTTTGATTACTATTATTTGATACTTTTCTATCTAATAGATAAAAGGTTATTTTTGTTGCATTGCAATGAAAAAGCAGAAATTGCATGAGCAAAATAATGTTTCTGAGACAACTCTGAATCCGTAGAGCTTCTATTTTAGTCTTGCACAGGAACGGGGGAGGTCAAACAATTTCTGAAGTGTCATGTAACTTCACGTTTCTGAAACCATTGACTCAAGAAAGTTTATTTAAAGCAATTTTTTTATTACTTACACAAATGTCTTTCTACAATAACTTCCCATTCTTTTTGATTCAGAGATGCAGAGAAAGGGTGTGAAAGCTTTAGTGGTTTCACCTATTGTTTCTTGGTAGATGCTAGTTGTGAGATATTTTGGAAATGCTTTACCATTTTGTTTCTGAAGTGCAGGCTGGAAATCATGCTTCAATGTCTGATAAATGCACGCTCTCCATTTTGAACATTCTAGACAAATCTTTTGTAATATTTTATAGCTTTCTTTTGCCTGTATAAAAACTTAAATGTTCCTGGCTGTAACCTTGTTCCTGCTTTCTGGCATATTTTTGTTAAAATCTTAAATCCAGTGCAGCCTGGAAAATCACTCACTTTCTTACCAGAAAAACCCAGGACTGTGCTTTTAGGTTTTTGTCTTTATTTTACAAAATCAAAACTCTTTTGAACTTGGCCATAGCTGTAGTTTTCATTTTACTTTAGTTGTCCTCCCCCTCTGTGACTTGTATTTTATGATTTCAAGTAAAATGTAAAAGTTATTGGCAAACAAAATCGAACTAAGCTATGTATTCTAAAAATATTATAAATCCTCTTTTTTCATAGTTCTGCCCTCAGCAGCTCACAGTGTGGGCACTGGCACAGGCAGCCAGATGCAGAGATACTTGAGCTCGTGCTCCATGTACAGGAATAGAGTACATTTGCATGGGCATGGGAAGGTTTATGGATCTCCAGGAGGTGAAAAAGCCATGCTGGTGGATTGTGTAAAGCCACAAGGGGAGAATTCTTCTCCATGTCATAGCTTCATTCTTCTGCACTCCTTGCAGGGCTCCAAATGCCTGCTTGAGATAGTGGTACTTTCCTCAGTGTTGCCTGCTCAAACCCCAATATAAATTCTTACCAGTTTTCTAAATTCTTTGGCTTAAGCAACACACTTTGCCTTCATCATACATGGGACTACCTTTACCAACCATCCTGTGTGTGAGCATTCCAAAGGCAGAGTGGGGCTTACCCTGAGCCCTCTTGCAGCTCAGCAGGGAGGAGAGAGTTAATTGTATTTAACTACCTTTTTTCCTTCTTCTTTATGTCCCAATCTTCTGACAAGTCCTTGGGTTATTTTCCCTCCAGAGTGGTCATTCTCCCTGTCCCACAGGTGTGCTTTCAGAGGCACTGCAGTGGATGGAGACTTCCTCTGCAGACTTCAAAAGGTCTTTTAGAAGCCTCTTGAAAGTTAATCACTTGGTCTCTTTTACAACAGACTTAATATCCTTTATGATTGGCTCAGCTGGTTTTTATTTTTATTTTAGTGCGAGGAAACAAGGGCATAGACAGGGTAAACACCTAGTGGCAGTAAAACCTGCAGATAATTCAACTTCCATTATTGTCCTATGAGTCTATTTATGCACTCAGCAGAGGTGATTAAAGTGTTAAAAACTCTCATTACATTAAAGTCTTTGCTTGTCCTCACAGCTTTGGTCATGCATGGAGAATGCAACCACCTCCATTTCATGCTGATGAAGTCTTCACATCAGCCTGTGTTTTATGTGTATGCAAATCCCTACAATCAAGCCAATTATATGTGAGCTGCACATTCAACATCCTTTGCGGGGTGACCTGTCACAGCCGCCACACTGATAGCGGCTGAAGCTGTCATGTGCTTTAGTGACTGGGAGAGTCACATGGGAAATGTTGTTTTTTAATTGAAAACTCATTTCTCTGAATTAGAACTGCAGTTCAAAAGATTTCTCGTGCTTACTGGTGCATGTGTCTCACCTTCACAAGTCTTTGTTTCGTTAAATCGACTTCCTTCAGTTGATTATTGCATAGAAAATATTTTTTCCTGGAATATCTATTTTTTAATTGAAAACTCAAAATAAGTAGGTCATACACAGCTTAGTGTTTAGAATGCTTATATATATATATATATTTATTTATTTATGTATTTAAAAATACACTAAATAATTTAGTTGTGAGGTAAGATGAAACACAAGATGTCAGGGGAAAAAAATCTTATTACCTGCACTGTCATCTGTGGAAGCTTTGAATTGCTTGTCTTTTAAATTACTATCTCACAGTTTCAAGAATATGTTCATATATAGAATGAAAACACCTGGTAGTTTAGATTGCAGATAAAGTGTGTGATTAATACATATTTAATTTATATTCTCCTTCATTTGCCAGAGATACCCATGCTAGTGCTTTGCATACATAAACAAAATTCACACAAATGGAGCAGGAATTCCTGTGCCCAACTCACATGATTTATCTACTTGCTTAATGAAACAACTGGGCCCAAAATGACATGTATAGCATATACCCCTTCAACTCTCCACTTCTTGGGAGACTGAAAGTCTGAATTACATAATCTCCAAGGAAAAGGGAGAAATTGTTCACTCATGGAGAAAACCTGGAGAAAACAGACTACTGTTTGTTTCTGCTCCTTAAACTGTGTCCTGGCAGTTTGACATCAGTGCCCACAGAGCCACCTGACTTTCTTTTCACTATTGACCTCACACAAGCTGACTGATAAGGAGAGATGATAAAAGAAGCCCGAGGTGATAACTTTCTTTTGCACTCCAGGCAGTACCTGAGATGCAATTAGCAGTGATTCAGCTGGGATCTGCTGGGGGCTGCAGGCTTCTTGAGACTCGCTGGTCAATGGCTGCTGATCTTTATCCATTTTAAGGAGAATATGAGCCAGTGCTGACAGCAGCTTCTGCAGTGTGCCCATGGCTGGAAGCAGATTTGGTAGAGGAGAGAAGCCAGGAGGTCTGAGAACTCCACCACAAGAGCTGTAGTGCCTTGCTGAAGTCATTCATCTCAGCAGCACAGCCTGTCTGTGCTGCATCACCCACCACCTGTGGATGGATAATTAGGGGAAAAACTCAGCACAAGTTGGGTATAATGTTCCTCTGCCCTTCACAGAGCCTCCTAGTTTCTGAAAGTGACAGGCATCATTTCTTTTATGTCTGGTCCAAAATGTGTCTGGACCTTCTTTTTCTATAGATCGCTTTTTGCAGCTAATCTTACTGTTGTCCTGTAGAGCATGCTGGAGCAGTCATTTCCATATGGGAGTGATATGCCAGGTAGAAAAGTACTGCTTTATTCAGTTTCTTTTAGATCTGCTGCTTAATAGTTATCTTGGGGTATCTATTTCTCCTATTTTATTAAATGGGAAACCATTGTATTGCCATGTATCTGCTATTTATGATTATATGGAAATCTGTCTCCTGGAGGGAACACGTTTTCATAGACTTTCAATATACAGAAGTGTTTCAACAGATCTGTTCACCCTCACTGTCTGCCTGATACATCCTCTTTAAGGTGAGGTGACTCTCACTAAGTGCACTGCAGGATGGGGCTCACCATGAATTTAAATGATGATGTAGGTTTGAGGTTCTCCAATCTCTACTAATGATTGCTGCTATGTGTTTGCTTTTGGCCTCTGGTTATTTTCAATTATATTTCACAGGCTTAATCCCAATAATTCACACTTTTTGATCTCCTTGAATTGCAGTAGGTGTGTTATTGCATAAAAAAAGATGAGTAAGGATGACTTTTCTTGTTGTTTTAGTGTTCTGTTGTCTGACTGTGATGTTTACCACAATTCAGTATTTAACATGTAGAGTATTTCCTCTGTGGAGGAAATGATTGAATGCAACCTCTTGGGAGAGGTCCTTTCTTCTTTTCTTCAGAGAAGACGTGAATATCACAAATGTATTTGCACCTATAGCTTTTCTGGAACAAAAACATGAGTGAGCTGGTAATGATATGCAACTAACCTTGCCAGGACTACAGAAAAACCTTGTCAGATATTAATCAAAATGGTCATGTAGATCATAAAGATAATCAGGGAGCCGGAGGAATTGTCAGCCTTTGTACGTAAAAGAGATGTACAGTCTCAGTCCAGCCAAAGTGAACAGGTGTTTTTAAGCTGCCTTTTTTACACATACGCAATAAGCTGTTTGTGTAGCCTGGTGACTTATGAAAGCAAGAAAAAGAGAATGCAAAATCTATTTAATCATCAGAAGGGAAGAAAACATCATATTCTTAAAGGTTTTCTACTTTTTTTAAAGGGTAGTTTGATATTATGGGTAACACACAGCCTGGAGATCTGCATTCAGTTCTCACTGCTGCCATGGACTGCCTACCTGACTTCTGGCAAGTCACACCTATTTTATTTTCTCATGTACTAAAGTAAGTATAACAAGAGGATATGGTGCCATGATGCTGCTGGTAATTACTCACTATATTACATAGAAACATTTGCATTGAGATATTGCTACTGTCTTATACAGAATAGCAATGCAAATGATCCTGCACAGTGGCCTCAGACTGAAGGGGAACAAGGGCTACTGCAGATCTTATCTGAATGATATGTGAGTAGATGGATGTGTGGAACCTGTAATTTCCAGGGCTTTTGCAATATTGGGTAGTATGTGATTTGAGAAACCATTTAATCTAAGCTGCATCCCCATGCCAAATAGCAGGACCTATACCTTCATGCAGATAGAAAACAGGTGAAATACTTTCTGTGTTAGTTGCTTTAGGAAGACAAAATCTCAGATGCTGTTGCTTCGTAAAGTTGTCCTTCTGCAGTCTTGCCTTCTGAAATGAATATATATCTATAATTACTTGTAGTGTAGTTCTCTCCTTTAAGGACTGTTGTTAGCAAATGCAGGCAGACAGTTAGAGCAGTTCCCTTGTGTCATGCCATGGTAAAACTCAGAGTGTAAATCTCTCCAGTATTCACTCTGGAACTGCAACTAGAATGCAGTAGTAATTTCTGTTTTTTAGAAAGAATAACATAAAATTATATAGAGAGATTTACACAGGAAAACTCATTCACATCACAAAATTAAGTCACATTTTCCAAGCACGTTAGCATTTATTTCTGTGAGAGCAAATTACAGATGCAAGTAACTACACAACAGTACTCAGAAAGCTGAGCTTTCAGAGGCTTTTTTTTTTTTTGGGTCCATACTAGGATTGCTGCTTGCAAGAAACAGAGGCAGTGGCTGAAAGAAGAGGAAGTGTAATACTAAATTAGGTTTGTATAAATGAGAACACAGGCAGCCTGCATGTTGTCCAATGTAACACTGCTTTGCAGCCTTGAATTTTCCATGAACAATAGAGGAAAACTGTTGTTTGCTGAGGTTCACACATCTGCAATCCATCTCCTTCACTCTTCTGAACGCTCTACCCATGGAGCTCTTTTTTTCATCAGCCACAACCATAGACTTCATCCTGTGTCTTGATCTTTGTGTCCTGTGCTTAAGAAGGAAGCAGCAGCAGAGTTGTGCTCTTCAGGGACCTTGTTGCTGTCTAAAACTTGTGGTGAGGGGAAGAGGAGGAGGAGGCACTGATCTCTTCTCTGTGGTGACAATGACAGGACTTCAAGGGAATGGCCTGAAATTGTGTCAGGGGAGGTTTAGGCTGGATATTAGGAAAAGGTTCTTCATCCATAGGGTGGTTGGGAACAGGAACAGGCTGCCCAGGGAAGTGATCACAGCACCAGCCTGACAGAGTTCAAGAAGTCTTTGGACAGTGCTGTCAGGCACAGGGATGTCCTCTAGGATGTCCTGTGCAGGGCTGTGAGTTGGACTTCATGATCCTTGTGGGTCCTTTCCCACTTAGGATACTCTGTGATTCTGTGGTTACATCTCTCAGCAGGGCCTAGGGTACAGCAGGGGTAGGCTAAAGGTTATCTGCCTGTAGCTGAAAGAGAACAGGTTGAGGCTAAAAGGAGGATCTATAGGTAGTCCAAGTGCCATTTGGGTGCCAAGGTTATATCTGGGTTCCCCATGTCCCTCTTCTCTCCCTGTTCTAGTACACAAAGTAATTTTGTTCAATTTTAGAGTTTACTATGGTTCTATATTTTAGGCTGGCTCAATGTCTTGACAACTGTACCAGAGACTTCCCATTATTGTTTTACTTATTTCCAGTTATTATAAATAATCTATTAATTGATTATGTATTCATATTCTTATTTATTATTTTAAATAAATATATAATGAAGATATATTCTATTATTCTGTTATTTTCCACTCGTTTCAGATAGCCATAGCTTTGCAGGAGCCTGCATCCCAAGTTTTACCAGAATCTGTTAGTCCTGTGTTGGTAGGGTAGCCAGATAAGTGAGTAGCTTGCTTACCTGAGAATCTTTCTAGAATTTACCAATGAGATTTGCTGGAGACTGTGTAAACACTCTTGGTGGGAGCAGTACCTGGTGAGTCCATTGCTGAAGATCCACCAGTGTGTTAGCAATGCCCTGCATCCTCTGTGTGAGGAGAGAGAACTGCCAAGGCTCCTGCTTTAGGAGGGGGGCAAAGGGGAGAAAGCATCACAGGGCACTCAGGAAACCTCGTGGTTGAAAGCAGTGCCTGCCTGCAAGTTTGGGTGTGGAAATCCTCTGTAAACCATAGTAGTAACATCTCTGGGACCCACAGAGGCTCCATCAGTGACTTGCCAAACTCTTAAATGAAAGCAAACAGTGACATTTTCTGTAGGACAAAGAGATAAGGTCAAGAAGAGAGGACTTTGTAAAGTTGTGGGTGGTATAGTCGTGAAAAAAATGCATTGAATTGACCCTGATGGGAAAGAGAATTCACAAAATGACAATGCTTTGGAGGAGGAAAGGCAGTAGTGAGCTTCAGACAAATCTGTGATACTCTTTGGCAAACAAAATTGCTGAACTGAATTTCAGGGATGCACGTGTGGGTTTTACATATGTAAGTCAAGGCCTGTGTCCCACTCTGTAATCTTCAGTTGCAGTGTTAAATACTTTGGCTGCATTAGGGCAGTGATTTCCCTTGGGAAATAAAGGATACTTTGTGTATCCCCTTCTGATCATGCATAGCAAGCATCCTTAATACCTTACATCTTTTCCTGGCTGGTGTCCTCCTGGTCTCCTATCAAAGAAATTAAATAAGCCCCTTGATATGCTGTGAGAAAGGAAAGAGAGCAAGCACTGCTGCAGCACATCTGATATTCCCTGCATGTGCAAGCAGAAGGGAACCATGGCCCTGGTGTACCTGGACAAAACATGGGCTTGTCTTTCTCTGAGGCCATGGCAAAGGTCATTCATCCGTCACATGGAAAAACAGTTGTGATTGCTCTCCAATGACTTCACTGATATGGTAAAAATGAATCCAATCACCTTTTTGATTAGGTGACCAAAAGACAAATAAGCTGAGCTGCTTGTTTTCCCTGTAATTTCTTCATACATATGTATGCAGAGTGTAACTTCTGAAATAAGCCATTATGCAGTGCCTGACTTTGCAAAAACTTGTGATTTTTAAAGGAGCTGTTTGACATACAGCTTGCAGAGGTTAAAGAGTAAAAATGTACACACAGCCTGATGTATACAACTCAGGGCAAGTGGTTTTTCATGGTGAAGGTATAAATGCTTGTTATTACACATTATTTATATTCCAGTGGTACTTAGAAGCTGCAGAGAAAAGTGCTGTTCCAGGCTCTGTGTGTCCTAAAATGCTCTGATAACGCATCTGAAACTACAGAAGAGGTCAGCACTACACAGTGATGGTTTCTGGGTCAGAAGTAGTCAGTTTTGTAAATTAATGTAATTTAAAAGAAAGACATTTCAGTTTTGCTCCTAGGAGCTGTTAGCCTTACATAAGCCCTTTTGGCAAATGGGAACTTAACCTAATAAAAAAACCGTAGTCGATATATATTTAAAAAAAATTTTTACTTGCATCCTGGTTGTCTATGTTCCTTCCCTTAGTCAACTGTTACCAAGAGTGGCTCACTAGTAAACAAAGATACCTGCAGAGCTACTCCTGAATTTGCCCAGATTTTTAAGAGCAGGGGCCAGTCTTACCTGGACATGCCTGTAGAGTACCTATAATCACAACCCAAGTTACAGTTTGAGTATGCTCTGGTATTTTAAGCCCTTGCAGAATTTATAAGCCTGAAGAGTTTGTGGTTGTTTGTTGTATCATAATTTTGTGCAAAAGAAGTCTCAGATACCTTTACGTAAGGCATGTGCCTAAATATCAATGCAAATGCAAGTTGATAAAGGAAGGACTTTATTCCTCCAGGTTACTGGGATGGGTACTGATTTCACTTTGGTGCTCATTGATAAAATATTTGCATTTGATTTTTTAAGTAATCCTGTATTTATGCAGAACTCTTGTATAGGAGTTAGCCATGTCTAAAGAAATCAGCAAATATTTTGGGTGTAGAGGCTTGACTACATTGCTTTTTAGATTTAAAAGGAAACTGTCATGGGGTTGTTTCTTCCAGTTTCCTAAACAAAAAGTAAATTGATAGTCACTGGGGGGGAAGATGTGCTGTTGGTGAGGTTTGGACTGCTACATTTCTCTCTCTACTTTCAGCTCTTGATTCTCTCTAGTTTCAGTCACTTGTATTTTTATTTTGTATATATATATATATATATACAGTTTCAAAGACATAAAGAAAAGGAAACTGCATGTGTATATCAGATTTAAAATCACAAGCCACTAAGGTATTTAGAAATATTTATACAGTAGCCACTACCTTAATCACTTTTTGGAGAGAAGTTGTAGGGAAGGGGTTAGTAAGAGTGTGATGCGTGTGATACTATTTTTCTTTTTGAAAGATTTGGAACAGAATCCTAACAAGAAACAAGTGGAAAGGGGATTCTTTTATTACCTAAAATCTTCTTCCTAACTTGGAGGGAAAAAAAGTGTCTTTGTCTTCATAATCCGTTCAACCCTTTTACCCTCTTGGGTTTAATATTCTCAAACTAGATGGGTTTAGACTGATGTGGATGTTCAAATCTTTCTGCATCAATCCAGACAGCATTCTGGGGTAGCATAATTTTGATTGGAAAGAACCAGAGAAGTTGTGCTATCCTGGAAAAAAATGTGGTTTTTACATCAGTAACTAACTAGGCAGCCAAGCAAAAACACAGGGGAAATACAAAGTAGAAAAAAATCCAACAGAAAAACTCAGTCCTAATGATGACATAATGATTGATAGTGCTGAAATTGCAAGCATTATAAGGAAAGCTTTTAGCAATAAAGAAATAAATTATGCATATAATGTATTTTTTGTTTGGATGTATGAAGTACTCCAAACATATTCTGTGTGTGAGATATGGGTTTTTATTTTCCTTTTAAACCTCTGACCTTGGACCACCTTACTATAAAAGCAGATCTGTCGAGTTTCCTCAGTTTTACATAGCTAATCTCTCTGTTTGGGAGCTGATAAGAGGTTGTAAAACTGGCTCTGGGATAAAGGTGTGTATTCAGAGTTTTCAAGATGGGAACAGTTGGATTAGCAGAGAGATGTGAACATGGGTGTCAGTAGTTGGGGTACGTGGGCAGCGCTGCACAGGACTGGCAGCTGGGAGACATGGACTGGGAGCACTGGGAAACCCCAGGCTGGAGCATGATCCAAGTGTTTCTCCCTTCACTACCCACTGCCTTGCCTTACCCACAGGGGAGCTGGCCTGTGACTGTGAGAATGATGAACAACGTGAAAAAAAACTGTATCTAAGGAGTCTTGAAAATCTGGAATTAATTATCTTGCGAGGAGGAACTGACAAAAGTGTGTCAAATAATGAATGCTGCAGAGAAGGTATGTCATGAACTTTTCATGACAGAGAGTAGGGGGATATTTTAAAAGCTCAAAACTTGGCAAATTTACACTGAGTGTAATTACATTGTGGAATTAATTTTTCATTGAAACTCACTGAGGCCAAGACTTCAGTGAGATTCAAAACAGGGTTCCAGTTTTCCTAGGGAGGCAAAAGGTACTCTGAGCTGTGGCAGTGGTTTTTGCAATGTCGTGCTCTGAGGTTTAAGTAAATCTCTAATAGCTTTTGATATAATGACACTGTGAGGAGAAAGAGGGTAGATTATTGACATTTTCTCTTTGAAACTTTTTGCCTTACTATGTCCTCTAAGTAGCTGTATGGGCTGAGAGACATGAAAGTGCATTGGAAGGGATCCAGTGTGACTGTTCCTCCATTTTTGAGACTGGATGGGATCCACTGTGATCATTCCTGTGTTTCTTACGCTTTTCCATCCATGAAAATTAATGTCTTCAGACATCCAAAGCATGACATTATTAGAGAAGTGGCAGAAGCCTTAGTTGCCTTCAGGAAGACACAAAGATGATGCATCTTTCCATCTTAAATGTACAGGTTTCAGATATACCACTCACTGTTTTAATTATATAACTATGGGGGGATCACCTTTTAGTTAAAGAAAGCATCTGATTCTGATTATGCTGTCCTGTTTTGAATTATAAAAATGAAGATTGCAGTGAAAACTGAGATGTTCAGATGGGGGAGTCAGCTTTGCAGTGCTACCATGGTAGGAAGTCATAGAGTAGTGATTACATCAAATGGAAATGGTGAGGAATTCCTGTGGGCCAGACAGTGAAACTTCCAAGCTGTGTGCAGAGGGGAGCAGTTGCAAGGTCTGGTGTCAGCCTTGGCCATGGAAAGCCTTAGCTGGACTCAGTGGATCCAGGAGAATGTTAGGATGAGCAATACCTGAGATTGCAGATGATTAATTAATGTAATTAATGTAATTAATGTAATTAAACAGCAAGGGGATGCTTGAAGACATTTGCAATGCAGCTTCAGGGTCTGCTAGTCTGAGTGAGGCTGGCCAGTGCTCAGGTAGTGTGTGGACGCCTGTGAAGTTGAGCTGAGCAGCTGATTATTTGCAAGGCAGAAAAGAATGTAGGTAAGAATGAAGATCACTGAAAATGGGATTCTGGCACAGCCTTGCAGCATCAGAATCCACTGGAAAGAAGAGAGGAATGAGGAAAATAATACTTCATCTGTGGTTTTGTCATGTTTAGGTGAACAGTTGTCCACCCACGTGGGGCACTCAGGTCAGCAGCATTTGTGGGCCAAACAGGTGCCCGAGGACACAACTGCAGGACTGAGGATCTTGGATGGCAGTACAAGGCCAAAGGCTGATAGCTGGTGTGTGGTGCTGGTCACATGCATTTCTGTCCAAAGCAATCTAGGTTCATGTGCTATCTGAATTATGCTGAAAATTCTGTGTTTTGTGTATATTTGTGTAAATCCCACCTTAATTCTTGATTTCTTAGTTTCTTGAAAGATGGCTATCTTCCCAGGCTCTGCTAGTCCTATTTCCCAGCTAGGACTTAATAACAGATTATTAAATCAAATCTCTTGTTGGTTTTCTGCATGTTAAGTAATCTTTATTGGCACTTCTAAAGTATAGCTGTATTCTAAATGTAAAAGCAAATGGAGTGCTGGGTTTTGTAAGGTTTCTTATTGGTGTTCCTTCGGTCCTCAGGCTGGCATGTTTGCCAGTTTACCTATGGATCCACAAAATAAATAAACCACAAGAGGAATTCCTGCAAACCGGCGAATTAACAAACATTTGTGATAATAATTAGCTACATTTCACCGTGTGACAATTGGAGAACAAGAGCAGAAGGGTATATTTTGACATATTGATACAAACATGCATTCATGGGCTTTCTTAAAAACTTCTGAGCCACCAGCCCTGTCTGTGAAAGCCAAACTCAGGTGCTGAGACTTGTCATCGTGGGAAATGGCATTTGCAAATGCCTTTTCTAATGCCTGTTAGAAAAGCAGTGCTTGTTTTGGCTTCCAGCACAGGTGAAAATCAACACTCAGTAAAATTTTGCTTGCTTTTATTTTAGTAAGTATAGCTAGGATTTAATTCCAGCTTCTTTTTGAAAAGAACTCTATATTTCAGGAAAGAATGTAACAAGGATGTGAAATTAGTGGCTTCTTTGCGGTTGAAATACTTTATTATTTTTTGAAATCTGAGGGAAAAGGCTACAGAAATCACAGAATAACCTCATTAACGTATGAAATAAATCATGAACTCGAAACTAAGGAAAAATAGAAAATGTTTGCACATCTGGCTTACCACAGCAAATTTCCATATCTTGATTAGGAGAAGTTGTAAGCTGGAAATGGAGAAAAAGAAGGATGAGAGTATGAAGATCTGATTTTCCAGCTGCGTGGAACTGTGTGCCCTGGACCTAGCAGAAAATTGCAGATTTCCAAGTATTTCACAGGCTCTGGAGTGTAATAATTCCTATGAGAACAGCTGCTTTGTGCCAACATCAGTATGAGCTGTCACATTAGGTCTGTAATAATGTTACAGACCTTTAGGAGTCTTCAGAGGTGAACAACAGCAGGGAAAAAAAATGGAATTGTCAAATATTCTGAAACCTGTGGAGAACAGGGACATCGATTGTGTCTTGAGGTAATTGAAGGTATGCAACTATTTTTCCTTTCAAGTTGTTTTGCAGGCTTAAGAGAGTAGGATCTGAGTCAGCCTTTGGGTAATAGGAGTCCTTGAGTCAAAGGATGCATATTTCCAGTGCTTCATAAACACTTTGCCCACATAACAGGAGAACAGCGAGGTGCTTTTGGGCTTTTCTGTTCCTTTAGTAACATGCTAGGAATTGAGTTGAGTAATCAAATGATGTTAATTCATCTTGCTGTTTGAGGTCCTTGTGGAACAGACTGGGGAAATGACATGAATGCATTTTAGGTTATTTCTTTTAAAAATGGAATTTCAGTACTCTGGTTCATGCAGAAATACCCTAGTACAGTTTTCGAATGTAGTTTTTTTTTGCGTAGAAAAGATGAAGTGATCTGGGTGTCTTATTAACATGAATTGCAGTTCATGTATTGCAAAGGCCTTTAAATAGCTGCTTGTTTTGTCATATCTGGCTGTTGGATCAATTAGACTGTCAACAAAATATATTTTAACATATCAACCCAAATTGCATTTGCAGGCTATAAAATAAGGATTAATTTTTCTGGTTTCTTAAGACCAGAGACAGATTTCATTTACTCTACATCACCAGGATAGGTAGATCATTTTTCTCTGGATACATTTTCCTTAGTTTTAGGGCTCAGATTTGCTTAAAAATCTGAACTGGGTTTTCTTTGAACTGCATATTAATAGAAATCAGTGTTTAGTTTTTTCATGTTAGCAGGAAAATAAATACTTCCAGGAACTGTGCAGTTTGGGAAGCCTTTGTCTTTTTAGAAACAGTTTGTGTAGTGATTATTATATATTAATAACAGTGGAAGAAAAATTTGCTGAAATAGGCAACTAGATAATATCAGCACTGGAATACTAAAAGCAAAAATTAAAGACAGGGAGGTAAATTTAAACTTGATAAAACAACCTGAATTATCTTTGATAAGATAGGTTTTACAAAACTGGCTGATGTCTTGCTTTTTTGAGGTAGTTCACTTTTTTTAGACAAATTAAATTTGTCTACCAAGGAACCAGGAAAACCAGTGGTATAGGATTAAAGGGAAAATAATTATTTCAAGTTGAAAAGATTGAGATCAATTAAAGAATTCCCTCAGAATGGTCAAGAGGATGCTATAGCAACTTGGAATAAAAAAAAAAAATATGAGTACAGCTGAATTTAGTTCCAGATGAGACTCAGTTCTTCCTGAGAGTGTTTGACAAGCTCTTCTGCAGTACATGGGACTCAGTGACTCAGAAGTTGCCATGTACTTGTCTGACACCTTTTAAGACCTCCTGAAGGATAAAGTTGGTAAAATGGGAGGTCACTTTTTCCTCAAGTGAAAGTGAGCAGTGAGGTTTGTGAACAAAAGCATAGTCCTTCCCTCCACAATGCTTCTCCAGGGAAGGCATCACTTCCAGGTTGCCCCGTTCACTCCCCAAAAAGCCTCTGTGGTCTGTCTCACCCATCAGCAGGTCACCACTGGCCTTGAATGGGACAGAACTAAAATGCAGATGGTTTGCTTTGGGGCTGGTGCCTCATGTGCTAAAGTGAAATACTGAGGCACAAAATTGTGAATGAATTTCCTTGGAAAACCGGTGCCAGTATTTATGTACTATGGTATTACAGTTCAGAAATTCCTGACTGTGGTGTTTTCTGTGTCTAGCAGTAATATCGGAGTTACTTTTCAACTGTGTGAGAAGTAGAGCAAGAGTAACACAATTTTGCACCTGCTTAGGATTATTTGGACTGTGGAATGTGCATCAGAGGATGTTGATTAGATTCATAAAATGTACCTGAATGCAATCTCCTGCTGTGTCTAAATTGTAAGTGCTCTTCTGCTTAGTGAAACCATGTTCCCAGGTGAAATAAAACAAGGGTCCATTGCAGCCATCATAGTAAGAACCTAATCGAAAACCAAGAGGAAATACTGTAGAAAGAGGTGTGGGCTTTTCTAAATTTATGTGACTTACTCTATGCTTTGGACTATGTCCAACCTGTGTCACAAAAATATAACTGGAGAAGATGCCTTCATGTATAATGGTACGTGTAAAAGCACGTAAAACTGAATTTCCTTTCTCCTGAAGATTCGAAACAACATCTTGCCTCTTAGGTAAATCCATCAATGGCCATCTTTCAGTTCTAAGAAGGGAACTCTAAATGAGGTAGTTTCATTTTGCACAGAATAGTTAAAAATCTGCTGAGACAGAGAGGATGTGAGGAACTATTCAATGTTGTTGCTAGAGTGCCCATCACTCAGAGGAAGGGTGTTCACTCTGATCTGCTGTTCTTGCCCAGCAGGATGTTGGACTGTGAGTCTGAGGAGGTTGTTCACTTTCAGATGCTTTTGAAATGAATGCGTTTCTATACTTTTAGGCGCTTTTTTGGGAGGAAACAAGTTATTTTACTCTTATTGGAAAGCTTGAAAAAGGAACTGGAGTTACTGGGGACTAGAATGAAGGCAGTAGGGGTATGGGTTAGGTTGTTGAGAGAATTGCTTATCAGAGCTTGGAGATGTTTGGAGGCTTCCTTGAGCATTGCATTGTTTACATTAATTACCCTTGGGCACTTTGAGCTTAGGAGAGGGCTGGTTCTCAACTGTTGGGACTAGAAAAGTGGATGATGGATGTATCAGGCTTTTATGAACAACAGGCATTTATGATCATTGGCTGCTTGCAACAAAGTTTGTGCTAGTACAGGAAATAACTTCCTTCCTGAATTTAGTAAACGAAACGCCATCATTTCAGGAATAGGAATGTGAATATTGCCATGGAAGCCGTTTATGTTCTCTTCATAATTTGTTTTTAATTCTTCAAAGTTGTGTGTGTCATGTAGTGAAACATGGTATGCTAAAATTGTAGACCAGGTTATTGAGCCCAGTGATCTCCCAAGTGATAAATTTTTAAGGACATTATGGTCACTCAGCAGAGTTGTCATGGTAATTCCAGTCCCTGTTCACAACTACTTAAAACTCCTCAATATTCTTCCACAACCATTCGTGGTCTTCATATTGTTTAAAAAGGGAGTATTCCTGCTTCAGCTTTCCCATGGTAGTTAAGGTCTCTGTGCTTTTCTCTCTTTGCATCCAGCTGTCAAAGTATGTGGAAATTTGCATTTGCGTGAAGACTTTTTTTTGGGGTTTTTTTTTCCGAGAAGAAGATTCTATTTTTACAAAAACTGTGGGAAGAGATTTGGACATTTTGGCATTCTAATACTACAGTACAACTGCTCTAAATACCTATTTTTAAAATCAACACAATTTCTTTAACCCACATTAGGGTAAAATAACATTATTTTAGATATTGTAGATAGAATCAGTTCTATTATTGACTAGCATAACTAATACCAAATACAAAAGCTTGATGGTGATCCCAAGTCAACAGGAGAACACTGCAATACATCAGGAAAAAGCAGTTCTTTTATTTCTTTTTTTCCAGCATATGAAAACAGGAGTAACAGATTTCTGTTCTGAATTGAAATTTGGGATGAGATCTGCAGTCATACTGTGATGCATCAATATACTGTGAGCAAAATTATGGATGAAGGATTCAGAAATCTGTTGATTTTTGGAGGATTTATGTTCTCTTCCAAGAATATTAACCCATTTGCACTTTTTTGGTTCAACCTAGTAATGTCAAAAGTAGTGAAAAGATGGTTAAAAGCACAAGGTTGCAAGCAGGAGAATTATTTTCATAGGCCACTTCCTGGAGAAGTAGCAAAAAAAGGAAATTTCACTATTAATGAATTCTACCGTTCTACTTAGATATTGCAGGTTTTTCTTTGTGAAAAGCCTTGAACATATTTTTCTACCCAGAGGAGCAAATATGCACACAGACTTGTTTGGATATGTATTCTCAATTTTGTTTCATACATCTATTATATGTTCCTCCTTTAGGATTCCTCCTCCTCCTTCTCCTGCTGTATTTTTTTTCTTCCAAGGCGTTTCCAGGGCTGGGAAAAAATTGGGACACAAATTTGCAGTACGCAACGCGGCATTTATGGAAATGTCTGATTTGTTCTGAACTGTAAATTCTAAATAATGATAAGTGGAATTACTGCTGTAATTATCTTTCTGTAGGGAACATTTCTAACTTGAAATATAAAGCCTGCCTATTAAATAACATTTATCAGGGATGTTTCCTTAGGCATAGATTTCAGAATTGTATTTTAGTTTTATCTTGATCAAGATCTGACTCTGCAGCGTTTGTTAGAGACAGGGAGAACAACTAGAACAGGCAAATGCCTCATAGGCAACAGGAAAGCCAGTGGAGAGATGAAAGATGAGCTTCCAGCAGCTGCAGAAAGGATATACACTTCAAGGGTGCCCCATAAGCCTTATAAAGCAATAAAGGAAGGAAAACAACATTATGAAGGGTCCTAACAGTCATAAAATTCCAAAAATGGCAAGGATTGCTTTCATTATATAAAGTGTTCGTTAAAGCTTTAAATAATGAAATAAACCCTTGACACTGAGAATGGAAACCTTCACTGTTCAACCAGCCTCTGTTTACTTTACAATAATCCAGGCCATAAAAGTAGTGCCGCGTAAATTCCCCGTTCCGGGGGAGCTCGGGATGCCCGAGGACCGCACGGCTCCCTGGCTGCCTGGGTGCAGGGTCTCAGCCTCTTGCCTGGCTCCTGGCCCCGTGCCACCACTGCTGCTCCCAGCCCTGCCAGCCCTGAGAAAGTCTGAGTCACAAAATCCCTGGGATTGTTTTAATTGGCTTAGGTTAGGTGTTTCGGGGTTCATTTTTGGGGGATTTCCCCCTCCTCCCCCCGCTCCACCCCGGCTTTTTTTTCCTTTCTTTTGAAGCCCAGGAGTATTTTGGGTATTGGGAAAATGTGCTGAAGACTTTGGGACTGGAAAGTAAGTAGGGAAACTCATTAAGGGGTCTTTTGGGATTCAAGGTGGAGATACTAAAAAATGGCTTCCATACAAATTTATTTGCTGCTCACATACTTCTTTAAAACAGTAGAATTTCAATTAAAACTAAGCACTTGGCAGGTTATACTGCAGATACTTAATTTCTCTGTCAAAAGAATGGGAAGAAAGTATTTATTTTGAACAGGAATACTTTCCAAATTCAGGAGACCTTGAATCTCTTATTTAAGGCCTGTTAAAATAATTTACCTTCTCTGTTAATAGCATAATCTGTTTAAATATTTTCTCCTGAATTAGAACCCTTTTTAGGAAACATTATAAGCTTCACATTGTAAGTACACATGGAGCACTCTTCCTTATCTTTCACTGAAATTCAGCCATTTTCTGCTTAGCTTGCAACAAATAGGAACAAAATGTACCCTTGGGGGAAAAAGAGAATTCAGATATAGGTGGGTAAAATTGTCACCTTTAAAAAAAAATCGAAACCTTTGAGCTACAACATAATCTCCTTAAAGGCACTTGAGCAGATCTGTAATTAATGGCACTGGTTGGAGTGAAAGTGTGGAATCCCATGAATTTTTCTGCCCACTGCCATAGTTTGCCATTTGTTTCTTCATCCTAGTTCTGAGCAGTTTTCTAAGATGCTGCTGTAGTTGAACATCATTTTTAAAAGACATTGGAAAAGAAAATTACTCCTGATATATATTTTTGTGTTCTTGTATGTGTTACATGATATATTTGTGGAGCTCTGGTATCTCTGTACTTGCACCCTCCAAAATGAAATCTTTTGTCTCTTGGCATATTTTTGGGAGACCAGACAGGGAGACTGTCTGCATCATGAGTGGGAGAAGTAAATGACTCACAGTTCTTTTTATGAGGAGCTTTGTTTCATTCAAATCCCTCTTGCCAAGATGCTGACACTGAATTTGAGTCATCAGCAATAAACAAGTCGTACAGAAAATTGAATCTTTAGAGGGCAGAAAATCATGGGCAAAGGAAAGACACTCACCAGTGAGCTCTGTGTTAGTCTGTGCTTGAGGGGAATTATTGATTGCATTATTTCCCATTGTGGATTTTTCCATAAGTGTCTTAAACTAATTCAAAGTCCCAGCCTGAAATTTCATTTTGAAAACATGTATGTGTAGTGCAAACAGCAGCATCAGTCAGGCTTCGAGATCACGGAGTATAAAATTGAGTTTTCACTGCACTAAACCAGGTGATTTTGGTCCCTGGTTTTCTCATGAGATTTTTACTTATGCTGTGTCTTGAAAGGCTGAGATCAGTAAGAATTTTTGGCATCTTCCAGGAAAAAAGAAAGATGTGGTGAAATTTAGCTTGTATTGGGTTTTGTTATTTCTTTTTCCTTCCCTGTATAATGCAACAATTTTGAATAAATGTACTTCATATATCATGGTAGCAGTTCTTCAGGGCTGCGCGTGTTTGTTTTCAGAAGTGATAATAGATCAGCTAATAGGTATTTCAGTTGAAAATGAAACTTTTGTACTATATCAATTCTAAGAATTTTACTTCTGTGAGAGCAGCACAGCACCTTATTTTTCTGTTGTACCACTGTTTCTAACCATTCTCAGCTTTGAAAGTGCAAATGCTTTAAAGAAGGCTGGAAATGCACAGGTATTTTCATGTTTAATAACCTTTGTATTTTCACATTTAATAACCTTCCCTCCAACAAAACACTAAGAAGTCAATAATTTGCTGATTACAAAATGTGCCTTTTCATTTTTGGTTTAAGGTATGATTCAGTGTAGGACATGACATACAAATGGATGGAGTTGACTCATGGAGAGGCCCAAAAAGGGGATAAGATAATGGGAATGACTTCAACATTTATAGGCATTTCTTGCTCCTCAAAGTGTCTTGCCCAATGTGGAGTATCCCCAGCAGCTCTTTATTACCTGGCTTTTCTTCCTTGCTCGTGATGGGTTTGTGCTGTAGTTACATTGCCCTAACCCACCAGCTTTAGACCATTGTCTCTGTAGTGAGGCAGAAATCCAGCACTTTGGAAGGAAAGAGGAAAACCCAGTAAATATTCAAAGAAAACACAAGGTCTAATGCAAACAGTAACAGTTGTGATGAGCATAGTCAAATGAACTTACCCTCTGGCTCGGCTTTGCTAAATATAGCTACAGAAGACTTGTTGTCTGCGGGCGCTGGTGTCGGAGAGCATTGCCATCTGCAGCTGGGGAAGCAGCAGGAACAGGGGCACAAATCACAAATAAGAGAGAAGGCAGTGGAATTACAGACTGCTAGAGCCCTGGTCCTGTACTTGGCTCTGCTGGGCAACCTTGCTCCTTGGAGGGGATAGTGGTCTTTCACTCGTGCTGTTTTTTCATTGTAAATATGGCATTTTCCCTCTTGTGCCTGGAGAGACTCTCTAAGACTTATTTCAATAGAAATGGACTCGTTTTGGTGAAAGAGGGCCTGTGTACTGCATGCCTGTTGTTCAGCAGCCCTTGGAGAGCTAATTTTAAACATGGAAAAAACAGGGTAACATTTGCTCACTGTTGGTGCGTTCAGGTCTCTCAGGCTTGTGCTTTGCTCTCCCCTGGTGGCCTTTGGGCACAGGACTCCCCAGGGAATACACCTTTGGCCTCCCGTGGTGGAAACCTGTCAGATCACCAGTGGAGGTGAGGAAGAAAAGAGCAACATGTCCCGGGGAAAAAAACGTGGAGAGTGCTGAGGCAAACAGGAGGCCGAGATCCTTGGGTGCAGTGAAGTGAATGCAGCCAGGAAGGAAGGGAGTGAGAAGGAGGGCAGGGGGCCAGCTATGGCATGAAGCTGAGAAGAAGCAGAGCTGGACAAAGCACTTGGGAGCAGAGCTAAGGGCAGGGGATGGGGCGGGAGCCATGGCAGAAGACAGGGAGGCAGAGGCTTGCAGGGAGCTGCTAAATGGAGATGCCACCTTTCAGCTGCGTGGCATTATGTGATGGCGTCTTGTCCCAGGGACACCCATCCTCAGAGTGCCCTGCAGCCATGTGCTCCTTCTGCTCCCACATGTCCTTAGTACTGGAGTCTTGTCATCATCCGTTCATCCATGGCCTCGCCTTTTCCTTAAACCCATTGCCAGCCTTGTCCCCTGTGCAAGGAGATCTAAATTTGCAGAGGCTTTTGAGAGTGGGTAGAAAACCCAACGTATTCTGTCTGCTCAAAAGACATTGTGGGTGAGACCCTTTCCCCTCCTTGAGTCTGCCGATTTTCAAGAGAAGAGTTAGTTAAAAACAAAAAGGTACCATAAATCCTTTCTTCCCAGGGCAAGAAAGTATAGTTGTAGTTATCCTGTTGATACTCTCAAAAAGCCAAGACTAAATGCAGCATTGCACTGTGGAAGAGCATGAGCTAGGTGGATCTAACTGGAAAGGAGTTTGCTCCTCAGATGATAGATGTAAAATTATCACATTCATTTGCAAAGGAAAGAAGGACATAGTCCAAAGGTCTTAGTATTGTGTTGAGAAAACTGAGTGAATGGTGATTTATGATAAGAACAGGGTTTAAGGTTAACTAACCTTTGGTGAGCTGTGCTTAGTATATCGTTAGAGCTTATGCAATGAGTTCAACATAGCTTTGAATGCAATAGTTATACATATGTCATAATAATATTTTAATGGTTAATGAGCTATTGTTTATAATCTAAAGTCAGTCTACCTGAAAAAACACAAATGAATACAAATAGCATTAATCCTGATAAATAAAGCATAGTACTTTCCTGGAGTATGCAATACACTTGACTTCCTTCTACCTCAAAATGGTGAAAGTGATGCTACAATGAAAATTGTGGAGGTTTTATATTTTGCTTTTGCATGTTTTTTTAAATTGGTGAATTGGGAAATGATGGACATGATTACAGAAAGTTTAGTGATAATTCCAAATTAATTTGCTTTTTGCTCCTGGAAACTGAAATATTTCCATAATAAATAGTCTCAAAAATTCATTTTACTGGTGATTTTTTTGGTGGGGTCAGTGGTTTGGGGAAGGATGTACTGTTGTTTCTGCTCAGAGTAATTCTTTAATGGTGAATTTCAAAAGAGTGAGTCTGGATACCAATTTGAATAAAAGAGTATTACTGACAAGAGATAACACTTGATTTTTATCTTTTGCACTTTGGTGCCAAATGACTGATTCCTGTCATTTCATTCCATTAAGACAATATAGGTTTATAAATCAGTGGAAGAAAATTTAAGGCAGGAATGGGTGCAGGTTGCATGGGCCATGTCTGGAATGTATAGCTTGAGGTATTGATTTGCACGTGTATGTACTACCCTGTGAGTGGAAGACTAAGGAATAGTCAAGCACCTGTTGTTAATAGTTTCATATCTAAAATGGCATTTCCAGCTTGCACATACCACAGAGGAGCTGTGGTTCTCCACAGGGTACCTCTGTTCTCCTAAAAGAGCAATAGTAAAATAAAAAAAGCAAAATTTTTACTCAGGCTGTGTCTGGAGTGCATGAGACTTCGGTGTTGATGAGCACAGGAAGTCAATAGTAATTTGTTTAGCAACAGTTTGAAAGAAAAATTTGTTCACATTTTATAACTTTCAAATAAAAGCAAACACATTTTTTCATTAAAACATTTTAATGAAGTGGTATCTATTGTTACTGTCTGATTTTGTGAGAAGCCGATGATTACAATGGAGAGGGAGCTTGTTTCACTAGCTTGAACACATGCCAGAAGTGTTCAAAATGGGAAGAAATGTGCTTGAAAAGTCAGTGGGTTTGAACTTTAAAGGCTTAGGACCTCTTGCCAAGTCTGCCACTTCTTCCCTGCGTTAATATAGGAATGTTATCATTTGAAGTGCTCCAGTCTCGGTCTCCTCATTTAAAAACACAGATATTTTAGCCGACTTCTTTTGTAGAGCAGTTTGAGATATGGCAGTGAAGAGTCTAGGTGTTATTTTAAGGACTGTTTTTGAAGCAGGGGCGAGAGGTTGGCTCAGGACACTGGCAGAGAGATTTGGAGAATTTTGCCTCCTTATTGCTTTCTGGAACCACTCCCAAAGAAAAGGTGTTTCAGCAAGGCGTAGCAATTAAAGATGTTTTTATGTAGTCATTGATTTCAGACCGGCAGACATTGGTGCTGATTTAGCACCCGTTTGCCAGAGCAGCTGGGATTGGAATGAGTGTGTTGTTCCCTTGGCAAAGTGTCCTTAGGTACAGGTTGAGCACAGGGATGGAAGAGCACAAAGAGGATCACGTTGCCATGTCCAGCTGGACACTAGGAGTCAAAGCTCCTCTTCTTTTTGTGGTTTCCACCCTCCTAAGCCCTCAACTCCCAATATAGAAATCCAACGTTGCAAGTGAGCTCTAGCTGCATGATGAGTCTCACAATAACAGGCCCATTGAAAGGGCAGGGAATATGGTGTTATTTAAAAAATCTTTGTATTGTAAAAGCTAACCCTCTTTTTAGTTTCTGGAGTAGCTTATATTGAACACAAGCATATATGCATTTATTAAATTCAGTATTTAGCTCCAGAGTCAGGACTGTATCTCTGCTTTGGTGCCAAACTTCTCCTGAAATGTAAGAAGACTAAAAGAATATGTTTTGTTCTGCATGACTAATTATGCATCATTTTTTGTTGGAAAACTTTTACAGAGAAATGTTTCTTAATCTTTATATTAAAAAAACATAGCTTACCTGGGGATGCTTGACATGCAGTGAAGTATCACTTTAATTGAATTTAGGAAATACAGATGTTTGCCTCCAAATTTTTTTTTTTTTGATACTTAAGTGCAAAGGTAGACAAAGAATCTTTATGGTACTATTTTCTAGTGGATCTGTTGTAGGTCTGTTTTGTTTTGGTTTTGTTCCTCAGCACTGCTCAGAAATTAGCTAAAACATTTTTATTGCAGAAATGATATAGCAGCAGTTTCAAGTCTTTTGTGCCTTACATGCTCAATTAGAAAAATCCCATTAATGACAGAAAATGCTAATCAGTGATGTGTTTTGCCAGCCACTACAAGCCCACACATTCTATATAATCCATTGTTTATTAACTTACTGAAGGTCATTGCAGCCTTTGAAAGCTTGTGTGCAGCACATCAAAATGGTTTTAAAACTCCGTGCTGCTGGACTTCGGTGCTGAAATAAGTCAAGGCTGGGTATTTTCTTGCCAGAATGACTCTGGCCTAAATTGAGGCTTTTCTAGGTAGAATGATCATTCTGTGCTTTTCATTTGTTCATTCTAATTGTCAGGACAGATGAACAGTGCCGTGGTGGCTAAACTGATGGTGCTGCCATTAAGAAGCTAGACACTGTCTTTATCCACATCTTATTGATTATCCTTTTCTTTTCTTGGCAGGTGACATCACACAGAAGGGATATGAAAAGAAGAGATCAAAATTAATTGGGGCCTACCTGCCACAGCCTCCCGGTATGTGTATCTGTGCTTGTGATATATGAAGATGTCAAGTGTACTGATAGTTGCCACTGTAGAAATCTGCATCTCTGAAGAAATATATGTGGCAGAAACAAGGCTATTGTTAAGCAGAATCAGCTTATTTCATCCATTTTGTGTGTATTTTTATATATATGTCTGCTTTGATGTGTGTGTACATTTTTTACATATGTTGGTGTGGGTTTGGCAGTCATGTCTGGAAAATTAAATCAGCCTAGGCTTGTTAGGGAGGCATTGTTTGTCGGAAGGAATGCAAGAATCCAAAGGAAAACGTGATGTCCTAACTTATTAGCATCTCAGCCATGTGAAGTTTTCTGAACAGAAGTATGCAAGAGTGGAAGAGAACCTTGGATCTTTGTAACTTCCTCCATTTCTGGGTTTCCTGTCCAAGTCTCACTTTTGAAGACACTAGAGAGACCATCAATATCCTTAGAGTTCAGCTTGTCCTAAAGCGTGTGGGCAGCTGACCTTTTACACATACCTGGTTTTGGTATTAAGGGATGGGCTGCAGCAGTTGCCCAAAACGTGTAAAAGTACATTCAAACTAAATTTAATTATGTATTGCTTCACTGAATTTATTTCAGATATATATGTATAAGAATTTTCCAGAGTTCTTTTACTCTTGTGAGGCACTGGATCATGAAGTTCAATGTGTAGTTGTAGGTATTGGTGTAGGCCTCTCTTCTGTCTTGGTCTCAGAGGATAGTGCCCGTGAATTCCTGGTCTCACTGACCTTACAGAGGCTCCACTTAGGCTTGGCTGTTCTCTGAGCCTTGTTTTTGTTGCAGGCCTCAGCACTAGTTTCTCCTTCTTTTACAAAATCTTTCCTTTTTAGTGGAATTGATGGGGTTTTGTTTAAAATGATGTGTGAAGGCACTGCCTTGTTTCTCTTGGTCAGGTTTGTATATCTATTGTCTAGCTCCATAGCAGAATGCTGATTTTGTGCCTTTGGATTTCACTTGTTGGAACTCCACAACAGAGATCAGTGTTACAGACACCTCTGTTTTCCGAAGTGAATACAGCCTGGTTTGAGGGTGTCTGTGACATTCCCGAACCACTGGGAGCCATTAGAGAATGTAGCAAATCAAATCAACAGAATTACAATACCAGTGGTGCAGTATATTAAATTTCTGGGTATTTATTGGTGCAACCTGACTATCAGACATACATTAGTCTTCACAGCTGGTTCTCATGAGACTTGCTTAGATTTGCTGGGTTATGGAGAGCCTCACAACAATCCTCAATGCAGCGGCACAGTTTGTACCAGAATCTGTTTATTTATTTTAGTTGTTGCTCTCCTTTCTTCACACAAGCAAATACAGCTATTTCTCCAGAAAGCTCACAGTCCTCTGGTCAAACTATATCCATGGCTGAAACTGCTGGGGTTCATATGCATGTAATGATGAAATAGAGAACCTGGAGAACCCTCACAGATTTACCTTTCAAGGTCTCTGCTGTGATACTTGAATTTTGCAGTGTAAGGAGAAGCAGAGAGATCTCTGTAAGCCAGTCCTGTGGTGAGGTCCATTCAGTAATTTGAAGAGGTCATTATTGAGAATGTAGCTGACTTAGAGCTGTTTTAAAGATGAGACAAAATGGAATGAACATTTTCTGCTCATCCAGTTGCTGGAAAATCCCTCACATGGAATGTGGAATATGGATAAGTGAAGGTAATAGGATCAAGCAAAAAAAGGACTGAAATATTGTTCACTGTTTTCTTGTATTAAGCTCAATCATTTAGCTGATGGCTAAATGGATTATTTTATTGTAGTGGAAGACACTGCTTCTGCTGTATTGAAGTATTTTCCTGCATAAATGGATACTATTTGTGCTTGGGTCTTTTGCTGTCTTTGTACTTTTTGTTTGTTTTGTTGTGTTACCTTTTGGACAAAACTTGAAAAGGTTCGATTTGCTATAATCCTTCTAAGACCTTATTCATCTGAATGGCTTAAAGTCCCTGCTCACTAGGAAGGGGGAGATGAATCCTTTCCAAGAAGAAGTAGGACGACAAAACAGATGCTGCCTTTTGTAAGCCTCTGTTAATATCTCAACAATCATACATGACCGATTAGCCTTTTTTAAAAAAAAATTTTTGGAACCTGTTTTGATGGGGAATGCAAGAATTTATAAGCTTTGACGGACTTGGATCTTGGTGTTATAAGGGAATAGAGGTTTTGAAGATATTTTAAACCGCTATGGAAACGGACATGATTTTGCTGGGATGGGAGGCATTGGGAAAGGGTAGGAATTTGCGTTCTGTGACTGCGTTCAACAAACTAAAGGAAATCCAAAGGCATTTCCCCTCTGCTGGAACATCCAGTCCTCTCGCTGCACCTTTGCTAACATTCCTAACGCCCATGTTGGCAGAGTGGAACATCGACCCGCGTTGGCTCCGTGGGTGTCCTGTGGTGTCTGTGCGTGCGTGTGCGTGTGTGCTCTACTGCATGGGGGCAGCAGCTCCACTCGTTGCTGTAACAAATGTAAAAAAACTAAACATGAATTAATTAGTTTTTTTCAACTTGTTACAGCAGCGAATGGAGCTGCCGCGGTACGGTGTAGACTGCAACACAGTGAAGGAGCTGCCAGAAGAATGCTCCGCACTGCCAACATTGGTGTCTGTGACATCCGGGAAGCGGCCGCTAGAGAGAGAGCAGCCAGCACAGCAGGAAACCGGCCTCTCTTTTATTTTCGTTTTGGTGAGCACGATGAATGTATCTTTTCCAGTCCATATCTGTATATAACTGTGCCTCATCTGGAAGCCTCTGGTAGATGCCTACATCAGTAGGATGGACATGGGGCTGCCAGCTGCAAGGCAGGACAACCAAAGGATGACATCTGGAAGGCCGTTGCTGACTTTCTCTGCCTAAGAGTGAAGTGATGGGAAGGGAGAAGGAATAGCTCTTCTTAGTAACATTTGAGCATATTAACACTTCTCTAGCTTCCATGCCATGGATACTTTGAAGGAGATTGCATACAATAAGCTGGTGAAACACATGAATGCGTCTGTTTCTAATTCCCTTTTTGGCACTGCCTTTTTACAGTGCTCTAAACAGGCCCAAGCTCACCAGATTTTGGAGGAAGCTGTAAGAGTCTAAGCACCCCTAGTTCTATGCTGTTTTCAAGTAGAGATCTCTGCCTGAGCTCTGCTCACATCCAAGCCATTCAGAAGCAGACTGACTGCCAGGAACAGGCATCAGGGTGGTAGAGCAGGCTGCAGGAAGAACATTCCACAGGGTTACATCTCTGCAAGGCAAGGCATGACTCCAGCCATGCCTGTAGAACTGTGGCCTTCCCAGATACCCATCCCTCTGGCAGGACCTGTGGCTGGTGGCAGGCATTATCCTGTATCCCTGCATTTGTAGCAAGGCTGCAGAGGATCCACAGCCCCTCAAGATTTTCTCTTGCCAACTATGTGGGCACATGGAGGACATCACACTCTAGCCTGCATGCTTGTCCACACTCGCACAGGCTGTCCAGACACGTTGTAAGAGATGGCTGGAGGGAAGACAGAATTTACAGTTCTGTCAGAACAAGACATACCTGTAAAAAGATTGTCTATTTCCGAAACCCTTCTCCACTTATTTTCAAACCAATTTGCTATAATTCTATGGAGAAGACCTATATTGGATTCTGACTGTGTTTGCATTTCTTCTCTTATATAGGGCTGCTCTAGGTCAGGTTCCCTCATCTGACATGGTTAACTTCCTCTGCCTGAGATTTTTGCAAAATGGGAAGGATTTAATGTAAATTGCAATTTCAGGTTTAACAGTATTAGTGATATTAAACCATGTGATAAATGTAACCAGTAAAAGGCTGTAGACATATATATGAACGTATATAATCTTTTTCTTGTGCTTATTGGGATGCTGTCATTTTAGAAAGGGAGAGCTGTTACTTTTCAGGAGTGGGATTAATGAAAAGTAAAGCCAGGCAACCATGTGGTTGATACTTCTCCAGGTGATGTAGGAGCTGGCTCTTAGGCTCCGTGTTTCTGACAGGACAGTCCCAGAGAGCGTATTGTCACATGCTGTGCAGCAAACCTGCAGTGACACACACAGGATGTGCCAGATCCACTGCACATCTGCAGGCTGACTCTGCAGTGCATGCACAGCAGGTCTGACACATCCAGATGCTGCACAGACTGCACATATGCAAAGAACATTTGTACTGTTCCAGCCAGGCTGTCGAACATCCAGAAATCCGGAACGGATGTGCTGCATTTGGCAGTGTTAATGGGAGAAGGGATGGAGGGAGCCCCCTTTTTCTTTCCCATTAAATCTCCACCTGCTTTAAGTCAGGGAGACAAAAGTACAGCTTTGTTTCCTCAAGATGCTTTCTCAGGATGTGAGTTTGTAGCTGGAGAGGTTCTGTGTGCAGAGCAGTTTTTCTTTTCTTAGTGTGCCTGTGTGTCAGACGTCTAAAAATAATAGTGAATCTAGACCTTTATATCTGTACGTATATCCCAGTCCCTCTTGTGTGGTGACCTTTCTCTTACTGCCTCTGTAGAGGAACCATGACAGCCAAGAGCTGGAGTAACCACTTAAACAGGGATTTATTTCAGAATAGCTTTCTGAATTTTATCTTGATTTGATCATTCAGTTCTGGGTAAGATAACATGGACAACTGCATGCACACTATAAAGAGAAACCCTCCCTAGATTTAAAAAAAAACCAAACTAAATTACCTCTATTCCCCATAAACTGTGGTTTTACCTAATTTGCTCCAGTGTTTTTCCAGGAAAATTGATTATTCATTCACAGAACAGATACAATGTTTTTATCAATTAAGCATTGCTTCTAACAGCTCAGACATGGGTGGTTCATTCTCTCTTAATCAAGTGCTGTGTCTCTACTAGATTGCTTTCTGTAATTTCCCATCATTGGTACCTCCAGTGTAGCTCTATTTGTAGTGTAACCATGTAGACCAGTCATCAGTGCTTTATTTATTATGCTTAATAAATCTGTGAGATGTGGTGCTTAAAAGGCACCTGCTGCTCCTTTCACATGCCTAGAGACAGATCCCTGCACCTCCTGCTGCTGGAGCCCCAACAGCACCAGCTTGGGAACATTTCAAGCTATGCAGGGCAGAGAAGATAATATATTTGTGCAGAAGATCCCTTTGCCTTACAAAAAAGCAATTTTCTATAGAATTACAGGAATCAATTTCCGCAGCCTCTCTTATTAGCATGGCACATACATTAATATATATCTGTTCTCTGTGCATATTTTTTCATACTTTCTATGTGTATGTGTGCATGCCTTTGCTTTCAACTATTCCTGCTGCTGTCTTAAGGCACTCCAAGTAAACTTGGTGATTACAATTTCATTTTTTCTTCCACAGACATTATTTGTATTGCAACTTTACTTGGATTGCAAAGATTGCGAGGAAATATTTCAACAAAATTTGATTCTGAACATATAGTCTAAGGTATTAATTCTAACAAGTATTTCTATCACATGTGGCTCCCTAATTCTCAAAGATCTTATCAAGGGATAACCACGATGGAGCATTTCAAAGAGTGTGTGTGTGCTGAGAACATGGATCTCTTTGAAAGGCATGTGCATTGCACAACATGTGGGCACATCCCTGAAACAGTGCAACAGATGTTTCACAGATGAGAATCTATAGCACACAGACAAATGCCTAGTAAGGCTTGGGCTTAAAAAAGACTTTGGTTTTGAATTGCTGGATGCCTGCAGAGCTTAGTTTGGATAAAAAGGAAGGTACTGAAAACCTCTGAGAAGTACCCCTTGAGGCCATTACTTAAATGTGATGGTTACTGTTTTGGTTTTGCCACCATGACTGAGAGTCCAGTTACCATTTTAAAATTCTTTGAGTTTTGATGACATCTCTGCTTTCTATCCTGTACCTAGACCTCATAATATTAAACTTTGTTCAAACACAGAGCAAAAAATACCTTCCTTGACTTTTCACTAATGAGTACATGATGAAATCAGTTAGTAATGCAGGTAGTGGTTTCAGCACTTGGTGTCATGTTTTATGGGTGGAGGATATTTTTACTACACATCAGAGTTGGTATGTTTTTCAAAGAATTTGAAGATTTCTGAGGAAATACTTGTTGATGTTCCTGGAGGCCATCTGCAGAACATAAGAGCATAGGAGGAAACATGAAATTGTTGGTCTAAAATCTGAGAAATGGGTGAGGAAAGGTGTCTCAGTCAGAGGTAAATGATAGAGGGTAGAAAGGAAAAACACCATTGAGGGCCTTAAAGCTTAACCAGTGCTGGAACACAGGAGGTGGAGCCTGTGGAGGTGTTTGAAGAGCTGGGTGCCACTGTCAAAATGACAAACTGCTGGAATACACAATGCTGCCTGTATTTGTCTGCAGTGTGATTTGACCAGCCCATTGGTGAGGATGTTTGCTTTGTGAATAGGTGGTCTTCTTTTACATATTCTCCAAAAATAATCTTTTGGGAATGGGGCACCGAAGCTGTCCAAAGGAAAATGGAAATCAAACATCACATATGCTCTGGAGCTGTAATGTGATGTCCACCATCACTGGGATAAAGGAGAGAAAAAAAGAAGCCCGTGGTATCTATGCTCAGCTTGAATTGAAAGCTAAACCTTTCAAGGAAATGCTGGAAGGCAAAATTGAGATTGTAATAACGAAAAAAAATTTGAAGTATGTGCATTGTTTTAAGTCAGGCCAAGAGTAAACTCACCTGTGAAGGAAAACTTTTAATTAAACTAATCTAATCAGAAATTACATTTTTCCAGATTTATCTAGCAGAACGTGGCTCCACTTTCCTGGTTGTTTTTGGTTAGAAGTATTGCATTTTAAGTCTCCCTTGGCTTATCCAGTGAATTCATTACTTAGTTGTACATTTGATGGGAAGAGTGAAATGCCACGCTAAGTAACGAGTTCCATGGGGATGGTGTGATATTTAGCATGTTTACAGAATATCCTGTGTGTTCATACCTGGCTTTGATTTTAAAGCTGAGCCATCAGCCATTGAATAGAAGCTCAGGAAATACTGTGAAGGGAAGGTAAACACTGTTTCTTAAAACTGCACTGCAAGCACTGTGTGCCTTCCTTCCCCCTGGTCCTGGAGTTGTTTGGTTTATCCTACAGCTCTCTCTCCTGGGGGCACACACTGTAAGTTAGTTTTAGAACAATAAATGTAGCCTCTGTCTAAGAATGCCTTCTATTTCTTGTCAGTTAGACATTTCAGCTTTTAAATATTTTTAGATTCAAAACTGTGGCACAGATATAGGAATAAGAGATAAATCAAAGCTTGTCAGCTGACATTGAGGAAATAATTGTCCTCTGTTGGAGAGGGCAGTGCAGCTATTGCCATGTTATCAGCACATAAGTGTTGCAGTTCAGCTACTAAAAGAAGTAATAAAGAAAGAAGAAACCAGGAGGTGAAGGGGGGGGGGAATATAAAAAGAGGTGAAACCTGCTTTCAGCTGACAGTTTTGTACCTTCCATGCACTTAAAAATAAAGTTACCCAGCGTGCAGTGGTATTGCTTAAATAGCTTTACTGAGGCTCTGGCGTTTTTAGCTAAATTCAGTCAAGACAGGATCCATCTTGCAGATTAGGATTTTTGTATTGATATATCTGCATTAAGTTGTCTGTCTATGAACCTTATATTTATGCTTCCATTCTTATGTGAAGAGATATAGTTAATTCAGTTGATGAAACCCAAAGAGCTTTTCAGTTTATTTCAAAGCAGATGCCTCCACTGACCACTTGCACAGCTCTCAAGGCTTCACTGGTCTTAGGGAGCTGCCTGAAGATGGGTGTCTGATATTGTTCAGGACTTCTACGGGAAGTACTGGAGACATCTGCACAGCGTGAGCACACATAGGACTTCAAGGAGACAATTCCATTCTGGTCAAGCCAGGTATCACAGTCCACAACATCTGCAAAGAAATTTGACACCTTTGTTTAGAATCCTGAGTTCTGGTCTAGGTCTCTGTTTTTCATAATGGGAGCTTAGCTTAAGCCCTTTCTTGTAGTCACCTAATAAATATAGGTGTCCTAGGAGCTTTAGCTTGTATTAGGAATATGTCTGTTTGCTCCAGTGCACCTGCTGATGCCTGGTGTGTATTGTGATGACCATGAAGCACAGATTTCTAAGCCTCTCATATAAAATAACTGTGTTCCAGGCATATATATTTTCCTGAAATTCCCCATGGCTTGCAAAGAGTCAATCACTAGTGCTAATCACACTTACCTGGCAAAGTCCTGCTTCAGCTGCAAGAATTGGGGTAGACCCCGGCGTTATTAAGAATTATGCCACTTTGACAGTGACTGTGAATGTGTCTGTGCACAGGGCACTGGCATGACACTGTCCTTTCTCTTAGGAAAGCCATTCATTGCTTTGCCACCTCCTTAAATTTAGAAATCGATCCAAGTATGGATTCTCAAGCCATTGTGCCGCCGATTCACAAACGCGTCTGGGGGAAGCTGCACTTGAACAAGCATTAGCACTTAACTCACAGACCCTTGTGCTGGCTGTGAAAGGTATCAATTTTTTGGGTTTAGTTATGTTCAGAAGTAGAAGTGAAAAAAAATATTCTTCTTACTGCACAATACTGCTAGAGCCTTCGTGGAGGTGAGCAATTTGGCCGTTAACACCACTTTGTTTTTTGTGGCAACACTTCACTGATTTCATGGTACTCATTACTCTGCATGGCTTTTACTCCCACCCATCGCTCAGGAATGGCAGTGTGTAGGCTCCTGCTATTGTGTCCTTTGTCTCACACCATCCCTGGTGCCTTGGGAGCCAGCGGGTGCACAGGAAGCCAAGATGTCAGTCCAGGCAATCCAGCTAATTGCTGCTCCAGCCCCTTCAGTAGAGAACTGTCATCCAGTTCCTTGCTGTCTCTCCAAAGTGGGGCAGTGCTTTCTGTTTTTTCACCCTAGAGGAACATAATACAAAGAGGTGTCCCCACAGTTGGCTGATGCAGAGCTTCTCCTTGTATTTTAGCACACAATTAACTTCCTCATCCTAATTGGTGTTGTCAGTGAGCCAAGTTCACATGTCCTGCTCCACTCTTGGGTAGAGATTTATTCACTGTTTTTATATATATGGGCAAGTGGGAAGTAAAGCCATCAAATGATCCCCCAGATCTCATAAGACATTTTGATATTCTCATTTAGCTTTCTATACCTTAAATGACTACTGGTGCAGGATGATGAGCTGGGGCTCCCTCTTTCCTGACTGTATGAAGAAACTTCATGTTGCCCATTGGGTCAGAACTGACTTACTTTAAAGAACAAACACATGTATACAAAGTAGAAGGAAATAAAACTTGCTAAAGTGTCTCAGTTTTAAGATTAGATTAGACACTTAATGTATCTGTAGTGAAAGCACAATCTGCATAGTGAACTGGAGGAGGGAAGAGCCCTTGGCAGTGTCAGGGAGTGATGTGGGTAGCAGTGCTGCCTGGCCAGCTGGGTGTCCCGCTGTCTTCTGCCATGGCAGGGTCAGTGTTTGGTGTTATATAATGTGCACTGTTTATTTTACACCTGGAAAAAGGTGTTTGTGTACTGCCCACAGCTGCAGAAAAGGGACTGAGATACTTGAGGTGTCTCACAGTCACTAAGCCAGGGGAAGGAAGCCTCAGGCTTGAATGCATTTTGCTCAATGGCTTTCAGGTCTACCTGGAAGATCTCCCTCCTACAGGAGCTATGTACCTCTGATGCTTTTCCTCACAATTTCATTTCCCCTAGATGTTTCTAAAGCCTATTGCATGTGGTTTTGTTGTTTGGAAGATGCAGTTCATCCCCTTTTCCTGTATCATCATGATGTTGTACTGCAGTGGCAAAATCTCAATTATCTTTCTTTGTTTTCCTCCACGTGCTATTGCCCTGCACAAGTCACTTGCCATGGGAAATGTGGCACTGCTCTTTCTTAGCAAAGCCTCTGTCACACAGCATTAGTGTTAGGTGTAGAATTTTGGGTGTGTTTTTTTAGGATATTTGTGAATATATGTGATTTCATTCCTGATGATGTAGATAAGGACTGAGATGAGTAATTGTGCTTAGCATCTCATACAGACTGAAACACAATTTTTGGAAAAATTTCAGTCAAAATTAGTTTTATTATTAACTGTGTATTGCTCATTTTCAGGATGATCAAATAAAGAAGGAAAAATTCTGAATATAAAAGGGAGGAGAAAGTATTTATTTTGATATATAAAAGGGAGGAGAAAGTACTCCTTTTGAATATTTCAGTGATTTAGAAGTCAGGTTCACCTGACTGAAATAATATTAAGGGAAGTGAGAGCAAGTGAAATTATGCAGTACTATAGTGTGGAGACAGAGGAGTTAAATGAAGACATTTTATTTGATTTAAGAGAGTGAATTATTAATCATAATCTGAGTAGAGGAAAATTTATGGATTCATTCTGTCTTTTAGGCGCCTATGAGATTTTACTCCAAGCATGCTTTTTAGCCAACCAGCCATTCCTCCACAAAATCAAAGCAGACTTGACATTGCTGATAATTCAAAGATTTAAGAGAAAAGATGGATTTTGAGTGCAGTTTATTTTCACAAAGAAATAAGCATACAATGCCAACTTTTTTCAAAAGATGCTTTTCAAAGAGTCCATTGAAACCCAACTGAGACTGATTGAAGTAATCACAGGATTTTTGATTGGTCTGTAGTCTACATAAAAATTATTGTTTCCTCAAATGTAAACTCTTATCCCTCTCCAACAAGTTGGCATTGAACCATTTGGAAATAATAGTGGAGAGTTTTTACATTATATTTTAATTGAAAAATATGAGCATATTTCCAAGCATTGTTTTGTTGAATTCAATTTCAAGTTATTAGTCCTATATTTGAGCCCCAAGTGCAAGGGGCCAGTTTTACTTTTGTTTTTACAGTTACATGTAGTGTGTAACTACTTCTTAAAGGCAAAAAATCGTAGGAAATAATCAATTTAATTTTGTCAGGTACTCCTGTTCTTTACCCGTGTGCATCACACACCCAATGCTCTCTGCTTTGTTAGCTCAAAGCTGAATGCATCAGCTGGCCTTGTCTGCTAAAGTTCTTCTCTGGAAAAGAACAGGGAGCCACATCATGCCACTATTACGGATGCAGGTTTGCTTTCTTTTCCTATTGTTTGTTTGAACTTTCCTGATTAAGTCATTGCCTTCACTCTTCTCTGGAAAGTGTCAAAGAGCATCAATTTCTAGAAGTGTTTATATATCATGCTTCTGTTATATTACTATTGTAGTTTAAGAAGCTTTCAGGAAAATACTATTTTAAAAAAGCAAATTCACTATGGGAAAGGGATTAATAAAAGGTTTGAATCTCAAAATACTGGATGTTTAGGCTCAGCATACTCAAATGCTGCAGCTTTACAAGGCTATTTTTGTTGTTTTGGTGGAACAGGTTACTATTTTCAGCCTGGTTTAGTGCAGTTATTGTTTACTTTCTGACCACTGGTAGCTAAAAATTACTATAGATGTTACAATCATTCCCTTCCCACAGGAGCTAGTTTCCGCAGGTTAGTATTGTGTTGTCACCAGCTGACACCATCCAACCAGATAAGGTTTTAGATGATACTGAGTTTTCCTAGGAACCAATTTGCAGGAAGGTTTCAATATCCATTGCAATGGTGTGATGGCAATCTGCCTTTATTAGCTCATTAAAATAATTCCTAAGTACTACTTTATGGAAAGTCATCTGTTTGTGAAATAAAAAATGCCAAGCTTACTGTCTGTTTGCTCTTTCTATGTTGTCCATGACCCTGGAAAAAAGGTTTTTTAGAGAGAACCAGGAAAATTACCACATCAGAAAAGCTGACCAGAGGCAAGTAGTGTGTAACCAATTGACACAACACGCTTTAGGCACTGAATGTTCATTTTCTACTCCTAGTGTATGCTGAACTCCTCCTCACTATAAATCTTCCAAAATTCAATCAGAATGAGCTGTTTGGTTTTTTTTTTCATTAATGCAGGGGTGGACCAGGCATTACCACAAGAACGTCGAACTCCTGTCACTCCGTCCTCTTCCTCTCGGTATCACCGTCGCAGGTCCTCAGGGTCACGGGATGAGCGCTACAGATCGGGTGAGTGGGGCTGAAGACCCCAGAACTAGAATGAAAATCTGAAATGTCTTCTTCTGTTCCTCGCTTTTTTAGAAAGAAGTTTGCTGTAAACTCATGTAGCTATGCATGGGGAACATGCATTGTGCGAACAGAGAGACACTGTCCAAGCGTGGAGTTACAAAGCCAAGATACATCTGGAACTGGATCTGGCAGCGAGTGTGAAGGGCTGCAAAAAAGCCTTCTACAGGCACATTAGTAAAAAAGGGAAGAGTAGGGAAAACATAGTCCCACTCCTGCATGGGGCAGCAGACCGGGTGACAAAGGGCACAGAAAAGGCCAAGATAATTATTGTATCCTTTGCCTTGGTCTGTGCTGGTGATATTTGAGTTCTGGAAACCAAGGCATCTGAGACCAATGGGAAGGTGTTGAGTAATGACAACCTCCCCTCTGTGAAGGAGAATCAGGACAGGGAGTATTTGAACAAACTGAACAAGTAGACATCTGTGGGACATAATGGTAGAGCAGGTGGTAGAGCAAATAATGCTGGAAGCTCTTTTTAAATATATGAAGGACAAGGTAGTGATTGGGAGTAGACAGCATGGATTTACAAAGTTTTCTTAGTAGGTTGGTCAATTCATGCTTGATCAGCCTAATGACCTTCTACAATGAGATGACTTCCCTGGAGGTTGAAGGAAGAGCAGTGGAAGCTGGATGTCTTGACTTTAGTATGGCTTTTGACAGTGTCTCTTATAACATCCTCCTTGACAAACTGGTGAAATGTGGATTAGATAAGTGTTCAGCTAGGTGGTCTGAAAATTGGCTGAAATTGAGTTCAGAGAGTTGTGATCAGTGACACAAAGTCCAGCTGGACACCAGTCTCTAATGGGTACTGTAGGGAGTGAATACTGGCTCCAGTACCCCTTAACAGCTTCATTAGTGATTTTGCAGGTGAGACAAAGTGCCCTCTTCGCACACTGGCACATGATACCAAATTGGAAGGAGCTGTTGATAAACCACACATGTGTAATGCCATTCAGAGGCATCTGGGCAGCTCTGAAACTTCTTTACTCCTACCTTTGAAGGTGTAAACTGCATGTACTACACCTTAACAGGATGAAGGGTAGGTGTGCTCAGCTGTTGTTTGAACTGCTTCAGGGGCTGCTGCAGTGTGAGCATCCTTCTCAGATGGCAGCCTGAGGCCACAGAGTGATTCATCTGGTGCTGCCTCTCTTGCAGCTGCAGAATTAGGGAGCCACAGACAGCAGCACCCACCAACCTTTGTGTCAGAGAGACCCTGGTGAGCTGAGAGTCAGAAGCCAGGGCCTGATGGTTATGGAGGGTCTTGAGAGAGTAAATTTGACTGTGGAGGCTCTGGATTGTGTTTGAGAGGTGCCTCTTGCTGGATGCAGTCAGACTCATTCAAATATGAAAAAATTTGATTTAAGCATAAGAAAAAGCTTTTTTTTTCTCTAAGAGAGGTCAAGCACTGGCACAGGTTGCCAAGAGAAGTTGTGGTGTCTCCATTCTTGGAGCTATTAAAATCCCCACTGGATGTGGCCCCAAGCAGTGTGCTGTAGATGACCCTGCCTAGAGCAGGGAGTTGGACTGGATGGTCTCCAGAGGTTCCTGTTGACCTACTCCAGTCTGTGCTACTGTGGCACAGCTGAATTTTACTGTACTGATTTTAGTTTGGTAATACTATAAGAAAAATATTTAATTTGCAGTATAGCAAGTTGGGAACATCATTATGCCCTAAATAGAAGCACTGATTAAAGGAAGATAAAATTAATTTCAGAGCTGAACAGAAGGGTAATAATTCATTTCCAAGTGAATGGGATCCAACTTTCTTCGTGATACTGCTCCAGATATAACACAAAGTGAAGGAAGTGATTGGTTTAAAACTGGTTTATAATGGCTTCTCACAACAAGAAAGACATTGAGGTGCTGGAACATGTCAAGAGAAGGGCAGCGAAACTGGCAAAGGGGCTGGAGGACAAGTCTTACGAGGAGCAGCTGAGGGAGCTGGAGGTGTTTACCCTGGAGAAAAGGAGGCTCTGGGGAGACTTTATCACTGTGTACAACTCCCTGAGAGGAAACTGGAGACAGATGTATTTCAGCCTCTCTTCACAAGTAACAAGAGATAGGACAAGAGAAAATGGCCTCAAGTTGTGCCAGGGGAGGTTTAGATTCAGTATTAGGAAAAAATTATTTGCCAAAAGATTTGTCAACCATTGAAAGAGGCTGCCCAGGGAAGAGGTAGAATGATCATCTCTAAAAGTGTTCAAAAGGCAGGTGGATGTGGCAGTTGGGGATGTGGTTGAGTAGTGAACACGGTGGTGCTGGGTGGATGGTTGGTCTGGATAATGTTATCTTTTCCAACCTTAACAATTTTGTGACTCCATAAAGGAAAAGTGAGCTTTGAAACTTCTTTACTCTTACCTTTGAAGGTGTAAACTGCATGTACTACACCTTAACAGGATGAAGGGTAGGTGTGCTCAGCTGTTGTTTGAACTGCTTCAGGGGCTGCTGCAGTGTGAGCATCCTTCTCAGATGGCAGCCTGAGGCCACAGAGTGATTCATCTGGTGCTGCCTCTCTTGCAGCTGCAGAATTAGGGAGCCACAGACAGCAGCACCCACCAACCTTTGTGTCAGAGAGACCCTGGTGAGCTGAGAGTCAGAAGCCAGGGCCTGATGGTTATGGAGGGTCTTGAGAGAGTAAATTTGACTGTGGAGGCTCTGGATTGTGTTTGAGAGGTGCCTCTTGCTGGATGCAGTCAGACTCATTGTGCTGACACAACCGGAAAATTGTGGAGAACTCCTTATTAAACTTTTTGTAACATATCTCTGGTTCATTCCATTAGTCAAAGAGCTTGCCAGTCCCATTTAAAGGAAAATTAAATGATAAATGTAGCAGAGAAAGTTCATGTGTGCCTAGACCATTCTTATAAATTTTTTAAAACTCTCTCCTCCCCTCAGAAACCCTGGGTTCATACTGTAGATGTTGCCAATTTTTGTTGAATAATGGTTGTGGTATCTGCATAATAATTCCTTGATATATATGAGCTCCTAGAAGCTTCTCCAACATTACACTATAAATGGTCTGATTTCTACCCAGTGTTTTTAAATAGGTAAAAAAATACTATTCCTGAACTTGTCTAATTTGTGGGCGTTCAACATGTGGTCCTCAGATCTCCAAGCTGTGACTTGCCAGAGCAGTTCTGTTAAGAACGTGCATTTGACTGTGAGTCAAAAGTTGTCTGCTTGAGCTATGTTTGCCATTTGTAAATGAAGATGTTGAGTCAGTTTGGGGATGGGCAAAAGGAGACATCCTGCCTATCTTCATTGTGTGCCTCTTCTGAGACCCCAAGAGTGCTCTGAGTTGGTGTTGCTGCCTCTTGGTTTCAGTTGCTGCCTGCTGCCTTTAAAAGGAAGGCATTTGTTCAGTGAAATGGTACATGAGGTCCTGTCTTTGGGATGGGGCAAGTTGTAATTATATATATATATACACACACACATATATAATAAAGGCACAAACATCATTGCTGAGGAAAAAAGTAAGGAATCCAGTGTAAAGGGCTGCTATTAGTGCAGGACTCTCACTTTAGCAGAGTCAGGACTATACTGTAAATTCAGATCTTGCTGCTCTGAACATGTCCTCAGTGTTAAAACTGAGAAGCTTGACAGTGTTTTGGGGACTTCTGTCAAGGCTTTGGATTTCTAGCTTGGTTGCTGTATAGCATGACTCCTCAGCAAGGCACCGAGCTCTCCAGCAAACTGGTTTGAACCACTCCTGCATCTTCACTCACTCAAAAGAAAACCAAATGTAGCAAATGTCAGTGAAAGTAAATGTAAGTATACATTTCAATTTTTAAAAGTTACCAGATCATCTTCAAATTTACTTTCAGAGGAGCTTTGCTAAGATACGTGCAATGTTCCACCCTGGAAAAAAAACAACAAAAAACCAACCCTGAACTATGTCCTTCCCTTCTATGTATTGCCCCTGTGAGATCATAGATCTGTTTCTTTCTTGGTCTCTTAATTACTCAATTATTACTGTAGGTTGCAAACTTGCAAGTCTGATTTCATTCTGGTTATCATGTTTTCAGATTCAGATTTGCTTCAGGTAGAAGTCTTTGTTTTGCTTGTTGTTTTGCTGTGCTTAATACTTCAGCATCTCTGCTCTGATCACATTGTGATTGTTAGATCCTAGCTGTTACCCAGATTGAGTGTTTGTTATCATATTTGGCACATCTACTTGGAAAAAGCCCAAAACAAAATGAATACACACTCTTAAATCAATAAGGAATTCACATCTAGGAAAACATTTCCTTTCCTTAGTGTTTTTGCAGTTTATTTCAATTAACATCTGCAAATAAATTTCCCATTCTAACTCTGATCAAAGTCCTTTTCTGTCTTCTCTTGGTAAGGTTTTCCTAATTGGAAGTCTAAGATTCTGAAAGTCATCCAGTTCTCCTTCCATGCCTTTGCTTTTTATGTGGATTTAGATGTCAGCAAAGATTGTTTAATGAACTCTCTTTGGAGACTCAAAATCATTGCTGCCACTAATATCACCTTCAGCTTATTCTCTTGTATTATGCAAAATGTCAGACTGTGACATTTTTAATCCCTACCTGTTTTCTTACTTCAATCTTTATTTTTATTGCTATTATTATTATTATTTCATTAATGTTGTAACCAAATTTTTCAGCACTATAATTTTGAAAACCTGCTTTCTATGATTTTATATTCTAAATAAAATTGACACTTGAGTTTGTGGACACTATTTTTGTTCCCTAAATGTTCCTGGGATATTTTTTGTTTCAAGGTAATTGGATTTTAGAATTCAGCCTACACTGGAAATTTAGTCTAATTCTTTAAAAGCAAAAAGGTTTAAAATTTCCCAGCTGCTTCTTTTTATACAGGAAGGGAGCCTGAAATCACTGTTTCAAAATGTCAGCTTTGATCATTTTTCAGATGTCTAAAGAAATATAAAATGCTATAAAATGTAGTAACTGAATTAGTGCAGGGTTAAGTGGTATTATTTATACAAATGTGGCAAATAGTTTAGCTGATATTAATCCAAAAGCATTCCTTGCTTTGTTTACTACTGATTAAAAAAAAAAAATCTCTCAGTATTTACACATTTAGAAACAGTATCTGGAGAGGTTTGCCAAGTGTAGATCATGGCAATGTTTTTTCCTTAGCAACTGCCATTCCGTATCCGATGCTTGTGCTATAACTTTATCTGGGGGCTCAAGATGACCCTGAAGCCAAATGGTGCTGTAGGCTGCATCAGTAACTTTTGCCAAGAGGCTTTTCTGGCCTGGTGGATTTTCAGGCAGGAAAGCTCAGACAGAGGGATGCTGGCTTGCACAGCACTTGTGGCTCTGCATATCGAATAGATGTGGAATAGATATGGAATAGATATGGAATAGATGTGGAATAGATGTAGAATATCTATGGAATAGATGTGGAATAGGTGTGGAATAGGTGTGGAATAGATGTGGAATAGATGTGGAACAGATATGGAATACATGTGGAATAGATGTGGAATAGATGTGGAATAGATGTGGAATAGGTGTGGAATAGATGTGGAATAGGTGTGGAATAGGTGTGGAATAGATATGTAATAGATGTGGAATAGGTGTGGAATAGATATGTAATAGATGTGGAATAGGTGTGGAATAGGTGTGGAATAGATGTGGAACAGATGTCAGCATCGGCCTTGGTCTGCTGGTGGGACTGCAAAGCCAGGCACAGACTGGAGTAGGAGTTAATAATGGTCACGTAGCTGTAGCTGCAGTTGGCCCTACAGCTTTTGTTTCCTTAGTGCTGTTTAGAAACTAGGTTTCTTGGGTACTTTTGGAAGCTGCAGATCCATGGATTTGGAATGGTATGTTGAGATAAGGAGATAGGAATTACGTGGTGGATTAGGCAAGGGGGTAGCCTGAACAGCCTAGCTTTCACACTGCTGCCGTGCTGTCTGAGTGAGCTAACTCAGTTGAAGACTCAGATTTTCAGATTTTCTGTTGTCCCTCCACACAGTCACCAGGGCCCTGTTTGCTCGCTGGTAGCACTGGCTGCATTCTGCTCTTGCTAATACTGAAAACCCTCATAGGTGGACCTGAAGTTTCTGCCACCATTATTTAAAATGCCATCATATCAGCTGTCTTGCTTTTGGAAGAATGGTCTTAGCTGATTTGGTGGTTCCCAGCCCCTCCATAGTGTAGCCCTGTGGTGACCGTCCTGCCGGAGCTTGGCCCCTGCCTGTGGCTGCTGTTGTGGCCAGAGCTGAGCTGGGCTCTGCTGCCACGTAAAGGCTGCAGTGCAGTACAGCAGCAGCTGCTGGGGCCCTGCCAGGTGACAGAGCCCATGGGCAACTGGACATGTCCTTGGGATCAGAAATTGTTTTCTTGGTCACCATAAATCTCCCCCAGTTCTTTGTTTCCTAGCCGGTCATGGTCTGTGGGGTTCAGAGAGCAGCTCTCCCTCAGAGACCTTCAGCACCTTTCTGGAGAACAAGTGTGTTATCCTCCCTCAGCTTGGTGATCAACACACAAGGAACTGAAACATCTGGTCCTTTCCAACTTCATTTTGCCAAAAGGACACCCTGTGGCCTTTAGATTAGGCCAAAGCAAGAAGCTTGAGTTCTCCATCCCAATGCTGAAAAACAGAGCACCTTCTTGGGCACCAGGACCTGGCTTTTACTGTTTCCACACTTGTCAGTAATAAAAACCCACCTAAAACCAGAATGGGTAACACAAAAAACCACCAATAAAATTTAAAAACTAAAAAAGAAGCAACATTAATTGCTAGGGAATGTGGTGTAATATATTCAAAGGCACATGGATGTGTTAGGAATGAGATAGTGTCTCTACAATTTGTACTGCACCAGATGAGATAAGGATGGGACAAATGGGTTGGGCCAAGGTTGTTAAGTCTCTTGTTTCTCATGAGCTTTGTAATAGGCCTTGAAGATGACCAGAACACTGCCTGAAGCAGTATAATCCTTAAAAAAGTGAGACCAATGAGCTCTGAAAATGGAGTTTTCCAGATGTCAAGAATGATGTGGGGAGTAGCAGCATAAGTGACATTGTGCTGCCTCTGTGTCTGGAGTTCACGGTGTCCTAGAAGTAAGACCAGCAAATGAGAGCACATGCACTGCATGGACTCATGGACAGGTTTTAAAAGGCACAGCAGCAGGTGAGCACAGAGCTGGGAGCTGAGAAATGGAGTGATTTGAGCAATGCCATTTGTGGAATCGACATCTCTCAGTTGGTAGCATGGAGGAAGGGTATGGCCTATAGGGTGGTTGTGGTACCTGCACTCAGCTGGGAGAGTACCTCCCTTCTGACACTCTTCTGGTGATTTTTTCCCCCTCCATAACTTAGGTGATGGAGGTGAGAGAGAAAAAATGGGTCTGGTGCACCGTCCTTGGGAGAGCTGCCAGCCCCTGCCCCAGAGATCCCACCACTGCAGGGAACAGCCCATTTTCCAAGTGCACTCAGCACTTCTTTTAAAAGACATCTTAATATAGAAGTAGTACTTGGAGATACTGCCAAAAAAAATGCATCCTAACTACACTTCTCACAGCTTAAACTCCTGAGCCACCTTTCCCACACTGCTGTTCAAAGGGGAAAAGACAGAACAATTTAAACTGAGCATGAAATTGCTAAACTTCAGAACAAATCATTCCAGGCCAGGTTTGAGGGTAATTTGAAATATGGTAGTTAGAAATGAAAGAACATTCCCTGTAGACCTGAGTCCTAGAGATGCTGGCACCAGACCTTTCTTAGCTGAGCTTCTCTGATCTAGGAGCTTCAGTACCTGCCTTACCATGTATTCATTCTCATTTATCATGGGGTAGGTGCGTGCATGAACCCTAACAAAGGTTGGTGACATTTTGTGTCTTTACAGCGTACCTCATGGTGATTTGAAAATATACAGGTAACTTATATTTTGTAGTTTTGAAAGGACATTCAAGATCTCTCTCTACAATCCTACAAGAACTGACAAAAAATAATTACACCATGACACTATGAGAGTTGTGCATGCTAAAGGATGGAATGGGAAGATTTGAGGAATCATTTTTACTGAACCCTCATCATTTAGTATTTCTCCAAAGAATAAGGAGAAAGGAAAATATGTTTAATGTGCTCTGTATTAGAATGGGACTGTATACAAATGTTCATGTGACTGATCTTAAAACAAATATCTTAACCCTAAATTTGAGTGAGGATTACTTGTAGAAGTTAATTTGAAATCATTAACCTGGCTGTAAACAAACTTATTCAGAAATTAATTAATCTCTTATCTGATTTAGCTTGCTTACAAATTTCAAGCTACAACTCAATCAGGACAAAAAAGAAGTTGAAGAAAAATGCTGGCAAATATGTAATTTATATGACCACATCCTTGCTTTTGACCCAGCAGAAAAAGTTTGTGAGGATAAGTATAGAGCTCTTGGGAAAAATTATTTGAGGATCACCAGAGAGAAACAAATATAAAGTTAGTTTGGCTCAGATTGCTACTAAGGGGGCCTGAGATGAGATCACTGTGTGAAGCTGACTTCCAGATTGCATTATAAATGGGATAATAAATAAATGGAGGCATGGAAATTATTAGTGGGAGACTTGCACGTTGGGGTTTTATTTCACTTATATGTAGAGTTAATACAATTTTAAAACTCAGAGTTTTGAGAAAAACATTTTTAAATTAACTTTATTATAATACTTGAAGAATCCAAATGAAAGCAAAAATGATGCCTTTCAGCAAAACCAGCCATGGAGTCAGAGAGAGTTCAATTTGTTGTTTTGGTGCCCTCTGTTTCCAGCATGTGAGCTCTGTGTTTTGCATCCTGCCCACACAGCTTTCCCAGCCATGTGTTCAGCTTCTCTCTTCCTTCTACCCAGAGTTATGGATTACTGCTGTGCTAGCCAAAGTGGGAGATGACAGCCATGCTTGTCTTCCTTGGAGTTTAGCTTTCTGACCACATGAGAACATACCAAGCATCTGGTTTGTGCATGTGTGCAGCAGGTGGGGATGGAAGATGCTCAGGAGGTGCTCAGCATTGGCTGAAGGATGGCACAGCCCTTCATGGAGTGCAAGGAGCACCTTCCTGCACCAGTGGGGCTTGTTTGGCTGCAGCATCCTTGAAAAGCCAAGCCTTTTCCAGTGCCACATTCATGGGAGTGCACGTCTTTTCTAAACCACTGACTGTTAACTGCCAAAAATAGTACAGATCAACAAAATTCAGCCCCAAATTCCTCAAAAGACAGCAGAAGTTTCCCTTGCATATCCATGTATCCCCAGCTCCCAGTAAAGCCAGAGGCCTAATATGTATAGCTTATACATAGCTGAAGACTGAAACTCGCACACATGTTTTTTTTGAAAGGTAAGCTACAGTTTATTTCTGTCAGTAACCTCCACAGCCCTCCTATAAATGAGAGTTATCTTAGAGGAGCTGTTCTTGCATTGACTCACGTGTTGACTGCTGTGAATGCCATATTTCAGAATTAATAGCACACCTGCTTCCAGATGGAGAGAAATTAGGTGTCACACTGTTTGGGCCATGTGCTTTCCTATCTTAATACCCAGAGAGATTGTGAAAGTTTTCTGAGATTGCTTCATTATAGCATCACTCCCAGCAAAGATCTGTTATTATATGGACTCACTTTCACATTCCCAGGGGTGAGATGATTTCCAAGGGACTGATCTGTGTTGGATGAACACAGCAATTTTTATGAAATCACTTGCCCTGTATCTGCCTGAAAATAACTCTGTCCTGTCAGCCCAGGACAACCAAAAGACAAAGCCCAACTGTAATCTGTTCTGATGGTACCACATTTACCATGTTTCACCCTATTTAGTACATCCTGATTGCATTTCCATTAAGTGTAGCTACCAAGTTATCTCTGTTCAGAGTATTTACAGGCCGCTTATTAGGAAATGAATTTTCAGTCTATCCTTTGTTTCCATGGTAGCTCTAAAAAGGTCTGATTAAACTCAGAAGCAACTTTCATGCTTTCAACTACTGGTTTCCTGTAAGACAGCAATTACTAACCTTCTCTCTGTATAATTACTTAGCATACAATTGCTATACTTACCATTGTCTTATCCAGAATTTTCAGCCAAAATTCACCTTTGATAATGCTATCTTCCTATAGTATCAGCTGTTTCCCTGTAATAACTAGAAATTGTTTTGATTATTCTGTTGCACTCTGTGTTCTTGCAGCAAAAAATGGCCTTGTTTCCATTGCCTCATCTGTTCTTCCAGCTGTTTTCCTTGATGCCATCCCAGATGCTTGCTTCCCTATGACAGAGATTTATTTGTGGTTTTACTTATTTGTTAAATGTCTGACTTCAGGGCTGATCCTCTACTGCAATATAAACGAGACATAACTGTGTATTATATGTACCTAAATAACCTCTAATTAAAAATACTTTGGTATTCTCAACTCATTAGAGCAGAGCATCAGCCTTCTTGATCTTAATAATCTGCCATTCTCTGAATGAGTTATTTGATGTATTTGAGGGCTATCCTGTAACAAGCAAGGAGTTTAAACCTTCTCTGGCCTTAGGCCTGTCTTACTCCCAGTTGTGTCATCCATCATGTTACCACGAATTGGCTACTAATGCAAAGGAATAAAGATTGTTTCCAATGGCTAGCTCAAAACAAGGAAAAAAAAAAAGGTGACAAAAAGAGTTCAGGGGAGAGGAATGAGAGGAATTACATGAGCCAAAAGGAAGAAACAGAGGATATAGATGAATTCAGATCACAATTAGGTTTGTCTCCAGGCAGTTTTATTCTTCCAGGGATACATCCCCTGAAAGGAGGGATGGAAGTAGTGCCATTACCTCACAACAGGCAAACCAGGCTGCAGGAGAACTTAGGGACTCTGTTAGGTGATTCTGCATCTGTATAGAAAAAATTAGGCAGCAGCTTTTTTTTTCATATTTTTGTTTCTTAAACAGCTGGTGATTGTATATGAAGGCTTTATAATTCCTGGGAAACTGAAAATGTGAGCAAAACCAGAGGAAGGAATGTATTTTATCAGAAACAAAGGTAGAAACAGATTCTAAAATCTTGATTGTAGCAATGCTCAACTCCTGTCTACAGCCAGTCTAATTTCTTGTCTTAAAAAAGAGACAGGACTGTGTGGTAAATGAGATGCAGGAGAACTACTTGACACACAACTGCAAGATCTGATTTAAGTACAAAAGAAGATAATGTTGTTCTTTTGTGTGCTGAGGCATTTTATGCAAGGCCTGTGAGGAACAGTTTTATAATGTGGAATTTTTTAATGTAGCTGTTGCTTGCCGTGGGAGGAGCACCCTGTTCTGTGATCCATGCAGAACTCATACCCAGATCCCTGATCTCTGAGGAGGTACTGCTTTGCTTACAGTATTTTGAGTGTTTGACATGCCTATGGAGCAAATGCAGCTAATATTGAATAAAGAAAGCTGCTGAGGCAAGTTAAACTTATGTAGGGAAAAAAAAATCCTAATAAGCCCTCCACCTTGAGGAAGAATGCAACTGTAATTTGTTGAATAGGTTTTTGTTCTTTTAAAAAAGATCCAAAGAAAAAGGAGCAAGTTCATTTGCTAAAAGCTGCAAAGATCTTTAGGAGGACTAGGAATTTGCAGGATATTTCAAATGTCTCAGTTGCAATTCAGAGCTTTAAAGGACACTCTCTCTGGCCCAAGTAAGGAATGGGGCATCCCTGTTCATGGGGTGGAAGGAGTAGGGTGAGTCAGGATTATGCTCAATGCCACATGAGAATGCACTCTTTGCAAGAGTGCTCTTCTAGCAGCTGTAGAGAAACACGAGATGCTGCAGCAGGGCTCCACATGTGGAGCAGGAAATGGCTGGCCTTGTTCATCACACAACAATTGTTTTTTGCTTCAGGAAAAGAAGACTGATTTGCTTGTGGAGGCAGCTGAGCCTAGAAGGATCATACATAAAATGACTAGGAGAGGGCAGCTTGTCATAGAGGGAAGTCTCCACTTGTTCTAAGTATGCATATGTTTATGCAAGGGGGAGAGAAAGTATGTTCCCCAGAAAAGGCTTAGTGAAAAGTTCCAAAGAGACTTATATTATCCTAGAGCCAATTAAAACCATCCAGCTCAACTTCTGTCTAAATAAAAATTTGTAGTGTTACCCCCGAAAAAGATTTCAGGACAGCACATGGAATAAATGGTTAAAGAACACTGTGAACAAGCAGTCAAAAGTATCAGCAGTCTGAAATCTGCAAATTTTGTTTATTTCTGTATTTCTGGGCATTACTATTTGGCCTTTGACTACTGCCCACATTTCAGCAGTTAATACTGCTATGTCCCTATCTTCTGTCACTCAGTCACCCCATTTGAGAAAGGTGTCCATATCAAGCTGTTTCTGTGCAGTAATGTCTGTTTTAGTGGGGTTGGCTTTTTTTCCTGAGTCTTTCCAGTTAAGCCAGGAGCACACCGTTGTGTTTATGAGATAAACCAGATGAAAAGGGTGACTGCACTAAGCAGAGCACCTCCCAGGAAAGCTGGGCAATTAATCCTGCTGATGGCATTAGGAATTTGCAACAGTTCAGAGTTTCTGGTTATGGAGCTCATTGGCCAAAGCTACAGGTCGTCACTCTGGAAGTCTGAACGTGCAGACCCTCATTCTCTGTGCCACTTTTAATTTCTCTGCCCTTTGTTTTGAGACCTCATTTCTTCTATAATAACAGATCATTATCTATAATAACAGATCATCAGCTCTTTGAAAGGAAACTTTCTTTCTACCACCTTCTTGTTTTTGCAGTTCCATTTCCTTTCTATTTCACTTACTGACTTTATTCCCAAAAGTATCCTTGCCCTTTCTATCCTGTCATAGAAGGTAAAGGAAGAGAATAAACAAGTAAAAACGCTCGAATGCAACAGGGAAAAGACTGGGGACAGAGCTGTTGTGTCTGCAGTTTGCAGCCCATAAGAAATATGTCAGGTTGAATGCTGAACACCAGGTTGATTGGTGTTAAGCAACGAGCACAAGTTAAAAAGTGAGTTTTCCCAAGCTTGTTGCTTTGCTCTTTCCCATTTATTGATTCTTTGAGTACAAACACACAAATTGGATTCAATGTGTGGTTGGCCAAGCTAAAACAGCGGAGGACAATAGCAGATAAGTCACTGTGCCTTACTTCCTACTACTGTGCACAGAGCTAATGATATTTTACTCTATGTGCTAGATTTTCTGTTAAGACATTCTTGTGGAAAAGCCAGGTGGGAAGAATAAAATTATTTCTTTACCTACAGGAGAGCTTTGAAGGTTCAGGATCTGGAGTAGTTTTATCAGCTATAACAGTGTAGTTAGAATGTCACATGAAAGAACATTTCACCTAAAAGCATGATTTTAACACTTAGACACAGGACTTTTTCAGAAGCCTTGAGTGCAATTACATCAAGGTATATTTCTGTTTGAAACTGTATCAGAAGTTTATAGTAGGTGAGAAATTACAGCAAGCAACACTATAAGGAAAGACAGAAGAAGTGTTCTTTTAATGATTTTTTTTTAATGCAGGCATTTCTGTGTGTTGTTTCTGAATGAAGTTTTCATACTCAAACATTTTTTTGGGGGAAAAATTAATGAGAGATCTGTGTTTTATAGCAATGCTCAATCATAGTATGATGAATTCAGTTAGTCTGAGCATGCCAGAGTAGACTGAGAAGGAATTCAGACACTTTTATCAGACCTGCAAGACAGGGGCATCACCCTACCAGAGATGGTTTGAAATTCTAATGTGGTGTTCCTGCTGATGCTGTGTGTGATGTGTGGAGAATACAAACCGCTTTGTGATGATGGGGTTTGGGGGAATAGCAGTTTCCTGTCCCAAAGGAACTTGGATATGTCTTCTTACTTTGTCCCAATGTGCATTGCAAATGTGGTTTCCTTTCTTTAGAGAACAAGGAGTGTCCAGTTCCTATTATATAAATTCCTGTTGCAAGTCTTCCTTGTATTTTTTCAGTAGCTGTTAGGGACAGCTTTGAGGAAGCAGTGAATTACATACATCATGATGGACACCACAGCCCATCTTTGGCCGAGGTAAAGAGAAAGAGCTACCACACTCCTGTTCAAGTGCATGAGAAGCAGATTACCAGGGATACTGGTGATGAATGTATGTTTCATCTTGGATTTAAATCCATGATTCACAGAAGTACAGTAAGAGATTATTAGTTGCATTTTGGTTAACATTCCTTGTGCTACATAAGCAAAGTTGGTTTGTAGACCAGAAAAGCAAAGCTAAAACCTAGAGAAAAGCAAAATATGTGTATGCAAGTGCATATCTGAAGCTGATATTTGTTGGGAACAAACCTCCTTACTGTTTCTGTCTTGCTGTGGTTACAGGATAGATATTGTAACCCATGAATTGCTCTCAAGTATAATTCTGAAGTATCAGTCTGCCTTTCCCTCAATTCTCTGATTTCTCAATACTTTTGTTCTTGGTCTCAAGCATGAAGGGCTTGAAGGCTGTTCACTAGCTTAACCAAGTCCACTCTGTACAAGACTGTCCAGACAGGTTGAGAGCACCTTCAGAACCCACCAATAGGATTTCATTCAAAAGGAAGAACATACAATCTATATCAGCTGTTATTCATTCTTTACCCAATCCTTAGCCTAGAGATCTACCCTTCCCAGTCTTTATATGCCTAGAGAAACTTTGTTTAGCCAAGAGTTTTGTTCCTGAGAGAGAACATTGTGGAAAGATTTTTCACCCAAGGTTGACTGTTTATGCTGCATTTTATTCCTCTCACCCTAAAACCCTGTAAACTCTTGTTGATGCTCCCTGGACCATCTTTGGATTATCTGTCCTCAGCATTTTCTAGACATCTGTCCTGGGGTTTTTTGGTAGCCTCCCTAATCTGAGTAATGCCTTCTAATATTTCAGCTTGCAGGCAGGGCTGGGAGCAGGTGTGCATGTTCCTCCTTCCCACTCAGCTTCCCTCTTGTTTATCCAGAGTTTCTTGTCTTTGACATTGTTTTCACTTCACTTCCTGTGAAGTTTTGGGTTTAGTTTTTTTAGCTATCTCTAGTGTGGTTTATTCCATGGTAGCCCATTACAAATAAACATATCAAGAATGTGCCTTTTTAGGAGAACAATTCAATTCCTGGACTCCTGTGGACTCATTTGAAAATTAAAACCCTGCAGAGTGTTTTTAATTAAGCTGATGAATCTACCTTCTTATATCAAAACAGTATCAAAAAAGAAATCCAAGAATTCTCAAGTTCTGATTCAACGTCCAGCTGTCACTAAGAACTTTAATGATTTTCTGTCAGCTATCCCCCTTTGAAAAATGTTGGCAGAATTTCTTCTCCCTCCTGACACAGTTAAAAAACAATCCTATGTACAATAATATACAAATAGTCCCTCCTGTGTTGATCGGCAAAATTTATTTTGTTCCAAAATTTTTTTTCCAAAAATGCTGTAGAATGTTGGTTTGTTGAGCTTTTTTAAAGGGAAAGCTCTTTTTTTGTTTTTGGTTTTTTTTTTACTACTTGATATTTAATTCCTATCCTTTGAAGGAAAACCAATAATTTTCCCTCTTTAACAGATAAAAAAACTGTTAGGGAGTGTGTTCAGTCCTGTGTTCTTTATTGACATTGGTGTGAAGCAAGCAGGTAGGAATTTATCTTGGGGTCATGCCGTTAGGTAAGACTTGCATTGTTTATTTTCATAGTCTGATACTTTTCACATAAATTTTCTAATACCTTTCACATAAACTTTTCATCAGTTTTTAATTACAAGAAAGACTTTAAACTTTCTGCTTAAAAACAATGACTTGGCAGGAGAGAAATTGTTCTCTGGGTTGATAACATTGGTCTTCCTTCATTTTAGTCCATCAGCCGCATGGCTCTTTTATATTTTGAGAACAGTTTTACAGCTTTGCTATTTGCTTTTCTTTACTGATATTCTCATCCTCTTCATGATTTAAAACAAAAGAAAAGAAAGCAACTCACAGAAGCAGCTGGTCATGCTCTTTTTCTTACTCTTCCCTGTTGTACTTCTACTGAGAGGTGCTTAAACCCTGGCAGAAGACAGGAAACACCATTACTGGAAATGAGACACTGCAGCTTATCAGCAGCTTATCATCTAATGCTTCTAGTTATCCTTCCAGGTTGTTTCTCACAAATTACTTACATAAATGTGATTCAACTAATGCTTCTTTAAATAAGGAGATATATAAATATATGTATAGATGTAGATATAGATATAGATATATAGACTCTTCTCTTTCCTGTTGCTTTTCTTGGGGCACATTGCCTGTTCAGAGCTGCCACCACATCCATACAGGAGTAGGATAGTGACAGTGTGCTGCCAACCCAGCCTGTGAAGGTCTTCCAGGAGATGCAGCAGCAGCAGAAGTGGGATCACTCTGGATTAGACCTGATTCACAAATGGGAAAAACTAAACTATGCACACAAATTGCTGTATTTTCTACAGCTGAACAGTGGCAAATGGTTAAAAGGCAAGATGTCAGATGGTCAGCATATGTGGGAACTTCTTTACACACACAGAGAACTCCTGTTGGCTGCCCTGTCTTTTGCATACATTCACCTCATGTGAATATATGCCCCAATTCCATAGAAATATGCAGACAAACAGTGCAAGGTAGTAAACTAAAGGCAGACTTATTTCAATATGTAGTTATGGTAGTAATTAAAAAACGGTGCTTAAAACAAAGTCATTATCAAAAAGTCACTCACATCTTTCAGACATGATAAATGGCCTTATTCAAACTTTGGGAAGCAGGCAGCCATAAATACATGGGAAAGGTAGAGAAGCTGTTGACCTCCCCAAGGAGAAGGGATCTGTTGGGTACTATGGAGTGGGCTGGTATGAGCTGTGTGCAGCACCTGCCTGCAAAGCACCAGATCTGTGCTTAGGGTGTTTTTTTCCCCATTCTACCTCAGGCCAGCCCTACACAGTACTTATTTTTCTGTGAATAATGCCAAGTGACAGTGGCAGGAGAAGGATTTGGGAATGAGGGACCTGTTGCCATTTCTGTTGTGGCATTTTACATACCTTTTATGCTTCAAGCAAATGTTCTTGTTCACTTACTCTGTGTGACTTTTCTGTAAATTGGAAACCTTATCCATTTAAAAAATGGGCAATGTTAATACACCACAGTTCCACTGAAAACAGCAATGGTCAATGAAGTGGCAGCTCCTGGTTAAACAGAGGTTTGCTCTAGGAAGTGATGTTCCTGCTCTTCAACTACTGCAGGACTGTTCTGGGAATATCATACAACTCAGGGTTTGTTTGTTAGTGCAGCACTTTTCACTGTAGCTGCTTTTTCTACAGTGAGGAGAACTCCTGCAGTTCCTTCAAGATCCCGTGTGTTCCTGGCCTCCCGTCACGGGATGTGCCTTGTCAGCCCAGCTGGCACACGCAGAAATCTGTGCCAGGTCTGCTGGATGCACAGAGAACAGCTCCTTTCTGTCTAACTCTGGCTTCAAACCTCTTTCCTTCCAGATGTCCACACAGAAGCAGTGCAGGCAGCCCTTGCTAAACATAAAGAAAGGAAAATGGCAGTCCCCATGCCCTCAAAACGACGTTCATTGGTGGTGCAAACATCAATGGATGCCTACACACCTCCAGGTGAGTATCGCTCTATTTTTTATATGAATTTTAAAAATGGTTCTTTGTGCTGCCATGAACTGCTAATCTGTCAGCATAGATAGTAATGGAAATGTCATTTTATGCACACTGAGCTTAACTGAGGTGTGTTTGAAGAGAAGGTGAACTGAGTAGTGGAAAAGTCAAGAGGGACAGTTCACATGATTGCTTTGTCCTTGGTGATACCTTAGCTTGCACTGGTCCTTTTGGGCTTACAAAGACCTAACCATGGCCAGCTTGTCATATTTTATGGTAGTCTAAGCTCCTTTCACTTTTCTGGTTTATTCCCTAACAATGTAATGTAACAAAAACAAGGAACTCTTTTGTGATGTATAGATGTAAAGCACAAGTATTACTAAAATTACTAAACTTTTCAAGTTTATCTGCTCTTTTATCTACTAGACTGTGAAAATACCCCATATTTCATGCTTCTCATACTCACAGAATCCGGCTGAGACTCTCATTTCATTGAGGATTGGACTTTGTAAAATTGGAAAAGTGTCTCACAGAATTTGTGGAGTGAGCTTGGGAAAGGTTTTTTTATATTCTTTGCTGGCTGGAGATCTTCAGAAGATTCTGTGTTTAACATTATAAAGGAAGACTTTAATTATCTTTTCTCTTTTTCTCTCTTTTTTGTACAATAATACACACTCCACGACCTTAGAGCAGAAGAGGTGCATAGTTAGCCACTGACTTAGTTTCAGGGCTTTCAGTACTGCAGTTTTCTCATTATGCTTGCCTACCTTCCTGACATTTTCTTAATGGCACTTTCTTGAGATTTTTGATATAAGTTATTTCTATTAAGAAAACTCCAAAGCACTGCAAGTTAACAAGCTGTTTTTAATTACTAGATACTTCTTCTGGTTCAGAAGACGAAGGCTCCGTACAGGGTGACTCCCAGGGAACTCCCACCTCAAGCCAGGGGAGTATAAACATGGAACATTGGATCAGTCAAGCGATCCACGGCTCTACCACATCAACCACTTCCTCCTCCTCAACACAAAGTGGAGGCAGTGGTGCTGCACACAGACTAGCTGATGTTATGGCTCAAACACATATAGGTCAGTATACAGATGTGTTGAGTGTGTCCAGTTTAACATGAATTTTGACTCTCACATTCAGCTGATGCTGCTGTATGAAGTCTTACAAAAGTCTTCCCTGTGCTTCTTCTTTGCTTTTTAATATTTATATATATTATATGGAGAGATAGTCCTATGTTTCTATTTTAGGAGAGGAAAAAATAGCAGTTTAGATTTGGGGGTAAGCTTATGTTGTGGCAAATAAAGTCTAGGTATTGATTACCAAATACCTTAAAATGTACAGTTGTGTGACTTCCATTACTTAGCACTATTAGGGTCTCTGTAGGATTCATCAGTAAGGAAAATCAGTGCATGCATCATTAGGGATTGCTTGCATATGAGTTTCCCCCACTTCTGCACCACTTTAATTACATAGCTTGAGTGATTTTTGATAATTCTGTTAACAGGAGTCCTCTGAAACATATTTTTTCTGCCCTTAATTGAATTTAGAATACTTGAACAAGGATATCTAGCGATTATACTCCGTGGGAGAGACCATTATATAGCTTCAGAGAAGGGAGCTGGTTTTATTAATAGCTTGTTTATTTCCTTTGAAAAGATCCTAGAAAGTGAAAGCTTTCTTTCATTAGGGCTAAACTTCACAGACATTATTTCTGAATATTGTGCCATTGACACTGGTCTTCATTAACATGAGGCAGCTATTTAATTGGATATGTGGAAAGCAAGGCTTGGTTTCCGTTCACTCTTCAGCTACTTATCATACAAGGCCTTTGCTTTTTGTATATTCTTGTTGGGGTTTGTATTTTGGGCTCTCACTGAAAATCTGTTGCAGTCTTTGTTGGAACAGATAAAGCAATCTTACTACTGTCTTACTACAGTTTTGTGTGAGTGTTCTTCAACTGACACTTCCTTTTCAAGTACATATAATGAGATACATGAAAGCATCTTCAGTGTTCCTGATTTTATGTGCTGAAATGGGAGTACACATCCCTTGGGTTTTGCTATGAGTATAGCTTGATGTAACACCTGTATTTTCAGTAATCCTCTCATCATGATCTGGAATGGCTGAATTGCAGTCAGGGGAAGAACTTGTATTGTATTCATAAATTCATGCTAAATGAATGCTTAGAACCTTGTTTTAGAAACACATACATTGGGAACACATTAATCATTGATTGCATTTGATTATATTCTGTGATTTCATCTTGAAATGTTAAAGGAAATTATAGCATAGAGAATTAAATTTATCCAAACTCTGAAAGGTTGCATTACTCACACACAAAGTCTTAATGTGTCTTTAAATATAGCTTCTTTATAATTTGACATTTTAGTAATTTTAAATCTGGCACAGTAAATTTCTTTTATAATCACTGAGTTAGTGGTAAATAATACAGCATTTATAGAGCTAAATTAAGATGGTACTATTCTGCAAAAGAGGGAAACTACTGTTTCTTATATGTGTTTTACTGTGCCTTGTTGACTAAAAAGATCTTGCTCAACTGCAAAGAAGCAGTTGAGCTTACCTCAGTGTATGCATATTTTCATTCATTCTGACAATAAGATGCCTTAAATTGCATCTCTTCTTGGACAGTAGTTGAGGTGTAGTAATGTAAAGGTCATTTGGGCACAAAATCTGAGTGATGAGACTGGGATCTTATAGTTGCCATCAGTCATTGCTAAAATCACTGGAAATGTAAGAGAAGCTGCACAGTTGATAACTGCAATATGTATTTCTTCATGGGTGAGCTGCATTCTTTAAGAATTTGAAATTGCTATTTTGTTTCTTTCCCATCCAAGAAGGTAGATCTTGCATTTAAATGTATTCTGAGAGGTAACAGATTTTAAGTATCCCTGCAGAAAGCCTGGCTCTTTCCAAGGCAGTGGGCCAATGATGGTAGATGAATAATAACCTTTGGTAGGAGAGAAGACGAGAGAGAAGAGTAATCCTGTACCTTAAGGCTCCTCAGCTATCAGAGACAGATTGTTCTTGGTCACAAAGAACATATGTTACCATGGCTTGATGTTTCTTTGGTCTAGGGAGCTGTTCTTGAGAGGCAGACCAGCCTGCAAGAGAGAAATCAACTGTGTATATGTAAGGCCATACTCTGAAAGTGCCAGTTTTGATGAATACGAATTCACAGTGCAACAGGGAAGTCCTTAATGATAACCCAAAAGAGCCCTCCGTTCTGATAGCCACTAGGATTTTACCTCCAGAGTGTATCACAGAATGAAAGGGAGATTTTTTTTTTCCAGTTCAAGTATACTAATGCAGTCCTGAAAAGGGATTTGATAAAAAGCTTTGCCTATAATATAATAAGAGTTATCTTTCTGAATCATTTGGATAATTTGCATAAGCTATTATATGATTTTAATGTTATACTGTTCATTTAATTTGACTGCTGCTGCTTTATTGTGGCCAAAGTTCTAGTTTGGGATAGATATAATTTAAATATTTATTCTCAGCTTTAAGATACTCAGGGGCCTGCATTAAGCTACAGGCAAAATCTTTAGTTTGGCATAGGTATCACAGCTGTGTTCAGTAATTCTTGAAATTAAAGGTCAAACCAGTGAAATCTGTAAAAAATATCTGATGTTCTGACCCTTTTTTGGGTCAGTGCTGTGCACATTTCTAAGATCCTCAGGCTTTCATTTGTTGGTATTACATAGTTTGAATTTCCAGGTATATAAAACTCGGGAACAGAAAGCACACCCCGAAGCTCACAAAGGTCATGCAATGAAAATTACACAATGCTTGCTCATAATTGTAAATCTATATAACGTTAATCATCTCACTTCAAAGTTTTGATCCTATAGGTGCATTTAATGTTTCTTTTATATGCTTCAACTATGTTTCTGTTTGAAATTCAAAGGCTTCTATCCACATTAAAGGCTACATAAATTGCTAATCAAATAAATGTAAAGCCATGTGCCTTAAGTATGGCTGATAGTTTTCAGACAACTTGGGAATTCTTGTGTTCTGAGGGGGAATGTTAACTTATACAGGAGACTGGTTTAAAATACAATCTGTTGCCTGGACATCAATACAAGAAAAACCCAGCTAATGGAAAGAGCTGCATCTCTGACTCTGGATTTCCCTTCCCTGACAACCACGAGAGACAGCTTATTTGGAAGTAAAAGCTGCATTTTCTTCAAGTACAGTGCTGCAGAAATGCTTTTTGAGTTCCGGGAGACTTTCCAAATACCTGGTGCTTATGTGAGCTTCCAAACGTCCACTGAAAGTATTGCTCCACTTCTTTGCTTCTCTTCACACGTGAGGCTTTGTCAGTGCATGTGCTCTGTCCCTCCATGAACACACTCTGCTTTTTTGGGCCTTTCTGATCTTCATGAAATGGGGTAAATGATGCCGCTCCAGTGGCAGAAATGAAGAGAGCCTTAACTGGAAACAGCTGTTCTGTCTGTGATCTCCTAATGCAAGGATATTGGAAGAGATGGGAACAGGAGGTGACGCAAAAATGTATGTTTGATGGAGGAAGTGCTTTGAAGTCATGCAGCTGTCAGTTTCTCCTTTTTAGTGAACAGATGTGTCAGGATCATGATTCTTAATGAAATCTCAAACATTTCTTCAAGTTACCTGACATAAGACCAAGCAACTCTATACAGATTGTGTCCATAGCCAAAGGTTGAATTGACTGTTCTATACAAAATAAAAGGGTACATTTCACATAACATAACAATTATCTTTTTCTTTAGAAGTCATTCAGACCAAATCTTTGTCTGTATGATTTTCATTTCTCCAAGCCTGACTTTGAGATGCTAACTGACCGAAGATTTGTAAATCTAATGGATGAAACTTTGTGCTGTAGATACTGCCATGATAAGACATCTGTTAAGCAGATACTATAAAGGAATTCATCAAGACAAACCTTAGTATTCCTTTTCTTCTGGATAAAAGTGAATAGCAGCTGGGCAGGCAGAGCATTAGAACTCCTTGGCTGAGCCTTGTGGCAACCTTGGGAAGAGAGTTTCTCTAAGGAACTTCAAGTGCAAGTGCTGTTTGTTCAAAAGGAAAGTCTTTTACAAAAGAGCAGGACTCTTGTTATGTTCTTTCCCCCTGCTCAGCACCATGTGTAACAAAGAAGAATTTGGTTTTAAGCGCAGAGTTCTGAACAGAGAGCATCCCTGCTCATGTATCTTCTGCCCCATGCATTAAAAAATAATTAATCTTTAACTCCACTTCACTTTGCTTTGTAAAGTCTGAAAGATGGAAATATTTTCACTGGAAAGTGGTAAGCAAATATATCTCCCTTTAAAAATACTTTCTCATGTTACTAATAGCTGACTAAGTACAATTATTTTCTTAGTCATGATCTCCCATATGCATAGCAAAATTGCATTATAAGTAAAGAGAAAATATAAACATCAGCATTTTTTAATTGACTTAGGTATTGAGTAATACAATCATGATCTATAAAAAGCTCTTGCCACTTAACAAGAAAGAGCAAAAAATTGTGCTGAGTCTAAAATAGTTGATAATGACAAGAAATTTCAAATGAAGACATTATTCAAGCAATTACCAGCATAAGCTTCGTTGTTCAATCTATTGTGCTTCAGTTGGTCACTTATAGGACAATATAAGGTGTTTGTTTCAGTAAAATTGTAACAATGGATGTGATCAGAAGCAAAAGCTCCAAGTGGACACTTGTAGAATGCAAGATGTTTTTGAGTTGCTCGATAAAAGCCATTTCGTGTCTTCCTCAACCAGACAATATGACTGGGTGATAGGATTGAGCCCTTATGATGTTCATGAATATAAGCAATAAATAACAGCTGCAGACATTAATGTCATGTCTTAAATCTGTGTGATGATTGTCTGTCAAATGCTACCTTTAAATGAGGGGTATGCAAAATAATCATCTATTAGCATCCTTTTCTTGTATGTGTAGCAAAAAAAAGTTTTCTGTGTTAATGGTGCATAAATCTGGGATTAAGTGCACAAGAATCACAGTGTTTCAAAGTTCAAAACTCATAGGAATGGAAGGGCTTTAAAATCATGTTTGAGATGAAATTTTCTATAGAAGTTGGTGTTCTAGTACTTACAGCACCATAATGCTTAAAGATAAGGTTTAGTAAGAAGCACATCTTGAAAACAGTATTGGAACATGATGACATTTTTCCAGAATTTTTGCATTTTGAAAGACTCTTACCCTATTGTTAAATAAAATGCATTTCTCTTCACTTTCATGGTAGCAGAGTGAAGACCTGCCTTCTTTTGTAACTTAGAGGCTGCTGGGGATCATTTATGTCAATTGAAAGAAAAGTTGTTACTTGCTTGTGGCATTTATCTCCATCTAATCTAATGTGGATAAAAACCTGCAAAAGATTTATGGGACAACCTATAAAAATAGTACAAATATGTAGGAAATACAGACTCAGACTTGAAAACATGGGAAGATGAACTGTGGTAGCATGCTGAGTTACCAGGCCATGAAAGAGAAAGATTATCTCTGTGGAATTGTTCAGCAGTGCTGGCATGAGTCAGACCAAATTATGTTTGCCTTCTGGAAGGCAAGGCTTTGTTATGCAGAAGAATTGAAATATCTCTGTCTAAAAATAGTAGACAAGCAAGTGTCCATGAAGAATGCAAAGTTCATGTTTCTTTACATTTTATTTCTTGCCTCTGGTTTCTAAACCTGCTATGATTGACTTTTTTCCTTTCTTAACTAAAACTGGCATATTCAAAATACAGAGGTTATAAAAGTGATATACGCTGGCATTTGCAAGTGATTGACAACATGCTGTGTTTTTTTTTACTTAGAAAAACTAACACAATAATCCATGAGAAGTGTATTTGTCTGGGTCTTTTCTATTTGCAGATGTCCGCAAGCTTTAAGTAAAATCAGATGTCAGTGGAGAACCTACAACCTAATTGTATAATTCTTTTAGCCTATTGCTTATGTGATTGCAGATACACAGCCCTGTTTTAATAAGTGCAAACTTTATGTATTAAAATTACACTACACATTATAGTTCAGTGGAATAATTTTGTGCATTAACTTTAATGCCTGTTCATATGTTGGGGAAAAAAACTCAAATGGTCTCCTTTCCTCTGCCTTTTGCTTTTCTGCCCTTTGACATTAGAGGTACACAGTTAAACCTTTTAACTTACTTTTCACAGAAAATCATTCTGCCCCTCCAGATGTTACCACTTACACCTCAGAACACTCAATACAAGTAGAAAGACCACAAGGATCAACAGCACGGGTGGCACCAAAGTATGGCAATGCTGAGCTTATGGAGACTGGTGATGGTATGTCACTAAACAGAACTCGGGTTATTTTGGGTATCCTGACCTTTTTAGTGGTTAATGTATGCATCTGCTTTTGTTTTTGGGTGTTCTTCATGGCTTTTTTCTTGGGCACTTTTCACTTGTAAACACAAAGTTGCAGCACTTCTACAGTTCTAAAATAAGCTGGTATCAATGAAGATAACATAGAGAAATATTTCTTAATCAGCAGAGCTGACTCCCCATAGAAACTGTTTGGCAAAAAGCCCCAGAGAATCTCTTTAGATTTGCCATTATCATGCTGCCTGGTTGCAGCTAGTCTGTTACTTAAATGCAAAGCACTGACGTGCTAGGATGGCTACATCTTGAAAATTGACATGTTGGATAAAACATGAAGTTTTATTCTCTGAGTTTTATTTTTGGTTGTTTTTTGTTTGGTTTGGTTTTTTTTTTTTTTGAAAAACAGTTATTTGTAAACCCTTCCTTATTTACCGCTCCTCTTTTCTAAAACTTACCAAACAATATTTCGTCACAGCATGGAATTGTTGACCAAGTGTACTGCATCTAAACTTAGTAGCTTCAGTTCTAAACACCACTTGGTAAAAGTTTTGGAGCCAACCTTATGGAACGGTAAGAAGTTGAAATTCCTGCAATGCCGTGACAGAAAGCTATTAGTTCAGGAACAGATGACATGTACATTGGAGAGATTTTGCACTCAACTAGAGAAAAGGAAGGGGGAGGTGATTGATGGGACTATATTATAAAAATGCCCCTTGCCCCAGGCTGCTGCTCAGAGCTGTGTTTTCCAAAGTGTTGTATGGGGAAGCATGCTCCCTTTGGAGATTGCTGGCTGGTGGGATTGGCTGTAGGGATGTTCAGAGAATACAGGGCCACACTGAAGTAATACAAAGACGTGAACCATGTTTTAAGATGGCTACTGGACAGATGTCCCCTGCAGTGTAAAAATAACCCAGAATAAATGACGGGGCAGAGCCTATGACCCACACTCCTCACCAGGCTGCAGTCTAGTCAGACAGTGTTGGTATGGCCAATGATCATGGGGAGGGCCAATGCCAGTTTTCTCACTGACTATTGCTGAGGCAATTCTCTCAGGGTACTTGCTTGGGTGTATTTGCTGTAGGGACATTTTTTCCACTGTGCTTGTCTCCCTCAGTCTGTGTGCTGTTTCTCCTCTAATTTTGCAATCTCACTCTGACATTATTGTGTTGGTTTTATGTACATTAGATATCATTGTTCCTTTTTGCTTATATGTTTTGATGTTAAATACTTGAGTCATGGTATGGCATGAAACTGTAGTTGTGGTGGCCTTGCAGCCCTAGACTTTTTCTTACCCCACTTGATGTCTGGTGGGTGCAGCGTAGCTGTCGACTGATGTCTCCATTGATCCCTGTCCTGCAGGAGTACCAGTGAGCAGCAGAGTGTCAGCAAAGATTCAGCAGCTGGTCAATACACTAAAACGGCCCAAACGACCACCATTACGAGAGTTCTTTGTAGATGACTTTGAGGAATTGTTAGAAGGTAAAATGACTGTTTTTCAAAAGGTTTGGGGATCGCTTATTAAAACTCTGTAAAATGTTTGTCTCCTACGCTGACTTTCTAGAAAGCCAAGTAAGGTACATGCCTGGCATGGGCAAGTACCAAAAACCATTGGCATTCAGTGGAAACTGCTGGTAGTAAGCTTGGACATAGAGCTGTGGAGTCAAAAGTGTCTCTTGTTGCCTCATTTCCTGGTTCTGCTTGCAAAGAAATGACAGATGTAGGGAAGCTTTGCTTTGAGAGCATTCAGCTGTGGGTTACAGCCATTGCTTTGGAACACCAATAAGAGAAAATACGTTAGTGTGGGAGCATGTTAAATGTCTTACAACATCCTTTGTAACAGTGAGGTATGAAAAATGAACTAAATGTAAGACAGAAACAAAGTCAATAAATGGGACTTTTTAAAAAAAGACCAATGCTCTGAGAATTAAGATTTGCCAGGATGCGGAAATTTAAATAGTCTTCACAGGAATTTATAAGACATGTAACAGAACATGACTTAAATCAATCTGTTACTTGTTAAAGTACATTTTTGTCAGTAGCTCTGCAGTTCATCTCATTACTGCATTTTTTCCAGTAAAAAGTATTCTCCATCTCTCTTTAGGAATAAAGAAAGGTTTACTATTTTGAAGATAAATATATGCATGCTGTCTCAGCAGTTTCTTTCCCTTCTTGTAGAACTAGTGTAAGAACAAGGACTTTTCATTCCTGAGGTGCATCAGTTGCTTGATCTGTGTTAAAGTCAAAAGTAAATTATTCTGTTACATTTCTCTTTTGCTTCTCAATACCTTCTTATATGTTACTGTTTTCAGAACATTTTGCAAAGGTAACTTATTCTCTTGGTTACACAGGTGTACACAAGGTATAGAATTTACATGGTAACTGTATATCTTTTCATAATCATAAGTTCAACAGCCAGATCCAAACCAGCCAAAGCCAGAAGGAGCTCAGATGTTGGCTATGCGTGGGGAACAATTAGGTGTGGTTACAAACTGGCCGCCTTCCCTGGAAGCAGCCTTGCAGCGATGGGGAACCATCTCACCAAAAGCTCCTTGCCTAACCACTATGGATACCAATGGAAAACCACTGTATATTCTCACTTACGGTGAGCATTCTTTAAACTATTTGTGCTTTTATATATTCTGTACAGTGTGTGGAGTAAATGCATAAATATAGAGCGAAAAGAGCCTCGTAATGATGCACCTGTTCCATTTGTGAGTGGGGTGAGACAACTCTGAAGCTGTTGATGTCTGAGTACAGGTTGCTGAGATGTTATAGTATGATTTATTTCAGACAGAGGAAAAGAGCTGCGTAGATATACCCATGGATTTACAAATTATAAATTAAGACCACTTTTTAAATAGAAATGCGTCCTAGGTCAGATTTTCCTGAAGATTAATGTCCAAATTCATTGCCCTTGGATATCACCCAGGCTTTGTTCTGCAAAAGCCTAACCTAGTCTACAAAATTCATCAGCTTCCTGAAGAAGTTAATAGGATTTTTTCCCTTGTTTTACTGACATTGTAGTAAGCGTGATTTGACTTATTTCTCCTGATGGGCTAGTTGTACAACTAGCAAATGTACCCCCTTGAAATAGATTTGCCAGGATATGTTTTAGTGTGACCTTTGGTATGTTCATGTAGTTCAATGTGTACTGCTTGACAATGTATTGCAACCAAAAAAGGCCAAATAAAAATAAGCATAAGGATATCTCTGACAAATAACTCCCATATTGCTTCTAATGTTGAGATGTTCAGGGGACATTTGGGAGATGTTCAAAGGAATTATTATGAATAACTGTCAGACTTTGAAAGCAAGTTGGAACATTTCTGTATGCTATTGATATGAATATAAAAAATTATTTTGCTTTTTTTTATTTCTACCTTCTCAGGGACTTGGACTTCTGTGCAGAGAATGTTGTTACATGCTGTGATATAGAGGTCTGTCTGTTTTGTTCAGTGCTGAACATTCATTTCCATTCAGGAGTCAGACTCAGTGGTGGTCATTGGCCAAAAAGTTGTCTGCTGCAAGTTTGGCACTGCAAATGTAGTTACAGGCTTTCAAAGCATAAGAGAACCTTTGCAACTGAGGGTCATGCATGAAACATTTTCCCTTCAGGTACTTCAGAGTTAAGAAGTGACTTAATTTCAGGGGCAAACATACGATTCACCATTGATGAATGTTTTTCTTCCTTAAGGACATTTACTTGAAACTAGGGAAGAATTTTAAAGTTTGCAATTACGTGTTTGCAGAAGTCATGTCATCTACTGAATGCCCTAAATAAATTGGACAGGAAAGGAAATTAAGCTGTTACTGAGAATCAGACCATTTTTCTGAATTTGGGATTCTGTCCAGAGAGTCTGAGCATATGTCCTGCTTTGCCTGAGGCTGTAGGGTGAGCAAATCAACCTGAAGAACGTATCTGCATGGCTCATGGAGCTACCTAGCCTGCTTCTCTGTTCTGAAATAACTCTTTCTTCTTCTGCATTGTCTGAATCTTGAGAAAAGTCAGACTAAAATTTGTGTTGTCACACCTTTCATTTGGCAGCACTTTGGGATGTGGTTTTCCTGTTGCCTTTCAGCAGTTTCCTGAGGTCAGAAAAAAAAAAATCAGTTCTTTTTTCTTCTTTTTTTGTCTTCTTTTTATAGATAAAAGAAATTACAAACCAAAACATTTCATAGATTTGCTGAATTCTTCTCTGCTAGGCGGATTTCGTGCTGATATTCTTTTACATGGGAAATGTTGATTCACTATGCCATAGTAGTTTCCTTAAATGAAAACCTCTTTGGAAATGTCATTAACAATACAGCCACCTGCCATTTCACTGGTGGCTTTATGAATGATTTTGCTGTACCTAGTCCACCTTCTGTGCCTGCAATATTTTATAACAATTGCAGGCATGGCAGTTTTTAACTTGAAAATTAATAGACATTAAGCCTCGAAATCATTAAAGATACTCCTACTTTTTATCCTTGTGCATAGTTCCACTGGCTCTGGTAGTAATAAACTTTTGAAAGATGAGCTTAGCCACAATCCTACCACGTGGTATTACTGTGACACAATTTCCTCATGTGCTTGCTGTGATCAGGTGACTAAAATTTTAACTATCAACCCTGACAATTTTCAGTAGCCTCTAGTTTGTACTCCACAGTTATTTTCAATTTTTTTTTGTCAATTGAAAGAAATACCATTACCAGGAATTTTTGTATATTTCACAAATATTCGTGAATTATAAGATTAATTCTAATTTTCCAGAGTTTTGGTTTTTGAGATGTTGTCATCACCTGCATCTCCTCTTGAATATTTTACATCTATTTACTGTTTTTGCTTCAGTCTCTTCTCCCACCCCCTTGTCTTCATGAAAATCCTCTTCCCTTATCCTCCAACTTTCCAATTAAGAGGAGGCTTCTTTTTGATGGCTTTTGATTTCATTCTCAGTATTTTCTCCAGTTTTTTGTCTCTGCATGGGTGAATTGCAGGTTTGCCTGCTTATTCCACATTTTTTTCCACCTTTCCAAGATGATTTCCAGGAGTGTCTCTGCAGCTATCAGCTAGATCAAGGCCCATCTTGAGCAGGAGTTCTAATGCTCTTAACGCCAAGCATATTTACCTCCTGTTTTGTGGGTTGTTGTAGACAATATTGCCTTCCCATCCATCTCTTGGGCTCTAACTAGAGCACCATACACAGCCCAGACATTTGTTTCTTCCTTCATTTTACAGCCATTCTGTGTCCAAACCTTGCAGGTTATTTTTGGAGGAAATCTTTTCAAATTGAGGCCTTTTGCTGCATCTACATGGTGAAATCTCAGCCCATCTGTGACCTTGGTCTTGATTCTTACATCAGGCTCTCTTCTGGCCCTGAAAAACGTAGTGCTGACCTCTTGCATCTATCCAGGATGCTTTCTTATTTTCCCTTGGTGGCCTTGGGTGCTGAAAAGGAGCTCTGAGTCCACAAAATTCTGCTTTTCCAAAGTCTTACTCACAACTCCTTTGCTGTCCCTTCCAGAGACACCTTTGGGGCTCAGACCAGAGGCCAAGCTATGATCTGCCATGGCAGACAGTGATGGATCAGTGTTGCAGGGACCACCTTGTGTGATACACTGGAATGGATTTCCCCCCTAAGGGTGCTGATGTGGATATATGTTAATGTGGCTTTCAGTGTTGAGGGCTCTAGATTGTGAAGGGCTTCTGGGCTAGAAGGGGAACCAATTTAAAGAAGTTGCACTTCCAGCTGTTGCTTAAAATCATTGCTGCCCTCCCATTTCTCAGCAGGAGTTCATCAAATTTTTAATGCCTTGTGTCTCCTGTGTCTTTTTCTGCATGTTTTTTGAGCTTCTTGTCTTCATAGCATGTCAGGACTTTCTTTTTCCACTTGTCTCAGATTACTTTAGATAGAATAAATCTATAACTGCACTTGCAGACTTGATCCTTTTTCAAGCAAGTGTTTGAAGCGGTTTGCCTCAGTTCTTGAAGTTCTTCTCAGTGTCCCAGTTGTAATCTTTATTTAATGTACTCAAAATTCTTAAATTCCTTCTAGTGAATGAAACACTATGAATATTACTTATTTCTCAAATATTTTGTTCCTCTGGGAACTTGTTTAAGTGGAGAACATCTTAGTTAAGTTATTCTCAATCCCTTTATAAATCAAATCACTGAATATGCATAAATTGAAATGTCTGAGATATGGGAAGGAAATATGTCTTTATCAGGTTTTATGAGAGTCTGAACTCTGACTAGAAAAGTAATGTGTACTTTGAGGAAAAGGAAGACAATTTCTGGCTCAGACAAAGTTAATCAGAGTAGTGAGGCATCTGGTTTTGGTATTAATAATGAAGTGCTTAGTGATTTCTTAGAGGAGAAATGTGAATAAAGAACAATTAAATCCTATATAGTTCTTACGATATCAGAACTACTTTTCTTACTTATAATGATTATTCTAAGGAGAACCAGAACAGCTGGAAAAAAAGTAAAGGGTTGAAAGTAATTTATCAATAAACAAGTTTTGAGCCTTCTTTTTGTGACCATTGTTAAAAATAACAAATTGAGTACCAGTTAAATTTGTCTGATTCAAAGAATCTCATTTCCTTTGTATAACACTATCTGTAATCAGATTTTTAAAAACCATTTTCAGTAGCTCTGATGTAGTGTTTCCCACATCAGAGGCCCACTAGAGACAGCAAGGCTCAGAAAAAAGAGCAGATGTGACTCTCTGGGCAGAGGACAGTTTCTTCCATTTGGATTCTGTGGAGAAGGAAATGCTTGGCAAATGGCATTTTTTTGCAAATGAATTGCTGATTTTAAAAATAATATTAAAGCAACTGTAAACATTTTGGGGCCAAAATGATCCTGCTTCAGCAGAGGTGATGTTGCTCACACTGGAGATATCCTGGCATACCTTAAAGGTAACAACAGGCCAAAAATAGCCAACCCCAAGCCATTCTGCACCTGGTGTGCAATGTGCACCCTTTCCTGACCTTTCTGTGAGAATATCCTAGACCAGGAATTTCACAATTATCAGCAGGAAAGAGGCAGATGCAAGATGCTTCTGACCAAGTAGTGCATAACCAAACTGCCCTTACCTCTGAAATAACTTAGGACTCACGGAAGTATGAATAGTCATGGTTTAAATCCCCAGACAGATATTAATCTTGTGATTGTTCAATACTTTAAACCTTTATTTCTTTAATAAAAAAACTGAAGAATGCTGGATTATATGATTCAGACTTCAATATCAAGCACTGTAATAGCAAGGTTGCCTCTATTCTGAGTATGTCTAGAGTCCTTCATTCTCTGCAACAGAACATTTTTGTTCTTTTTGTTTGGATTTTTTATCCCAAAAGACAACAACTTCATTTTCTGTTTAGGCTGGATCTAAAGAGTTCATGAAGAAAGGATTACCAGAGTAGTAAAGGTGCAACTATTATTTTGCAAAGAAAAAAAAAAAAAGCCCCTTTATCTGCATAGCATTAGGAAGTTTGCCATTTACACTAGATTTAATAAATGCACTTGTTTCTATTTAATACAAGGAATGTCATACTGTGGTATTGAGAAAATGAATATTTGACAAAATTATTTGCAGTTAAACTTTGGCAGTCTTGCAGTTGCTGTGCACGGAGATTGGTAAGCAACCACAGGTTTGGCTTTGATGAGTTAGTGCTGTGTGGTTCTGAAGTGTCCTGAAGGTAATCAGGAAATTCATTGTGGTTTGTTTCCGAGTTTTCTCCCTGATACAGCTTTTCTATTAAAACCTTCTTTACATTCAACACAATCATTTAGTCCTTTTACAGATTTGGAAAGGAAGAGGAAGGGGATTTACCTCAGTGTCATGTGGAAAACACCTAAGTTTTGTTAGCAGATCCCTTTTTGTGTGGTTTTTAACACCTTATGATTTCCTTTACCTTCATAATATGTTGCTTAACCAGGTGGGACTGGGTATTAACTACCTTCACTTGCTAAATTTTATTGCCGTCTGAGTAGATTTAAAAAAAACATGACGACTGATTACAAAATATAACATTGCTGATGTCGAGTTTATACTGCTCAACTAAATCAAAACCGCAGTGGCAGGAGAAAAAGGACGAGCTCCACATGGGTGCTAACAGTGTTTGTCACAGCTGCCAGAAGGCGAGATGCCGTTTCCCATCCTGTCCTGCTGAGCATTTCTGCCCATGTGATGTCTGCCGGATATGGCTCAGGTTCAGAGGCAGAGTGGTACTTGCTGTTACTCACTGGATGGTGGGAGCTCTCCTCTCAGTTTGCAAGTGTGTGAAGAACCTGAAAGGCCTCCCTGCAGAAGCATGCTGCTAGGGCATGAGAGTCTGGCAGCAGCACTCTGGCAAAGTGACAGAAGTGGCTAAGTGAAAATCTTTAGAGGAAGATTTATTTCAGTAAATAAGCAATTATAAGTTAGGCAATGATAGATGGACAGAAAAGCTCTGTTTCATACCATCTTGTGGAGTTATACAAGATTTTGGAAAGCAGCACCACAATTAGCAGCTCAGTGGGAGGTAGGAATAAGGTAATAAATTGTAGTAGTAACAAGGTGTGCATCAACTGCCTGTTGTTGGGGTTTTGTTTTCCAAAATTAGCTAGGGGAAGTCTACCAGTCTGCCTTGTATGGGAAATAGTTTTGTGACCTGAAAACTGAGGGGTAATTCATGTTCTGAAACATCTAGTGCCCTATGTTACCCACAATATGTGTGTGTGCCTGGCAATCCCAGCACTGGGACAGCAGAGCCTGGGCCCCTTCCAGAGGGAACCCGTGTGCCTCAAACACCACTGGACATTTGTGTAGATGACATAACAATCCTTCATTTTTTAAATGCAAGAAAGTAGCTCTTAATGTTTGTCTAGTGAGATCAGGGCCTGACAGGCACAAATCCTGTGCTGGTGTGGTGGGTAGGAATGTTGTTTGGAAGGACCTTGCTGCAGTGGGGATGGGGACAAGAATGTCAGGAGTAGAAGGGCTCACGGGGTCTGGTGTTTACAGCAGGGAAGCAGCAGTGCAGCTCCAGACTCTGGTGCCTGTGCTCTGCTGCAGAAAGGGCTGAGGGCAGCTCCCGGCATGGCCGGGAAAGAGGAGCTCTGGCGCTGAGCTGGGACATGGCTGCTCCGCTCACCGCCAAATGAAGCTGCTGCTTGAGTTTCCTACATCCTCTCCCTGTTTTCAGGCCAACTCAGAAGATTAATGGCAGTGTGTTTATCCGAGGAGGGCTGGTGCTTCACTGAACTTGGGCTGAGGACAATGGGACGTATCCCTGGTGGCCACAAAGAGATTTCCTCTGGAGCCTGTGTAACGAAGCGATTTATCCCGCACGAGGATGGGCCCTAAGCCCCGTCCCAGAGCGAAAGCCTTGGATCGAGCACAGCTGGCCTCCTCACCAGGCCTCCCACTCCCACAGCACAGATGTGGCACTGCGTGGAGGTCACGGCAAGGTCACAGCATCGGGATTTGTGGGAGAGGTTTTAGCAATCAGCTTTTTTCCCAGCAGCGTCTAATCTCTCAAGTTTGCAAAGGAAGAATTGCTCTGAATTGCAGCCTAGGCAGAACCAAGGCAGGAAACACTTCAAAGATTTCCTTCTTTATAACATCCTCTGTTTCTCAGAGCTGTTATCCTGCAGACATGGGGTCCTTTGTGTTTCTCTTGGTGTCAGGTCAGAAAGGGCAAACAGCCGAGGTGACAAAACAAACCCATGGTTCAGTCCACGTCTGGTCAGAAGTTTGTGCCCCATCCAGAAGCCACTGATCTGGCCCTGATCATTCATACAGTCCTAGCTCCAGCTTCTGGGTTACTGCTCCTTTTGTGGCCCTTTTTAAATTTACTTTTTTGGAACGCAGCTATATACCCAGCTAGAGAAATTACAGACTTCCTGTTGAACAATTCAGTTCAAGATCTGCCTGGACTTTGCTCTGCTTACTCAGGAGGGTGCCTGGGGGTCCCTGCCTGCCCCTGGCAGCCCACACTGGAGCAGAGTTGGCAGCAGCTGAGGGCAGGCACAGCCTGAAGGGTTGGAGTGACATTATAGAGCTTGTAAGGTCTTCATGCTCCAGCCCCTTCCCAGCTGAATGTAAGCAAGCTGCTGCACTCCAGTTTTCCACAGTTTCATACTCAGAGGCATGTGTGCCTCAGATACTTAACACAGGTTGGTATCACACCAGTAAATAAAGAAGGAAAGGGCTGTAGTGACAGAAAGTTCAAGTCTTTTCTGGCCACTAGAAAATATTGTGGCCATTTTTTGTGCAGGTCAAAGTATATTCAAACAGAAAGGTGAGGGATTAGGAAGGCAGCCTTTTATTATCTATATTTTAGAAGATGAAATAAAATTTTGGCAATAAAAGAGCATCATGACAAAATGTGTTTAAACTTATTTAAAACTCTACTAGAAAGTACTCCTTTAAATTTGCTTGGACTTTGAGAGAACTTAATTTTGCCATTTATCCAGGACTCTTAGTTGGAGATGTTTGTAGTGCATACCTGGGTACCTCTGAAAGAATGCATCTAAATGCTGTAATATTAATAGCTCTTAGAATTTAAAGAAAATATTTGATGGTACATTTGATAGATCAAAAATTAGTGTGAATATGTCACAAATGTAAATTTAAGACTTGTAACAGATTTAATCTTTAGAGCTCAGACATAACGTTTCACAGCAGCTCCTTCAATGTTCATTTCAAGTTTAAAAGTGTTTTATGTAAAGATGGTTCTCTTTTGCAATTCAGAACTTTTGCCAGGCTTTTGATTTTCATTCTCCAATATTCTGTATCATTACTAATTGCTCTTTTAAGTTTGTTGCCACTGAAGCTTTAATGTTGAAAAACTTTAGTAAAAAGAACATTTGCTTTTTTAAGGCATCCTTTTTTTTACCCTACTCACTTGTCAAGTTCAAGTGTTAACTGTAGCAGCAGGCAGGATTTCAAAGACTTTCTTTCCATCAAATGCAGGTAGTTCTGTCATAATTCTATGAGAGTTAATCCTGCAAACATACTCCTGTATCTGTGCTGAGTTCCCAGTGAAACAGAATTGTGTTCCTTTCTGAGCAGCAAGACAGTTCAACATGCAAATACTGGAGTAATTTTAATCAATTAAAAACTTTGCACAGCATAGTTTGATGATACTATATTACTGCTTTCATAAGAAATAATTGCATTTAGTACTTTCTCCATAACAAGCAGCAGTGACCCTTCCAACTTTCCTTAAGTGGGAAAAAAAGAAAATCTGGCCTTCTCATCTTACTTTATATTTACGTCGGATTTGCACTTAAAAATGATTCAGTAGTACTGCATTTTATAGCCAGGATGTGGAGGTTCTTATTATAGCAACTGCTTGGCTTAGTTATAAATAGCAATAGTGCATGTTTGGGGGCCTGAACTGCTGAACTCCATAGGTAATCTGTTGTCAGAACCTATTATCGTTCCAGTTATTGGTGGGCATGAATTAAAGATTTGTTACTGTCAGACTGAATAGTGCTTAAAGACAGTACCTGGGGGCCAGCCAAGCACAAGGGCTGTTGAACTTGGTGTTGTTCACATGGAAGTAACAAGGCCTCTAAACAAAGGGCATCTGGAAGAGCAAAGATGCCGATCACTTGAAGGATTAATGAAAGGCCTGTAATGTGGGCAAAGAGGTCTTGGTGAGAGAATTTTTCTTTATTGAATACTGAGGTGGGGCCTTGATAAGGATTAGCTAAGAGTAGTGCTGGAAAGGTGAAGAAAGGGAGAAGAGAGACAGTAAGGAGGGGTAACTGGGGCAAGTGAAATGAATGAGAGAAGGGAGGGTATGGGAGCAGGTGAGAAGGAAAAGCCAAGTTAAATGGAAGAAGACCCAGGATTAAAAGTGAAACAGCCATATGGATGTGCTAGGGTTCAGAGGGTCCCTGCTGCTTCAGTGTGCCCCTTTGGCTGCGGGGTGTTTTCTGTTTGTTGGTGTTTCTTTTCTTTGCCTCTGCTTCTTGGGACTTCTTTCCTTTATCCTTGGTGAGAGAATTGCTGTGCTCAAAACAGAACATCACCCTCGAGGTCAGTCTGTGCTGAAATGTGCTGCATCCACCTTGCTACAGCTAAGGTGGTAGGGTGATGCCTGGACTTGATAAGGTACCAGCCCCTTCTAACAGTTAATTTCAGAGTCAAGATCCAGTTTTCTCCAAAGTAAGAAACTTCTGCCATGAAGAAGGCTATTCTCTTATTTCTTTTTGTTTTTAAAGTGCTGCTGTCTTGAAAAAAGGAGTTCAAAGAAAACTTCTGATAAGTATTTAAGTATTTCCACTAGTCCCAGTAGTGGTGTCATATTTAGTTGGAAAACTAATATAAATGTTTCTATGTGTGTTTTTGACTTCTCAGGTATTCTTTCTCTTTAGTAATATTGTCAAACATAAGAATTTTTATATTAATTTCTAAAACCTTGTGTTAATAGGCAAACTTTGGACCAGAAGTATGAAGGTTGCTTACAATATACTACATAAATTAGGCACGAAACAAGAACCAATGGTACGACCTGGAGACAGGGTGAGTATCTCAATGATTATTTGTAATAGTTCAAATCCAATATTGATAAAGAGAGAATGAAGTATTTGGGGTGTTCAGAGGAAATTAGTGAAGTGGAATAATGGGGTGTGGGACAAGGTGCTGAAATCTGCTGTTTCCTCCCTAAGACTGATCATTCAGACAGATGTTTTGAAGTGTATATTAAATAACCTGAGCTGGTACCCCCTGAACGTGAAGTTGTGGCAACATCAACAATAAACATTCCCATGAAAAGTAATTTTTGGACATTGAACAGCACTCTGTTTAGCAAAAGCTTGCTTATGGAGCCTGGATGTGTCATGTGGATAAAAAACTTACTTACTAATGACTTTGTGGTTGTTGAGATGATAGAAACAATAGAAGCATTGTGGAGGACAAAGACAAGTAAAGCCAGCACATTTTGGCAGCCAGTTGAATAAATAAACGACGCTGACTGGTAACAGAGAGAATATTTCCATTCCTGGTTCTGACTCTGATGCAGCTACTGCTAGAGGTTGAATCTAAGTAGATGGATAAAGCCCACAGAGAGCAAGAGTTGCAGAGGTAGCACTTGAAGATGTTAAATGAAGACAAGAACATCCTATGGTTTTGCTAACAATGTACTTACAAACCCACCCCTTTGACTGCCAAGGCTGGCTTAGCCTGCTGCTCATTTTCTCTGCCAGAGTGTGTATAGAAAATTCCACAGGTCCCATTCCAGTTTGGATCTAAGCCATGGAATGGATATTCCAGAACAAATTTGTCAGAAATGCAAATTTTAGTCCTGCCCTAGTGCTTAGAGTTGTGAGTGTGGGATTAATTTTCCCCCCTCCAGCGTCTGATAGCAATTCTCAAACTGTTGGTTCACTTGATTCTCTTGTGCCACATGTGAGAAACATGTCTGCTTGCATTACACATGTCTTAGGGCTTCAAAAATGAAAGCATGCCTTAATGCTTCCCAGAAGGAAAAAAAAGAGGAAAAAACCCAAAAGTGACAGTCCTTCCTGTGTTTCTTTTTGAAATAAATCATAAATTAACTAAAGGATCTCTAGATCCTTAATCTAAATTGCTTCCACAATGGCATTCAGCCAGGACTAGGATCTGAAGACTCTCTTAAGTGTGTCTCTAAGCAACAGCAGAAGCAGCAAGTTATTCAAGTGTACACACAGAAATCTCCAAAAGAATAAAGTTCATATACAGGCAATGTGCATCTCTCCTTATTTACTGTGTGCTACCTGCCCATCTTCATAGTCATTTTCTGCAGCAGTCACTGGCATCTTCTAACATTAAGAAAGGATTTGTGGATAGTTCAGACTGAAAACTGGAAGTTTAGCTAGCACAGGACATATAAGGTACAAATTGCAGCTCATCTAAAATAAGTCAGCCTAGATTAGAGTGAAACAAATGTAGCTGAGTGCTGAAAGCATATGCTTTGTGTTGTAAAAACATCTTGCCTGGCATCCCTGTGTAATAAGAACGTGATCATTTGAGGCAACTTCACATTGAAGTTGAGGTGTTACAGAACTTCTGGTGCCCTAGGCTGTGATTCTGGCGGTTACACCCCTGTTGTAATAAAAAACTTTCTGACCTCTTTGAAGGTGACTTTATTCTACATAATGTGTGTTGTGTGACAACACTTAAAGGCAGTTTTAAATACTAAATGAAATACAGGCACATATTTCTGGTCTTTTCCAAATGAGAATGTATTTGTTTTCTTATTTTGATATGTATAAAATAGTTTATATTTTCCCTTTAAAAGCACCTTCTGTCAATACAATCTGTTTTTCATGACTACCATTACCTCACCTTTTAGGTTTCTTTGTCTGAGCCAAAAAATAAACGAACGTGACTGCATCTCCTTCCTTGTTTCTGATATTATATGTGGCAAAGTGCATTTGCCTTCTATAGTAACTTCAGAAATTTAACCTTGCATCACCCCAGACAGCTGCCTGGAAATTAATCTTGGTCTCTGAAACATCTACTAGCTAACCAGATTTTCATCTGCTAATATACATTGTATGATTTTGTTCCTTCAACCTTATCCCCTTTTGCTTTTACACACATTATGTATTTATTTGGTACAAGTCTGTTAGTGATTAATGTTTTTTGGAGAGGAAGTTAATGCCTCATTCCCACTGGACTTCAGTGAGATTTTTTTCACCTCTGTCAGCTCCTTTTCAAAGATTCCCAGCCTTTATGTAAGCAAAGACCAAAGCAAAACCCAAGAACCCTCAAAGAATATTTTGGGATCTTTCAGATATTTGCTGGGCTCAACAACCTCTACCATCGCCTCCATGCACCTGGCAAAATCCCTGTATTTCCATTTGCATATGGTAAGCTCTGCACAGCCATCTCCAGCACTTGGATTGTTTAATGTGCAAGTGTGCAGATAAAGTAGCAATGTATTTGCTCTGACTCTAAAGAATTGTGAGGTTAAAGTCTTCAGCCTAAAAACCAGAGATATTTTGGACTCACTTGGACAAGGCTGGTTAGATTTCTTCTAGTTTGAAGAAATCAAATTGATGTATGGAAGGTGTCTACCTTTGAAGCCATGCAAAAGTTCTGGGAATGCTTACAATCTCCAGTAATTGAACCTTGGAGCATACATGGAAACATTTTACTTCAACAAAACTCCAGTGGATGTTGAAGCAGTCAAAACTCAAGAGCTGCTAAGTAGTTTCAGCAAATTGCAAGGTGCTGTGATAAACACCCTTGTCCTGTGTGCGAGAGGTTTGGGATCATTTGCCATGCCTTTGCGTGCTTCTGCAGTTGAGTGTGCAGGAGTTAGCAGCTGTGTTACAGATGTTTAGGACATGAACTGAGAATGCCCGTCTGACTGAACTGAAACAAAGCTGCAGGGAGGATCCAGCCACTGAGGTCATTCACCAGTGAGAGCAGCACTGTTCCCTGCCCTTTCAAGGAGAGCTGTGGGCTCTCCAAAGTGGCTGGATCCTCAGCAAGGCTGTGAACCCTCCCTTCTCCTTTCCCTTTGCCTATGGAGGATCTCAGGCATTGTCCTGCCTCAGGCAGGGCCCGCAGGAGTTAAGCTTCTCCTGAGCATTCTGGTGATCTGTGATTGGTTTGGCATTCTTTTATCTAAATAGTTCCCCAGCCCTAGCCCTGAAGCTGTTAAGTTCAACAAATCCACACCTAGGCTGGCATGTGATATGGCCAGCTCTCGATGTGACGTTTGCTTCTAGATACCAGTCTTTTGTGTGCACACAGCCCACAGAAACTTTACACTGGGACTACAGGACAGTCCTAGAGCAAAACTTGTACAAGGCTAAGTGTAGTGAAACAAAACAGTGTGTTAATGATTGGCATCATGACATCCTAAGTCTGGATAATTTGATTTGGTTGCACATATGCTTCAGTTTCAGTAACTTCAAGCAAATTTTTATATTAGAATCTAAAATCCTTCTAATTCCATTTACTTAGGTTATTTAACACTGGTAAAGCAATCAGTTAATTCAGTACCAGATGAAAGGTGTTGTCAATGTAGGAAACAATGCAGCATGAAAATACTTAACTACATCCTAAGTGAAAATATTAATAAAAAGAATATTTATCAGAATAAATTCCTTCTGATTCTTCATTCATCTGTTATTAGGCATTTGAATAGCTGTCTTAGAAGTGCTCTGGTATCATCTCCATCCAAAAGGAAGCATGGAAGCTCCAATTATCATTATCTGACACCTAGGATAAAACATTTTTAACATACATCTCTCTTTTTCAGGTAACCCTCGTGTTTCCTAACAATGATCCTGCTGCTTTCATGGTGGCATTTTATGGCTGCCTGCTTGCGGAAGTTGTCCCCGTCCCTATTGAAGTGCCACTTACAAGAAAGGTGGGGAACTGAGTTTCTTCTCTATACTCCATTTTAGCACTTACATCAGAATAAATCACAACTGAACATAGCTTTTGAGTACATTTTTGTGGTTAGCTAGCTCTGAATCTGAGGATACCAAGATAGTGCTATGTGGTGAATTATATATAGTTCCTTCTTTTTTGTGATGGAAAATCTGAAGATGTGCTTGCAGTTTCAGCAAACCCAGGTCTGCATGGAAAATGAGAGGAAAATTATTCAAGAGAACAGCTATGCCAGTCATAGATGGATTATCTTTGTTGCCTTTTAAAGCCTTCTGGGGCTGGCCACTGACAAAGAATCATTGGCAACAACTGCTGATTTTCCACCTGTCCCTGCAACCCAAGCTATGTTATAATGCCACTGGTGCTGTGTGTGCTACTTCAAAGCTGTTATGGAAATGCCTTCTCCTGTGTCTATATGTGCATATGTGTACCAAAGCTTCTGTCACCATGGTCACCTCTGCCAAGGGTGGCACTTGAACAAATTCAGCTCAGGAGTCCTTGCCACAGAACATACATTCACAGATAAAACTGACCACTACTAATCAAAAGCATTTCACATCCACTGTTGGTTCAAAGACACATCACTTCACATGATCCCAGAGAAGTGTTAGGGGACAGATAGAGCAGTTCCAGCTGGAAGGAGTGTCTGGGAGCAGTGAGGGGTTGAGGTGAACCACAGCTGGGTCACTTACATAGATTCTGCAGAATCTGAGGATGAATGGTTTGAAGGCTGTAAATACAGCAAAACGTATTTATTAATTACAAGGGTTGTTTTGGTCATATCCCCTTAATTTACTATGTCTGGCTGCTCCCACATACCCCTTGTATAATCGCTCTTTTATTAGCTAGTGCTAATAATGCCTTACTTTAATTATTTGGTCTGGACTTGTCCACACAAAGAGTGGTCTTTAATCCTTACAAGCTTTCTTTTCAAAGTGAATTGTTTTGGAAAATGTTGACTGCAGCCATGAGATGCCAAGGAAAGGGCTGAGCAAATGTATTGCTTTGGTCACATTTTCAATATTTCAATTGTCAAGGGCTTTTCTTTGAACTGTTCCAGTGTTAGGGGACTCTGGAGCAGAAGCTCAAATCTTTGTTTCATGGACAGGAATCCTGCCTTTCAAATGAAAGCCATGAAAACAAGATTGTAAGCCCTCACAAAGCCTTTGCAGTTTGGACATCTCACACAGCCAATTAACAGCTCAAAATATCTGGAGATTCCTTCCTAAATGAACCTGCTTGAGCCTTTCTCCCCTCTGGGAAGCTGAGTTGACCTCAACATTTCTCCCTTACAGTTGCTCATGTCCCAGACATCATCTGTGGTGGGCTCTTGCCATGGTGAAACCAGAAGGTGGCAGGGAGAGAAGGGGTGGGAGCAGGGGGAGGGGACAGTTGATAAACTGGTGAAGGAGGAGAGAGAGATGGAGGGAGGGAGTGGATCAGACAACAAGAGACCATGATCCAGCTGAGCAGTCTTGAGAGCCACTGAGCAGAAGGAAGGACCAAGGGAAAGAGGAGACAGGATGTGCCCCAGCTTAAACTGTCTGAGACTGGAGGAAAGATGCAGGTGAGCTGGAAAGGCCACGCAAGGGGAGAGGATGGGACCTAAGCACCATACCTGCTTTGGGGAGTAGGGTTATGCTGTTTCATTTGTAAAATATTGCATTTCAGAGCACTGAAAGGTGGCCATGGCTGTAGAACGAGGATGGTGATTTTAGTGGAAACATTTGCATTGGGCTCTCATTGTGCTTTCACATCCAAGGGCAGTACATTTAGTCTGAGGCAGTTGCATAACATGGTGCATTATTTTGATAAAAACCAGAGATTTTATATGCATCAACAAAATAAGGCCAGCAGAATATGTACATTTTAGGATCTTACAGAGTGCTCAAATGGGTAAATCTGCTTTCATTCCATGAAAAAATAAAGAAGCAACATGGTTTTGAGGGTTAAAAAATCTAGTATGTCCTTCCCTGTTACCATTTTCTGAGGTTTAATGACATTTTAAAGCACATAGATAGGTGTAAATTTGATTTATTTTGGAACATCTGATACCACATCCACCCAGTAAACTATAAAATCCAGCTGTCCGAGTAAATACTCTGTGTCAAATGAATAACTTACCCTAATTTGGCTGCACCTCCTGGGTGTTTGTTTTTTTTTTTAATATGTGTCTATATATGGATATATAAATATACACTTACACATGTATATATATCTATATTTGTATAAAGGAATATCTACAGACTCAGACTGTTTATCTTTTGCCACAATGTTTAAATATCAAATTAATAACACAATAACAGAGATGTCAGTTAAAAAAGCAACATGATCTATACTCTATAAATAAAGCCATGCAATCTCACAGCATATACTATTGCAATTATCTTTGCATTTGTTTATATGGAAAGGCAAGTGGAGTGGAAACAATGAGATGAAAATCATGTTCTGAGTAGTCCCAGAAGGAATACCTCTGCCTGGTCAAATGGCAGTGGATTGCTTCTGGCATCCGTGGGAAGATGTCATTCCTGTCATCACACAATGGCCTAGACTGTTCTTTTATGCTTTCCCATTATTTGATCTCTGTTCTGCATGCTTCAGTACATTCTGGCAGTGGACATCTCTGGGTTGCTTTCTGGAAGACAGAGATGTGAACTAGCAAAAGACCAGCAATTATAGTTTATATTATATTATACTATAGGCTTACAGAATAATAAGCTGATGCAGGATGTGCTATTTCAGGTAGTTATATTAGCAGCCATTTTTAATGTTCAACATTTGTATTAGCAGCTTTAATACTGTTCTGTGTTTTCATAAAGAAGAGTTTTTCACAGCTCTGTGCAGAATTTTGTCCCTGGCATTTTAAAACTGTGCAGTAATTTTTGCAGCCAAGTAGACTTTTGCCTTACAGATTACTCTGCAGACATCTGTACCCACATGGAAGTAGAGGCTTTTGCTTTACCAGCATATAGATTTTGTGTGTATTCCCTTTTCTTTGTAGCATAACTATTATTTTTTAAGATTTTGACAGGATTTTTTTCCCAGTTCACTATTAGGTGAAAGTCCATCTTGCCTTGCTCTTTCCTTCTGTACCCCACCTTTATGTTGACAGAGTACCTTGAATACCCCCAGGACTTCAGGGGATGTGTGACCTGGCATCTGGGATGGATTGTCTGAACATCCAGCAGCCATGCAGCATTCTGCAGTTTTATTTCCAGAATGCTTCCTAGTGTTTGGCAAAGAAAAATTGGAAACTGGAATTCATGCAGCATAGTTTTGGCTCTTTAGACTTGGGATATCCGATCTAAAATTAAAAACTGAAATCCCAAACCAACTCTTCATTCTGAAAGCAGCAGTTAGGGGTTCTGCAGTCATTGCAACAATAGAACAAGCAGAATTTTCATTTCTCCTCCTTGCCCTGCATTTAATGCCATTGCAATGCCTTTATCATCAACATTCCCCAAAATTGTTAGAGCTAATCCTCATCCCTTCGTTTACAGGCTCTGTTCTCTCAGAATGGCATCCCTCTCTCAAAATTTACTTATGTTTCCCAAGCATTAGTAAATGTGCCCTATACAGCATCTCTTCCTTCAGATCTGCCACTTATGTTAATCTTGTCTGAAGCTGGAATATTACTGTCTGAAGCTGGAAAGAGTATTACAAACTCTTTCATTGCATGTGTGATATGATGTGAGTTGCAAACTGTGTCATAGACTGTGCCATCAAAGTAGATGAGATGGGAGTTTCAACATGTTGAGTTCTAGTTCAAACAGTGATTTACTATGTCCCTCATGAAAAGATTTTAAAATAAGGTTGTGATTTCTTTTTTTTTTATTTTTTTAGGTCAATGTTTTTTTCCATTTGATCGGCGCCGTGAAAAATATTATTATTCTGCTCTGATACAGTCAGGGGAGCTAATCAGTTTTAATCTAAAAATAACATTTTTGTCCTCCAAGCACATTCACAGTTATGCTCAGTCACATGCTGTGAACATAGGAAGAAATATATCCCTCACAGATCTTCATGGCCTCCTTATCATAGGCAGTATTTGTAGCAGGGTGTGTGTGACATGAAAGCATGTAAAAATTAATTTCTCACCCAAAATGCTATTTCCTAGCCTATTAGATTTAATACTATGTGTGCTTCCAGCAGGCATTTCCAGATGCTGGCTCTCACTGTATGATTGGAAGAATTGTGTATTGTCATAGGAAATCTGGAGATACCCACTCAAGGACACTTGAGGTTTTTTTTAAAGGATGCTTCATACAGGGTAAAACTGTTTTTGAGGAGCTCTTTTTACTAAATCCTGAAAAGTTACTAAAGCTTTAATAATAGCCAGGGAGGTATATCTCTTCCAAGAGAGTGAAATTGTCCCAGTCATATCTTTCTTTAAAAGAAGAATTCTAGTCTGAAGGAAATACACCTTGACATCTTTCCTAGTGTTTCTGGACTCGAGATAAAATGAGCTTTGCTTTCTCTCAGCTTTACTCATTGTAGGGCTGTAGAGTGCCAGAAACACTGGAGCTGTACATGCTTTTGAACATCTTTTGACAATGCATCTCTTCTTCCCCTGGATTTAAAATATGTATAAAATGTTTCATATATTCTTTTCAGTGGCATAGTTTTCCAGTCCCTCCAAAGAATGTAAGTTCCCTGAGCCCCACCTGAGCCCCTGGTGCAGACTGCTGGGCCCTGCAAGCCCTGTGGCTGTCCATCCCTCTTCGTACACTTCAGCAGTGGAGCACTAAGAAGTCCTTGCTCAGTTTGCCGCAATGAATCTTAGATCCTTTAAAGTCTGTGTTTCCTTATTTTATGTTCAAGTTTAGGAAATGGTAATTTCCTAGAGAGAATATCATATTTCATGCAGTGCCCACTGCCAAAAATAGCCATTGTCTTGCTTTTATTAAGATTTTTGGACATTAAGGTGCTCATAGTTGCAGATTTCACATGCAAATTGCAGGCAGATACCAAAGCTGTTGCCTGAGGAGACAGTTAATTTCTTCATCTTAAAGCTGGTTATGAAGATTGTGTCTGCACTGTGTTTAATTTTTACTGAGGTCTTTGTGTTTTAAAAAAAAAAACAACTTTTCTCAATGTCTTTTCAGTTTTGGCTCAGAACTGGTGATGGTTGGCCTTTACATCTGATCATTGCCCTACTTGTTCTTTAGCAGCAAATTTTTGTTAGGGTAAGGGCACTGGAGCTCAAATAAGCATTGTAACAGAAGACAAGATTAGTTCAGTCTGTGGTGCTCCACCACATAATTCTCATTTTGAAAGCAGTCTGGGATTTGCAAGTGAACAGAAGTAACCTTTATCAGGCCAACCTTTGCACAGGCTGTCTCTTCCTTCCTTCCTTATTAGATAAGGACATGCACTCTCACTCACGGAGACAGGATCAAATTGTTTTCCTTCACACAGATACTCTCACAAAGCATTGTAGAAATGGCATTAACAGCATGCTGAAATGCAACCACACGTGGGATTTTTTTATCCTGACAATGAATTATCACTCTGCAGCAGGAAGAAGACAATTTGCCTCCAGGTACTGGTGAAAACCTTTAGGGAACCTTTAATAAAAGTCTTTAGAGAACTTTGAATGGCTGCCTACAGCAGAGAGGATTTCCAGCTTGCTTCATCTGAAAGATTGATCTCTCTAGGTGTGTGCAGACATAGTCTAAAGCTATGCACACCTCAATTTTCATACCCCAGCAAGTGCTGTGCCTTCAAGAAATGTAAAGTGACAGTTCCAAAGTCAGCAATTGGTCTCAAACTTCATACTACAATACCTCAGCTCTGTGTTTTGCCTTCCACCTGCAGTTATTTCAAACTGTGAATTGTGGAGGATTTGACAATGAGCATCTCTGGCAAGTCTGTTCCTGTCTGCAGTTGGGACTGCATTCAGTTGTTTCACCTGGTCTCCACTAGCTCCCTGAAGTTTTTCCTACCCCCACAACATTCAGCAAAATAAAGTGTTTATGGCAAGTGGGGGGTTGCCAAGTAGCAGATAACCAACATAGCAAGTAACACTTCTAACAAACCAGTGTGTCCTGAAAATCTATTCCCTTCACAGGTAGGAAATTGATTTTATTTAGAGGGGAAGAGGATTTGAGGTTTTTGGCAGAATATTATTTGGTTGTGTCTCTTTGCTACTTACAAAGTAGTTTTCACCGTTGCAATCATTCATTTCACATTACTCAAAAGGCAGGCCAATAGTTTGTCTGTTAAATCTGTGATAATCACTGCCCTTAAAGTCAGTAGCCGTTTTTGTGGCCTACATGTAAGCTTTGGCAGCTCAGGCAAAGGATTGCACTTTTAGCTCAAACTTCATTTTTCAAACCCAAGTTTTGCCCAAAGTCCTCGCTGTTCTGGGCCTGTCATGCTGAGGTATGAGGAACAGTGACTGTCCTGTTTACATGGTTGAGTGTGTAAGTAACATTGTGGTGTGTCTGTGGGATGCATAAAGGTTCCAGATCTTCCACCTCCTGGCTGTCAGTCCAGTATCCCAACACCACTTGAGTAGTTAGAAACAAGTTCTTCTGTGGGGCACCAGTTATCACAGAAGCACCTTTATGGGGCAAGGGATGTTGGCCCCTTCTTCATGTCTCTGTTCTGTGCAGTAGTTTTAGATTCTGGGTCAGGATGGAACTACAAGAAGCAAGCAGAAGGTGAGGAGAACTAGTTATGAGGTGTGAGAGACTGAGACTGAAGGTGGAATTGATGGACACCAAGTAGAAGACTTCCAGAAAGCTTCATTGGGTTCATGCTGCAAAATCCCCAACTGGAGCTCCTATGGCCCTTGAGAAGAGTGTCTTTCACAGCACCTCTGCTTCAGCATCTTGATTTGCCTTTGTCTTGCACGGCAGGATTTATTGTGGCCACCAAAGCATGGTGTGGGATTTGAAAGTCTGTGAAACACACTGCCCATGCCTGGTGAAAGTCTTCCAATCTCCTGTGGCAGTGTTACATCACAGGATTGTTCAGTCATGTTTTCCTTAGAATTGAAAGAATATCTGTACAGAAAAGAACAGGGTGAAGATTTTAATGCTGTTTGAGGTGGGTTGTCTGGATGTAAAGCAGTCTGCTATTACAAACTGTTACATGTGCATAGATTGTATTAAGAAATCTATGTATGTGTGTGAACTGCTACAAATCAATGATTAATATTTATATGAACATCCTCTGAGACAGTAGGTATGGCACTGAGGGAAAGCATAGTTATTCTTTCTTGTATTATCTAAAAAACTCTAAACTCTTAATACAAAGTTTCTTTTTTTTCTGTTGTTTTCTTTAGCTGTGAGAAGAGTTTGACAGGTGATTTCTTAGCTGATGCATCCCCCAGGGCCATGGTATGCTGATGCTCAAGGGTCCACACTTTCTACTGGCTTCCTTGTATTAGATTTCTTAATGGAATTTGTTAGCTTAATTTCTGTTTACAAAGTTCTGCATTAAGTGGGATTTCATTGCTTGAGAATTGGCATTTTCTTGATATAGTGGTGCAACAGTTAGTAGCAGTCTTTTATAGGATATACAGTTACAACAACATTGTAATTTAAAATTGAGATCAATGCCATTGCTGCATTCAATTATAAAATTTATATGCCTTTTTAAATTTGTAGTTAGAAATTCATATATATATTAATAAGCATTTATTAGATTAAATTTAATCAGAAATTTTAAGCAATGGTAGTATGAATCTGATATTTTAAGGAACTCACGACCTCCCTTTATAAGTGATAGAGAAGCAGGTCGCAGAAGCTGTATTGACCAAGGAGTGGTGTTCTCCATGGAGCACTCCAGCCTTCCTCTTCCTGCCTTTCCTTCTGAGGGAGCCTCAGGAGATCCATCCCTCCTGCACTGTTCAGGCACCCACATTTCCTTCCTCTGAGCAGACTCCAAGGGTGGAGGCAGGTCTCATCCTCATGTGGAACCAGGATTAGATCTGGCTAAGTGCCAGATCTAATGGCACTAATCTAATCTATGGTTGCCCCATAGGTTTGACAACAGAGACGTGGACCAGCTGACATGAGAGTCAGTGAGGACAGGAATTAATGCTTTACAAAGCACAATAAGTCCTGGCAGCCCCACTGGTGCAGGTGTGGTGGGGCCAACACCATGCTCCCCAAAGTGTTGTTTATGGAGATACCAGTATTATTCTCTGTTGTTCAAATAATACTCTCATTGTCTGGTTTTATATGGGCAAAGATGATACACAAGCTTAAGTTTAAAAAGCTTTGCTGAAAAAATACCTTTTATTTTTTTCCTGGTTTTATAAGCATTCTGGCTGTAGTAAGCAAAAGCAAATAGAACAATTCTGGACAGAAGGAGTTATATAGCATAGACTTTGACAGATCAGTTGTCTCACATTGCTTGCTCAGCTATCAAAGTTCTGATAATTGCTGCCATACACATATTTTGCGGTGGTATGGAAAAGTAAGCTTGTGCTTTTCCTCTGTTCTCATTGCTTCTCCATTTTAGATGGTTTTATTTGACTACATAAAAATTGCATTAGGAATTAGTCAGTTAGGCTCTGGGGCTTTCTTTCCATCATACAATTTTGCTTTGAATAAATCAATAGATTAAGGCAGCTGTTCCATATTTCTGGTTGTTTCCATTGTTGAGTGTACTCTATGGTTGATTTGAAAGGTATTTTAATTTTATCTTTTGAGTCTCTTTAGGTGGTTTTCAGTGGAATAATTTTGTGAGGAAAAGGTTAATATTTCTATGTGCATTTACATGTGGGGCTTTGCTCTGTTGAAGAGCCTGTTGGATAGATGTAAAGTTCATTAAAGAGTAATGACAAGACACTATACATAAAGCAGATGTCATGCTGTAGCAGCACAGCATCTCCTAAAGAGCAGCTATGGCCTAGACTGGGAAATCATTACATGACTTCTTAATCTCGCTGCTTCTATCCCCTTGATGAAAGTAAAATGTAATGAGCTTACTCTAATGGGCACTTGACTGTATGTAGTGCTCCTGAAATGTGCCTGTAACTACTCAATGAAATGGTTATTGACAAATCAGGTTAGATCAGCATAAATAGGGAAACTCACCACTGTGCACCCATCATAACATCTTAATAGCTGAAAGCTTTCTCCAGGTGGAAGCACCTGTAATCCATATTATTTCCTAGAATTGTCACAAAATCACAGAATGGCTGAGATTGGCAGAAATGTGTGAAGGTGACCTAGTCCAGCTTCCCTGCTCAAACAGGGTGCCCAGGACTAGATCCATAGTAGTTTTTGGATATTTCCAAGTATGGAAACCCTACAACCTCTATGGGTGCTTTGTGCCAGTCACCCTCCCAGTAAAAAGGTGTTTTCTGATTGTCAGAGGGAACTTCCTCTGTTTTGGTTTGTGTCCATTGCCTCTGGTCCCATCGCTGGGCAAAGAAAGGAAAGACCCTGGCTTCATCTTCTTCACACCCTCCCTCAGGTGTTTGTACACATTGATTGGATCCCTCCCTAACCATTCTCTTCTCAAGGCTGAGCAGTCCCAGCTCTCACTCTTTCCTCATAGGAGAGATGCTCCAGTCCCTTAATTATCATAGTGGCCCTTTTCTCACTCTCTCCAGTAGCTCTGTGCCTTCTACTTGGGAGCCCAGAGCAGGTGCCAGCACTGGAGATGTGCCTCTCTGGTGCTGAGGGGGAAGATCACCTCCCTCAGCCTGCTGGCAATGCTTTGCTCAGGATGCCATTTGCCTTCCTCCTGCCAGGGTACATTGCTGGTTCACACTCAGCTTGCTGTCCACCAGGATCCCCAAGTTCTTTACCAAAAAGCTGCTCTCCAGACCATTCTGGCACAGGGGTTTGTTCCTCCACAGGTGCAGGACTTTGAATTTGCCTTTGGTGAACTTTATGAGGGCCCTGTCTGGCAATTTCTCCAGGGATCCCTCTGGATGGAGCAACCCTCTGTCAGATCAGGCATTCCTCCCAGCCACTTGTCATTTCTGAAGAGATGCAAGAGCAGATGCCATCTGATGGCTTCCACTGTCTTTATGATTTATGCTGCCACAGCCAAGAGGATACCTAGCTTGGGGAATTCCTTTGTCAATGTACAGATCAGTTTTGATAGTCACCTAGAAGGAAATCAATTTAAAGGAAAGAGACTGTTATCCTCTCAAGATAATGTGCCCAAGGACAAAAGTGCTTTCATCCTGTAATCACTTCTAATCAATTCTGTGTATTTTGTCATCTCTTAGGATGCAGGAAGTCAACAAATAGGCTTTTTACTTGGAAGCTGTGGAGTTACTGTGGCCTTGACCAGCGACGCTTGCCATAAAGGACTGCCTAAAAGCCCCACAGGGGAGATCCCACAGTTTAAAGGTAATCTAGCCCTAGTTTGTCATGCTCTCACTGGTCATTTACCACAACAAACTGCACTTTAGTGGCCGTGGGTGAGGGTCAGGCCCATGATGAAACACTTGCCACAGGAGCAGCTGGGCTGCTGGGACACTGCTGTCCTGGTCACTGCTGGCAGTGATGTCACTGCTGGCAGTGATGGCTGTGCCAGCCTCATGGATGGAGAGCAGCACCAGTGCTCCCAATCCAGTTCTCTGCTGGCTCATCCAGGCTGCTGAGACTATCTGTGGCCACAAAAATTAAACCAACAGACTTAGGACTGTAGTAGATGAGAAGTGTTCATAGATTCACTCCTTTACTGAGGTGTAGGGACAGTAACTTCTGACAGGAGAGTGTTAATGGAACTGCTTGAGTCAATAATACCTTAAACTGCCCAGCCATTCCCTGAGGGACTGCCTAAAAAGACCTCAGTGGCTGTGTTAAGAAAGCAGTTCTACAAAGTCTTCTTTCCCATACTATACTGAGGTTCAAGGGAAGCAATGTCTAGGTAATGGTGACACAGACTTTTCAAGAATGAAACTCTGGCAGGGAAGGCTTTTGTCTTGTCTTATCCTGCAGAAACTCAACAAAAGCTGGCTTTTGTTTGTACCTCAGGCTGGCCAAAGCTGCTGTGGTTTGTCACAGAGTCTAAACACCTCTCCAAGCCACCTCGTGACTGGTTCCCACACATCAAGGATGCCAACAATGACACAGCTTACATTGAGGTGAGTTAATGAAGATCCATCTTCTCCTCAAATCATTACATATGGCACTTCTGGATTAGGTAAATGTCATTATTCATTCAGTGGTCACAGGAGCAAAGAACATCCTGGTTTAGCTTGTTAAAAAGCAATGGTTTTTAATAAATTCAACCAATACTGATTTCATTAAAGTCAATGGAATGTTAAACTCTGTTTTGGGTGTTTCTAACATTAACGTTTTTATGTGGCTGCTGCAGTGTTGTATTACATTTGCCTACATTTGCAATCTTGGTTCTGTTCAGTGGGGGCTTGCCCACTAGTCTTGGGGTGGTTAGATGACAAGGTTCACAGTGAAGCTTCAGTTCTTGTATCACAGCCTTGAGACCCTTGGAAAGAGAAAGAATTTCTTGTTCAAATGCTTGCCTGTCACTTACTGCTTTATGAGTCAGACTCCCTACAACAGAACAGCATCAGAAACAGAAAGTTAGCAATGCTGTTGAATTTAATTTTCCTCCTTTTTTCCCATCATTTTCTCCCCCTTTTGCATAGACTCAGATGCTTTGAATTCAGTGGTGTTAATATTGAATTTAAGTTATTCTTCAAAAGGACTAAGTGCAAGTGAATGGACCAAAGGTGTTTCCTGTCTTTGTGCAGTCAGGACACTGGGCTAGAGAAGCAGAGATGTCTTCACTCTCAATCTTGCTGATTATCTTCATCATGGAGAAAGATAAATGTTTAATTTATTATCTGCCACTGATAGTTCTCAGGCACTTACATACAGTTACAAAAATTATTTCAGTAATCACCAATGGCCTCCCACCTCTTTTCTGCTGCTTTTTCATGAGTCTCAACATTCTTCTGATCAAAGAGCTTGTGTCTTTCAGACTGTATACATATAGATTACTATCACAGCACCCAGCAAGGATTCTGCAGTCAGCTCTTATCATATGCCTTATAAGATGCAGAAAGGAGAAGCTGGGGTTCAGTGGTTGGCCTATAAAATCTAACATGTAAACATTGAACAGACTGAACTAGGTTATTCTCTGCTAAATTTAGCCAGTCCATTAGTCACTGACATGATCAGAATTGTTAGAATTATGTTTCAATAATGCCAATTACACATGGATTTCAGATACCAAACCTGGGAATCTTCAGTCAAAAGGGAAAGCCTATCTGAAAAACAATTTCCTTTTAACAAAGAAATGCCTCCAAAACTCCCCAGTACTGCTGCCTTCTTAAAATAGAGTCATTAGATGTGTCCCTCATTCACCTGCAGAGGAAACACTTTAAACATAGTTATTAAATAATTGAAACAGGGCAATTATTTCACATTGACTTTCCTTGCTTATTTCTTTTTAGTACAAAACATGTAAAGATGGAAGTGTGCTTGGGGTAACTGTGACAAGGATTGCACTGCTGACACACTGCCAAGCTCTGACCCAGGCATGTGGGTACACAGAAGGTACGGAGTGCTTCCCTTGCATCATCCTTAAAATCAAGTGGGGATTGTCATTTATTTGTCATCAGTCTTCTACATTATGTTTTACACAGTTCAGTGCCAAAGACTTCTAGATTTAAAAACACTTTTTTTTTCATTTGTTTCAAGAAATATGTTCATGTTTAAAATATCTATAGGAGAGGTACAAATAATGTCTTAACCAATATAAATCCTGCAGTGGAGATTTACTTTGAAAGTTAACCTTTGAGGTCATCAGTCATGTTGTGCTGAGGCTTCCTTCCTTTGAGTAGGTTTGCCTTGGGTCAATGCCATGTTCTAAAAAATAAATTCTTCTTTGTTTTTGTTGGACAGCTGAAACAATTGTGAATGTACTAGATTTCAAGAAGGATGTTGGTTTATGGCATGGAATTCTTACAGTAAGTATGTTTTTTTATTCTCTCTGAGTATTTGAAAATAAACTAACCTAATAGGCTTAGTGCTGTCACAAGCTGACATGTCCTACAGTTTCTTCTAATACAATTTTTTCTGCTTTGAAAGCAAAATAAATGGCATTTAAACCCACGATCTTCTCCTAGTGCACTTACCCATAATGAGCATGGTAAAGATATCAGTGTATTTTTATGTCATATCAAGTACTGTGATCCCATTCTTACCATGTTATCTCACCAATATGTGATTTTGAGATCAAACTTTATAGCAGAAACCAACCAAATTAGTACTTGCCTCTGTAGGGATATGGTCCAGTGGATAGTTCCATTGCCCCTGACTAGCTTCCCTGTCAAAACTCCCACCAACAGATGTTTTTGCTAACATTAGGTATTCCCAATACTTTAAATTGTACTAATTTTCTATTTGATGTTGGAATGTCTTCCTCAATCGACATGGGAGACAATTGCCATATTTTTAAGGATTGCTTCTTAAGGTGCTGTTGCAATCACTGACTGACAAGCTGTTTACTAGTCACTGATCATTTTAAGAACAGATGTCAAGTCTTGAAGGGTCATTGTTTGGGGGTCCCATGATTTTGGGGGGTCTCCAGGATTCCCAGTGATCTGATATGTTTTTCCCATGCAGTGTTACACTGTTCTTACTATCAAAGTGCAGTAATAACATTTCTGAAGCAGAAACGATTAGGCTTAACACCCATAAGTATCTCATGTTAAAAGAAAGTCTTTATCACTGGTTGAAAGCAAATGTCTAATAGAGCTTTTCTGTGCCTTCCTTTGCTATTAATCTTGTTCTGAACTTCATTTTTTTCAGTACTTGCCTGTTTTCCTGTACCTATGCTTGTGCCAGACTGAAAGGAGAACTATCTTTTGCAGTTCTCCAAGTGTTTAGATGACTAATCCACTGGGACACTTAACCTTTCTTAAACCTAGGTTTTCCAAAACAAATACTGTATTTAACCTGAGCTGCTATGAGGGGAGGCGTGTTGCCCTCAGGAGATATTTCTAAAAGCTAACAGAAGTAAAGCAGCAGCTCATTTGCAGGGTGTTTGTTTAACGCTGAGAAATCACTGATGCAATTGATGGGCTCAGACTGAGAGATCAGCTTTGGATTTGTCATTGGTTTCACTCAGCTGCTTTCTCTAAACTTCCTGGAACTTTTCATGACCTTGTTGAAAATACTGGAATTAGCTCACCTGGAGAGGAACTAAAACCTCCTTCATTTATTTTCTGTTAAAATTAATTGATTTCTGCTTAGTCTAGGATTTCAATTTCTTTGTCTCCTGTCTTTTAAGTAATTTGTGCCCCACTACCATTGGTAGCTTTTAGTCTTCCCAGAGATGTATTTCCATGGACAGATATCTTGCTGCTTTTGTCCTTTTTAGTACAGTGTTCATATATATGGCAGTTTATCAGGCTTAGGGATAATGTTTAACTATGTAGCAAACACACAGACATTCTTCACCCATTGTTTTTTAATTTTTTCTATTAGAGTGAACCACTTCAAGTATGAATAGAAAGAAGTGGTTTTCAGTACTGCACAAAAGTTACAATCTGATTAGTCTAAATCTTTAGTCCTTAATTAAAGCATTGGAAAATGGGTGTCTGTTTCATCTTAATGTAGGTAGCTGGTTAGGAAAAGATGAATGCCAGCACTGACAATAAAATAAGCACAGAGTGATTTGCATAGATGCCCCTGCCCATAACACAATATGAGTAGTTGCCACAATTTTTTTGTATAAAACCCTTTTATCTTTCTGATTTCAGAGTGTCATGAACATGATGCATGTCATAAGTATTCCATACTCCTTAATGAAAGTGAATCCCCTGTCATGGATACAAAAAGTCTGCCAATACAAAGGTAAGGAACAAGAATATTCAAAAGTTTGCTTGATAGTCAAAAGTGCAGATTGATAACACAGCTGTCTAGCTTTGTTATGGTGTGTTAGTAATTTTCTCATTGTTGTTGCAGCAAAAGTTGCCTGTGTGAAGTCCAGAGACATGCACTGGGCGTTGGTGGCACACCGAGACCAGAGGGACATCAACCTCTCCTCGCTGCGGATGCTGATAGTGGCTGATGGAGCAAACCCATGTAAGCTCTGCTGCTCCCCTACAGGAAGGGGTTTCTCTCTTGCACTTAAAGCTTCAATCTTCAGCCCCGTTAGCTAAAATATATTCAAAATATGCAGTTTGTCTACTGTAAACTGTGAGACATTTATGGGAACAGTAATAAATTTGGAATGTTTTCCAAAGTATATTTTCCTTTAGCACGTCCTGAAACAAACTTGATATTCCATATAACATAAGTTGCAGTAAATCTAGTTTTGTTTAACATCACTGTCATGTATAAAGACTGAATCTATACAAGTTGAAGCAATGAAGACCTTAACCTATAGAAAGGATCAGAATATTTCCTCTGAATAACAATTCTCAGATGCAGAAGTAACTGAGAATTTTAGGGGAGTACTTAGGCTACTCAAGAGAAACACATCTGAATCACTTCATGGCAGTTAACAGCATGAGATGTTTCTCTGAATTATTTAACATACCAGCATACAGGTGTTCTGCTTGTTTGTAATAGTTTGTTTGGAATTTCTGAATTAAATCCTCAATTTCCCTCATCCTAAAAAAAGAACACCACAATGAAATTGATACTGTAAATCTAGCAGTAATGGCTTTTCTATGTAAGCATAATGAAAAGATTTCATGTTTAAAAATTAGTCTTCATTCCCTGTATGCATATACACATATAGTTGTAGTAGCTATGATGTATTTCCCCATGGACATGGATCATTTTCAAATGATTTTTCCTGAAAAGTCTATATATTAAGCAGTAAATTTGCAGTTTGAATAGCATCACCTCAGAAATCAAATTATTTTTCTCTCTGATTTTTTTTTCCTTTACCCCAGGGTCCATTTCTTCCTGTGATGCATTTCTCAATGTCTTCCAAAGTAAAGGTCTAAGGCAGGAGGTCATTTGTCCCTGTGCTAGTTCACCAGAAGCTCTCACTGTGGCTATTCGAAGGTATGTGTTGCACCAGTGAAAATAGACCCATTGAATGTGTATATGTGATAATTAGAAAAAAAAATTAAATATGAATTTGTATATGTAACTTCTAAATTATATACATAGTTTGCAATTTGTTTATGTCCGAGGAAGACATGCAAGAAGAATTTTTAGAGTAATGATTTAACTTCAGAATGCTTTATGGCTCCCATTGCTGTAATTTTATCTAATTTTAAATTAAATAAGTTGAAATGTAAAAACAAATCCTGTAAATAAAAATGTAAAAATGCCACTGTAAGCATAAAATTAATTAAAATTAGAGAATTAAGTGGAATTGACATTGAGGAAAATCATATTCTTAAGTACTCTGTTTAGAGAGAATTATGACATTCTGCAGGTTGTTTTTGGCTGACATGCACTTTTTAACCATTCACAGACTCTCAGAAATCATCTGTAAATGCTCTTTGAGTCTGGGGGATTTGTGACTAGAAATAAAATAGATAAATTCCACTAAAATTGCTAAATGCTACTAAAACTGTTAAGTGTTATGTATATACAATCACAGCGTTGTTCAGGTTGGAAAAGACCTTTAAGATCATTGAATACAATCATTAACCCAGCACTGCAAAGCCTTCACTAAACTGTGTCCCTGAGTGCCACTTCCACACATCTTTTAAATACCCAAGGTTGGTGTCTCAGCCTCTTCCCTGGGCAGCCTGTTCCAATGCTTCACCCTTTGGGTGAAGGAATGTTTCCTAATATCCAACCTAAACCTCCCCTGGCACAACTTGTGGGATTTCCTCTTGTTCTGTCACTTGTTACTTGGCAGCAAAGACCCACCTGGCTACAGCCTCCTTTCAGGCTACAGCCTTCCTTATCACTTTGGAAGTGATAAGGTCCCCTCTGAGCCTCCTTTCCTCCAGGCTGGGCCCCCCAGCACCCTCAGCCTCTCATAAGACTTTACTCTAGCAGCAGTATCCTGTCAGGAGTGCTGTAGCACACAGTAAATGGTGTAAGTATTGTCCTTTTTGGCAGAGTTTTCCAAAAATTGTACATTGAACAGTAAGCACTTTGTTTTTAAATTCGTGTTTCTGCAGCCAATTATAATTGTTTCACGTTAGTACATGCAATATAAACATATAAAGCACTAAAATAGCATTAAGTAAAATACTTCCTGCCACAAATTCCTAAATACACCATCCAAGTGAAATTTAACTAGATTTTCAATGAGCTTTCCAACAGAACATTTACAGGAAGAAGGACACGAGGCCAAGAGTATGGTTGATTTTCAGCCACCTCATTCTTAGTTTAGAACATCTGAAAGCAATCCATCAGGGACTTATCCTGTCCAGGTTGTCTTTCTGTGAACTACAGGATTTCAGAGAGCCCTTCATTCAGCTCCACCAGCCTGTCCTCAGCTTTATACAAGAAGTACCAAGTGTCTTTCCCTTAGATGGGTTTCCCTGCCATTGGCTGTGCAGGCCTTTGTTCCCTTGGAATGAACTCTTGCCTGTAAGTTCAGAGAGGAAGTGAAGGGGCAGCAGACATCACTTGTGCTGGGCACTGAGCAAGTTGTTAATTTCCTGGGCCAACCCTGGAAAATTTGGCCCAAATCACAGGTTATGAAGTGGGAGAACTTCATAATGGCAGGACTGGTGTGCCCTTTCTAGACAAAAGCTCTGTGCCTGTAGCTCTCTGAAGCACTGAAAATTCATTTCCAAATAAACTAGCATTGAGACCTTAAAAAAAAATTATTAGCGCATAGCATTGTGGATAATTCAAAATAAAAAACCAGGCATTTTATCTTCAGTGCATCACTGTGTAATTACAGAGCAGTTCTCACTGCAGTGAATGTTACTGAACACGTCTCCTTTTATTTGAACTCTGTTTAATGGTAGGATAATGCTAGATGAACTTGGGAGATGTAGTATTTTTCATTTTGTTCAAGCTATCTCCACTGACAGTAAAGTCATTATCATACAATTTCCAGAGAGTTACTGCTGAAGTATGCATTAAAATGAGTCCCTGCAGAGCAGAGATCCAGAGAGCTCCCTGTTTATGCTCTGACTCTTTCAAAATCTATGGTGTATTTTTAGTGAACTTCCTATGAAGAAGAGTAACAAAACCAGTTCTCAGTTGAAACAACCTTATAGTTTAGAAAAATACAGTAATAGGCTAGATGTACTTCAGCCTTAGTGCTGAATCACAAAGCCTAATATACAAAGGGGTGTGAAAAGCAAATAATTCATGTTATTCCACTTTGGTTTACTGCATATTAGTCTGAACCCACATGCTTAAGGGAATGCAAAAGTGTAAGGACAGGTTTCTTTCCCATTTAAATGGTTGGCAAAAAGCAGTGGTCAAATAGATTGTATCTGTAAATGGTAGTAGGAGCTGCTCTCAAAATGCTTTGTATGATAAGTAGTGCAAGAAAATGGATGTGATGAAAGTCCAGATGGCCTCTACCTCTGGAAGTCTGTGAGAAGCCTGCAGGAGACCTTTCTTCTCATGAGCACAAAATGTGCGTTTTGGGGAGCAGGGATGAGAGAAAGTTGATCAATAATGTTACTGAAAGTTCCTTTTACATGATGGGAGTGTTATTTATCACAGGTGCTTGTTTACTAGCACCATTTGTTATGCTCTAATGCGTTTTCAAGCATGCTCACATCCTTCTTTGTTGACAATGTCACTTGAGAAATATGGCTCGTAAAACCTATTAATTGAAATTTATAGAGCCCATCAGGGCAAGGCTTACATGAGCAGGACTGGCGGAGGCCCATCTAGTATTTCAAGCACAGTAGAGGAGAAATGTCACATCAAAAGACATTATCTGTTGAAAAATAGTTGCATTGTGATGGAGTATTTGGGAAAAACACAGAATTGTGAGCTAAATATTGGCTGTTTAATCCATCCTGAAAAGAGCTGGAGTCTGCTCTTCATGGCTGCATAATCTGAACTCAAATCAGCACCATGTCACCTTCCAGATTTTAAAATGCAGGACAGTGTGAGAGTCCTTCCAGACATGAAAAGCTCTGACACATTCCCCTGACTTGGTAACTTGCATAGGTCAACACTCATTTACTCGAGCCACACTATCCATAGGTATAATTGTATCCACTGGTGTAGGAGGTGGTTTTATCCTGAAACAAGGTGACAGGCGTGTTGTGCTGATGCTGTGGAGTTTTACAGCATGTAGGCAATGAATCTGAGCAAACTGAGGCGGTACCGTGAGGCTGCATCCACAACATTTTGACCATGACTGATGAAGGAGTAATTTGTTTTAATTTTCATGTGGTAAATTAGAATAGGAAGGATTCAATTATATGCACTAAAATGAAGATGGTAAAGTCCTTGTGTCTTCCTCATATACTTGACAGTAAATCTATGCCAGGTTGCCTCAAAATAGATAACATATAGAATTTATCAAGTTATTTACTGATCAGTTCCAAATATTTGCAGTGCAGTTTCCTTCCATATCGTCTACACCGTCTTTCACTGTCTTAAAAATTAGGTAAAAGCTTTTTACCTGGGTGGTAAGGCAATCTTTATACATTTTTCTGAAAATTAAAATTCTGTTTTGAGTAAATGTTAGGGGTTACTTGCATCTCAGTAGCCCCATATATGGTACTGGGTGATACTAGATAAAAGATGTAGTTACTCAAAAATGACTGGAAAACAGCCTTTTATTGGGCCTGATAGTGGAGGGGGAAAGGAGAAATTTTGAACTGTTGAAACAGAGGAGTATTTGCAATAGCAGTCCATGAAGCACAAGTAAATGTTTACACCTTACTGCCTGATGGTGCAGTGATGCTCTGACCCATGTTTGCAGGCCAACAGATGACAGCAACCAGCCACCAGGAAGGGGAGTTCTGTCCATGCATGGGCTCACTTACGGGGTGATTCGAGTGGACTCTGAAGAGAAGCTGTCCGTCCTGACTGTCCAGGATGTTGGCTTAGTGATGCCAGGAGGTGAGGAACTTCCTTTGAAACTTATTTTGATTAATCAATTTAAGTAACTGGCAGTAGAAAGTTGCAGGTGAGTGTACTTTGTTGCCCAACTACAATCTTTTGGACTACAAGCTTGTTGAAAACATTTAATCCAAAAGCATTACCTTACAAAACTTCATGGTTTGGAAATCCCAAGATTTCTTGTCTGCATTTTCCTCAGTGTCTGTCTGTGCTTGCATTAGCAGCATGTATTAAATAACCTGCCAGCATATCAGAACATCTGTTCCTTAGCTGTGAGATGTTTGGTAGAGAAAATAAGGAAGTTAAAGTACTGTGGCTATAAATATCCATAAGTCCAATCAAGACAAAAGATTTAGTAGGGCAAGTTTTCATAGCCTATGCTAAGGATCAATAAAATTGCTATCTGAAAGCTTGCAGAATGTTTTTCCAAAGGTCTTGTGCTATCACCCAGTTACTAGATAGTGGAGGTATGACTGAAAAGTTAATGGTGATAAATTCAAACTGAAATCAGTGCTTCTGAAGAGGAAGGATAACACTTTTCATAAGACAGCTACATTTTAAATAAGATGCTAAGGATACTAGAAAAGGCTATTACTGTATTTTCTCATAGGAGAATGCTTGTTATGGACCAAAGCAATGAAACATAATGATGCATCTTACAAAATTTCAGTTGAACAACTTAAAATAAAGGAAGATATGATTGGTTGTTGTTTGATAGTTATCATACGAGACATTATAATAGATGGGCCATCTTGCACTTCATATTATGTTCTGATAAATTTAATGGAAGTGCACGCTCCTGTTTATTTTCTGAGTGAAAGGTTTTTCAAGATTTTGTTCACTTGTACTTAAAAGATATGTGGATTCCTTTCTGCTTTCCCTTGATCATCATATCCCCTTTGCAATTGCAAAATCTATCAATGCTGTACTCCAACTCTAGAGATTATAGCTAAAGCAGCATTCCTGATCTTGTTCAAATGGTTGACATAAAATAGTGCTTCTTTCTCAGACCAGTGCTTTCTAATCCCTCCTGTTTAGCTCCTGATGTCTCTGCAGGCCTGTAAGACCAGACAGGGGGAGTTTGAGCTCTGACAGACTCCCAGTAAAATAACCATATTAATCTGCTGGAATATCTTGATCTTTCATATGGTGTTACTTGCTACTTTCTGAGAGGTGGATTTCCTGGTTGCCTGCCTCCCTGGCTGTGCAGTAATTATCAAGGGCTCCATTAGGATATTTCATTTTGCACTGACTGAGGCAAATCTGGTTTTCAGTATGCAAAGCTGGGAACACAAACACCTTTGACTGCAATATTACAGATGAACTGCATTTTCAGAGAGCAAGGCAAATAGATATTGTTATCAATGTAAAGACTGAGTTTACATAAAGATCCTTGCATTCTTTATATTAATATTATTTATAACAGAAAACCACTTGATACTGTTGAACATCGTAATGTTCACAAAACTGATTGTTAGACATTAGTCTACATGTAATTCATTTATGTTTATGTCATCTCCACCATGATGTCTTTCCCACACCACTTATGTTATTCTGTGGTTCATTTTATAATATTTTTTTAAATTCCTTTCTTCTCCCTCTAGCTATAATGTGTTCAGTGAAGCCAGATGGAATTCCTCAGCTCTGTAAAACAGATGAAATAGGAGAACTTTGTGTATGTGCTATTGCAACGGGTACATCATATTATGGACTCTCGGGCATGACCAAAAATACTTTTGAGGTAAGTTGACAAAAAGTGCCCTATAAAATCCTTCCTTTTGAAATCCTCTGTTTCAAGGCAATATTTGTCATGAAGTATTGATATTAACAGTATAAGAATAGCAATATTAATCAATGCTTGTGGCTTGGGACCTATATTCTAGCCAGATAATCTGCACTGAAACCCATTTCATTAAGTGCAATAGTAGATCTTTATGTGAGTTTAGTTTTGGCTCTGAAGAGCTTTTACTTCAATATTCAAATAAGATACCAGGAGCTGAAAAAATCAGAAGGAAAGGAATAGGAAAGACCAAGTTCAAAAAGTAATAATGTACAAGTAGATGTGCAGAATTTGATTATTGCAAACAGTAAGAAAGCTGCTTGGTATTTCTAGAAAGCAGTTTTCAACATTCTCACAGCACTTCCAGCATTAAGGCTTGTATTTATACAGAATCCTGACAGATGTCCTCTTCAGGAGAGGTATCTGAAGAGCAGAGAAGCCTTTTCCTGATTCGTCCCTGCCTGCTTTTGTTTGAATTGCCTTAGGTGAAAGCCTTTTGGCTTTGTGGAATCTGTTTTCTGACTCCAGTGCACACAGCTGTATTGATAGCTCTGTAGTGCCTGCTCACTTATTGTCATTAACTTCTGCTGAAGACAATGTGTAAGGCTGAACAAATTAGACAAAAAGTGAAAAAAAATTATTTTTACCCTACAATTCTTTCTTGTTTAATATTTATGGCAGAAATTAACACAAATACATTTATGTTTCCCTTAAAACATTCTCTGTTATTACCACTTTTAATAGATTAATGTGACTAATATCTCCTGCAAAATGCAGAGCTGAATGTTGTAAACACTGCATATTATATAATTAATGGAGACAAGTGGATATGGTTATACATCCTACTGTTGAAGTCAGGAATCATACTATGCTATTGTGATCTGAAATTTGTTGATAGCTGATTTTTATGCTGCAAATACAATTGGCAATACCCAGTGTGAGTGATAATCCTGGATTTTGCATACTTCAGGGTAGAAAGGTTCATTTTGTAGTAGTTGCTGTAATTGTGATATCATTCCTAATTCATAACTGTCAGCAGTTTAAAGCATATTTAGACTGATTTAGACTTATTTCTAATGCTAAACAAATAAACTGCCATTGAGTGAGCAGGACCACTCTGTTTTAAAGTTTTGTGTTTTTAAGTTTCCTCTCAAAGTGTATCTCTCTTCTGTTTTACTGTGTAATGTATATTGCAGGTATTAGAGTATCAGAGTTTTGTGTTCCTGAAATAATTATGGCCAAGGATGTATAAGCATTAAATCTGTCCAATAAGAGTCCCCCATGGGCATCTGGCAGCAGAATTTGACCTTTCTTTTTAGATGAGTCTTCAAGGACACTATATACACATGGTCTTCTACTTGCCATTGTCTTTTTGCCTTTAGACTGTTTAAGGTAAAAGAAATGACTGCAGGAAAGTGTGGCTGTGTTAGAATGCAGCTCAGGGTAGCTCACATGCCAAAAGGATAAACTGTGCTAATTAGGATAGAAAAAGCTGTAGGAATCTGTCTGTGTTGTCTGTGGAAGTCACATATGTCTGGTCTTCAGACGTTTAGAGAGGTGCTCAGTAGGGCTGTATTTTCACTTCCAGGTGTGCTACAGAAGACATTATCACTAGTATTCTGAGAACTTAATTGACCTTAAATAAAAATGTGGTCAGCTGAAAGAGTCATTAATGTGCTGTACCTTAAAATAGCTTCACTTCTAGCCTGCCTATTTCTTACACTGTGCTGGAAATGGGCACAAGGTACTGAAAGAAACCTCTACTGAAATGTTCTTGAGTTCAGCTCTCAGTTAACCTATACACAGCACCTCGGGTTGTCAGTCTGCTCAGCATGGGTTTTTATTTAATACTGTTGATGTTGATTCGTATATTTTTTTAAGGTCATAAATAATTTACAGACCCACAGTTACAGAAAATGTGTATGGTAAACAGAGTGGGATTGAATTTGGTGGAACTCAGGTACACACGAGTGTAGGAGTTTCCTGATGCTCCCTTTATGGTCAGTGAAGGGTAAACAGCATCAGCATTGACCTATTTATGTTGTTTCAGAATAGACATCTGAGAGGAAATGCCTGCAATACTTTGCAGCCTGATCTCTGTGTATAGAGCTGAAGACCCATGTTTCTGTTTTGCAGGTGTTTCCTATGACCAGTTCTGGTGGCCCTATCACCGAATATCCTTTTATAAGGACTGGACTTCTAGGCTTTATAGGACCAGGTGGACTTGTCTTTGTTATTGGCAAAATGGATGGTTTGATGGTTGTCAGTGGAAGAAGACATAATGCTGATGACATTGTAGCAACAGCACTGGCTGTGGAACCCATGAAATTTGTCTACAGGGGGAGGTTTGATCCTTTCTTTCTTTATATTATGTAGAAATCTTTATTTTGCTTAGATGAAGTGTAAATGATCCAGATGCTTTCAGAAAGCAGTGCCTGATCTGCATTGTAGTTTCCCTCCAGTTCTGTTCATATTGCCTGAACCAGGAGACAGCTGAGGGAAGCCCAAGCCAATGTTGAGGCAGAATTTGGATACCAAGGTCTCGAAACTGTGATTACCGAAATTTCTAGTTGAACAGCTAGTTAATTCTGAGAATGTTGGCTCATCAGGAGCCTTTCTGTGTGCACTGAACATTTCCAATATGCCTTACACTGAAGTTTTTGAATGTGAAAGTGGTTCTTTGTGTGACCTTCCTCATGTACTGAAACTGAGCAGGAGACATCTAAAAGTTCTGCAGAGCCTCATGCAATAGCATGTGCTCACACTGCATCACATGTCAGATCTCTCACAAAATGATGCTGCAATTACTGCCTTCTAAGACAGGGACAAGGAAGGTGCTTATGCTGGCTGTTATATAACATCTTAGCAACAACCTTGGTGTGACCTAAATGTAGTGCTTTTCTTATTCCAAGAGTGTTCACTTCTCAATCCTGCTCTGACATTTTGCTTGTATATATATGGCTGTAGAACAAAGCCTGCTGTTTCAACTCCAGAACTTATCTGAAACTGTTCTTGTAGCTTTTTCCCCATAAATATATTAATAATTGACACACCAGGAGTCTAACTAATAAATAAAGAAATCAGAGTTGTAGAAGATTAATGCAGAAGACAGGTTTTTCCCTCTGTCCTGGCACTAAATACTCTTCTCTCCTCCTATAGAATAGCAGTGTTTTCCGTGAGTGTGCTGCACGATGAAAGGATAGTTATTGTTGCTGAGCAAAGGCCAGACTCCACAGAAGAAGACAGTTTTCAGTGGATGAGTAGAGTTCTCCAGGTAATGCTCTATATGTATGTTTGCAAGCTATTTTTTTACTTACTTTATATTCTTTTTATTGATCTTTCAGACCCACTAAGGTAACTGACATTTGTCTTTGAGTAATTGTGAATCCACCTTCAGTTGCACTTGCTCTTAATGAGCACAAAATGAGATTCTTCTGAGTGACAGTTCCTATCTGGCTGCACACACACAGAGAGTGATTCTTTTCCTAATCAAAATGCTATAAGAAAACAGGAATTAATTAAAGTAAATAATAGCAAAGTAAGAGTAGCATATGGTTTGTAAGGATATAGTCATTAATTACTTTGAAAGGGGAATGAATGAATTAATGCTTTATATACTCATACTGTCAAAACCTACCACAGTCTCTTACTAAACAGTTATAAGCATGGATACAGAGTTGGCCTCATCCAGATTTATTTTCTTTGACAGGTGAGAGAGAATTATGTATATCTAGTGTACCATGTTGATAGCTAAAATAAACTGAATGAAACTCAGCCTAAAAATCCCAATGTCCCTCCACTGAAATGAAGGAAAGTGATTGATTAGCTCAGATCTGGGTATCTACAGTGAGGTTATCTTCTCAGAGAGACATCTCTTGCAAAGAATCCCATTACAGCAGTCTGGCAATATCAATACTATACTCAGGGTTTTTTTCAACTCTAATGCCTACACAAAAAGGTTAGATACTTTAGATAGGGTCATCTTCCACCTCTGTGGTTAAGCCAATTCAGACTCAAAAGCAATAGATTTGATGGAGATATAGTCAGATAAGTCTGTTTGTTGCTACCTTGTGAAGTGGTCTCAACTCTGTCTACCGTTGGTCTCCTGTTACTTCTTCTTCCCTTTCCTACCTTCCTTTCTGCCCTTCTGCAAGGACTCTTCTTAGTAAATATATTGCAGGCATATTTTTTGCTTTACCTAAGAGCCAAAGAAGAAGATCCCAGACAATTCAGAGATGTTTTTATTCATCGTTGCATTTTACTGAATAAGAAAGGGAATCTATCTACTATATCCTTCAAGAAACTGAACAAATAAGCTTTCATCCCTCTCAAGATAGGCTTATTTGCTCTCTTGATTCAAAAGACAGCTACGTTTCATACAGTTAGAGGCATCTCATTTTCACAGTAGATCTAACTTAATACCAAGAAAAGATAGAACCTCTAGCTTGCCATCACATAGAAAGCCTTTGAAACACCTAGGAGTACCTAGGGCAACTATTGTAGAAGAAGAGGCTTTGGATTGCCCACGTTTTTGTCAAGTAACAGGCTCCTTAAGGGCTTGAAACTCTTGACTTAAGACTTGTCCTGTTTTGTCAGCAAAGCATCTTTGTGACTTTTACAGAACTAATGTCTTACACAATCAGAGCCAGTGGAGTTCTGCGCTGAAAACTGCAGGAATCCTGTGTCCCAAAACTCCTGCCAAGAAGTCAGCCCTGTTATTCAGAGGCTGATCAAGTCCTAGCAGTGTCTGAGAATAGCAGGCCATGTATCAAAGTACACACGTGTGGCTGCTTTCATCACCCACGTGTGAAGCCTGCAACTCTGGCATGCACCACTATGTGAACAAGGAGGTTCTGTTTCCACTGCAGCTGAGAGCAGAGATGAAGGACAGAAGCCAAGAACATGTGGGATGTTTTGTGCCTCTTCCCAATCAGAGTTTTAATGACAGATGTCAGGAAGTGGTAACAGCTGTATCTGAATCATCTGCTAGTGAGGCACAACATAACAATACTACAGCCTGTGTCATGACTCTCAGTGAAGTCCACGATAACAAATGCTATCAAATTGCTACTTGATTTTAACACTATTTGTAAGTTGTCTGACACCCTGTGAGTGCTGCCCTGTGCCAGCCCTGCCCTGGACTGCCTGCTTCTGCTGTGCCTTGTTGTCTATTCCCTGCAGTTGAGCTGTCTTGATTTGCAGAACCAGTTTTTCCAGTGGTTTGCACATAGTCTGACTCTCCTGACCCATCCTGCCCCTTGGCAAGGAGCTGAAGGATGGTAGAGCTGCTATACCTGTGGGACTATGCTGGACTGCATCTGTGGGCTTTAGAGAGGGATGGCTGGGAGGGAGTGGTCAGGCTGGGGATGGAGTTTCTTGGGAGTAGAAGGGTGAGGATCCCAGATCACCCAGCAGTTCAGTCGGAGAGATCCTAGATACTCGTCTGCTGCAGACTGATCTGACCCTTCAGGCAAGGCTGTGGTCCCTGTGTGGCAGTTTTCTGGATGTTAGTTTTACCAGTGCCAGGACTTGACAGGACTTGGTAAAGCCAGGAGATCTACTGCAGCACTGGAGAGTGTTTACTCAGAACTGTGTCAGAACGAGATGTTTTCTCCGCTCAAACAACACAGCAGTCTGGACTCTCCACAAGTTTGGGTATATCTTGTCCATTCTCACAATGCAAGAGAGGGACAGAGATTTCAGATACTGTTTGATTCTGGCTGGACAGAGTAGTTTCAAAAACCAAGCCATCTCATCAAGAGGGATAAACGCCAGTAGTATTAAAATTGACTGGTACTCTTCTCCCTGAAAACTTTAAGGCTCAGTTCACCAGTTGTCATCTTTGTGACAAAGTCATTCAGAAATGTGCCAAACTCAAAGGTGTGAAAGGTGACAGGTTTGAATGACACATGATATTTATGTAGCATTGTGTAGCAGATGTATCTCTCAGAGACAGTTCAGAAGTTACTGGGGAATAATTGCATACACTCCTCATCCTACCACAGCTGGGTATTGCTTTCCATTCACCACCTGTAGGAGCCACAGAGTTTTATCTTTGAGTAAAAATGCTTACTTGCCCTGTGATGGGTTTCCTTCAAGCTGTTGTCAGGTGAGGATCCCATGATTCATCACTGCTTTTCAGAACCTACAAATAACATTATGATTAGTAAGTTATGATGGTTTTTGCCAGAAACATGAGACATTGTGTGTTGGCTGCCATAAATATTTCACTATTGCTGATCTTTTGGGTGGTGTCTGTAGACCAGCAGCAAGGTCTTCCAATTCTGCTCTGAGAGCTACTACTGCTAAAATTCCAATGCTTTTAAATGAGTCACCATTTTATTATTCTTTCTTATGAAATTTTGCAGTCAAATAAATAAGAAATGGAGCAAACGGAAGCCAAAAGCGAAGCATTGCTTAGTCTGTAGAAGTAATCAGTAATTTATTGGTCTACACTTTATTGCATACATAACTGTAAGTGATTATTTGATTCTCAGAGTATAGATGGTATCTTCAAGGCAGCACACATGTCAATTCACTTTTCTCACAGTTTAAAATTATAAAGCAAGATAAGTAAATTATATTTTTGAACATTTAACTGCTCATTAGAGATGCTATTTGTAATTTGTTTCTCAGTTTGTGTAAATGTCTGAAGTTGGTTTTCTAACACACTTGCTGCAATTTTTGTTATCATTACAAGGAAAATAAATCCTTTAAATCTGTGGGGAATTAAAATCTATGTGCATGGATATTCATGTTTAACTCAATAAATAACATAGATACTGTATGCTACAGTTTTCTTGAAAGTGATGCAGTTTAATTAACATATCAGGCAGTGAACATGGTTGCTATATGATTCAAAGATGCTTCTTTTTCAGGTTTTTGTCCAACAGATTTTTTTCAAGTGGATAGTTTCATCGTTTTCCTTTATATATTTTCCATTCCTACCTGAAAACCTTTTACATTGTGAGCAGGGAATGAAACAGTTATTACCTTATTAAAAAATTTAAAATATTCACAAGCTATGTACATCATTTGTTATAGGGGTTATTTGAAATTTTGCCCTTCTCAGAAAGGTGGACTGGATATTAAATTGATAGGAATCCTTTGAACTTTAGCTCTGAGAAGTGCACAGCTTAAAAGCAATGTCATGTGGTCTGATAGCCCATCTTTGTAAAAAATCTCCAGGATATCTGCTACTAATGTGTGCTTAAGAGGGATAACAAGGTAGCATTTCCTAATAGATCTGTGTGCATTTATCACCAGGTTTTTGGTTGCTTTTTTATCTGCTGAAGTGAGTGTAACAACATTTCCGTCCACCTGTTCCCAGTGAAAAGGAGCTCCTTATCACTGACATAGCTGAAGTGTCTTTCCACTGCCAGTTAATTATTAGGGCTGTTTTATGCAGTAGTTCAGAATAACACGTGCTTATTAGAATGATGAAAAATTAGCCTTTCATTAAAACCGACTTCCTGTGTGTTTTTTTAGGCAATTGACAGCATTCATCAAGTGGGAGTCTACTGCCTAGCACTTGTCCCAGCAAACACACTGCCCAAGACCCCACTGGGAGGGATTCACCTGTCAGAAACCAAACAGCTCTTTCTGGAAGGATCTCTGCATCCTTGTAACGTGCTGATGTGTCCCCACACCTGCGTAACAAACCTGCCTAAACCAAGGCAAAAGCAACCAGGTAAGAGGAGTGAAGGCCAAGGGACTGTGACTTCATGCTGTGGCCTTATGGTACTGTAAAGGAGCAAAATCAAGTAATTGCTGATACAGGTGAGAATCGGCTTTCCTCTTCAATATTCTGTGTGTGTCAAGGACATCATTGGTGTTGCCAGAAGCTGGAAGCACCTTCACAGAGAGTGCAAGGAAAAACGCTAATTCAATAAAGATGACATTTTTATCACTCTACGAGGCACTGCTGATACCACACCTGGAGTTCTTCGTAAATTCCTCTTCAGTTATGTTTAAAGAGGATGGAGTCCAAACCAGAGAAAGATAAAATCTTGGCTTATTTTGAAGGCTGGGTTTGTAAACGAGAAACAGAGAGGAAGGGGACTGTTGACACTAAGTAACAGTGTTGGAAGAGCAAAAACTTCAAAAGTGGTCATGAATAAATTAAACCAAAGAATGAGTGGTTTAATGCCCCACCTGCGTGGGGAGATTCTGTATCACTCTTACAGCAGGTATATTAGAGGGAAAACCCTAACTAGTTTTAAGATGGCTCTTCCAAAGTTCTGCCTTTTCGTGAAGAATGTTGGATGAATGGTACAGCAAGGGACTGTCTCAAGAGACCAAGAAAGGCCTTGTAGCCTGCTGTAGTCCAGTCACTGGTTGTTTGAGCCCAATGTACAAGTAAATTTTAACAAATTTTTGCCTTTGAATCCAATTGCAGGTTTTAGTACTCAGATTAATTTCAAGGAGCTCTGGATGTGTAGCCTCAGGCTTAAGACTTGAATTCAGCTACATTAGACTAAGTATTGGTTATTTTCCACTTTGAAAAACACCTTGGAATTAGAAGTGGGTTTGCTCTCTGGATCTCAAACATGGAGACTATCCCTCATGAATTCAGTGCAAGTTTGCCTAAACCATCATCTTTTTTTAAAACCTTTGGACAAATGTTTCAGAATCAAAACCATAATCTTGGTTTGTGGATACTGGGGGTGTCAGAGGTTAACAGTGACTTGCACTAACTTAATGAAGGCAATGAGGCCTTTTACTGCTGTGGTCACATTGGTATTTCCTTGTTGCTGCACCTTAAAATAGTTGCTGAATTAGAATCAATGGAGATTGTTACAGATATGTTATGTATACATTAACTATTACTATGGTAAAAATAATGCCAGAAGCACAGAAACAAAACTGATAGTATCAGATTTTCCCATTTTGTGTTGTTGTGACATAACTAGAGGGTATTGCTTTTATAATTTTAAAACGGAGTGGTCTGTAGGTGCTTTTGATTGTACATTATCTGGTTACTTATACCACAAACAATCACTTGGACATCATAGGCTAGAAGTAGAGCCTGGTATAATTGCAGTTGGTCAGTAAACCATGCTGGAGAAGCAGAAAACAAATGCCAGCATGATCTTAAATGGTATCTGTGAGACAGGTATTGTCCCCTAATGGCAGCAACAAAACATCAGTGAAATCCACCTCATGGAGTAGTGTCAGCCACAACATCTTATTTTCTTCTGAAGTTACTTACCTTCACTCTCAATCTTATTCTAGAGGGCTTACATATATTTTATCACATGCACCATCTGCTTTCTTAATCCCTGTCACTTTGTGTCTGTAGCAGTACAGAAGTCCTGATACAGATGCAACTTAGCCCAGGCAACAGAAGAGGGAAATAGGGATGTTGTCACTCTGTACTGGGGCACTTGAATGGATATGCCTACAGTAGGAGCTAAATTTTCCAGATTCATCCTATCAAAGCAGACAAGATATGTATCTGGCTGTGGAGAGCCCATGCTAAATTAGAGCTGTTTTGAGAGGATCAATCCAGTCCTAAGTATCTTCCAACCACTTCTGGTCCCTAACCAAAGTTTGTGTCAACGAAGATGTGCTCAAGTTTTGGTTTTGTGGATGGCAGTGAGGAAAACATCATGTAATGCAAAAGAGATCACATGAATTTTCACCACAAACACAGGATTTTTATTGTACTTGGTGTATTTCTGCTTTATTCTAGAAATTGGCCCTGCCTCTGTGATGGTGGGGAACTTGGTCTCTGGAAAAAGAATTGCACAGGCCAGTGGAAGAGATTTGGGGCAAATAGAAGATAATGACCAGGCCAGAAAGGTAAGCTAAACTTTTCTGTTACAGCTTGTATTTAACATCATATAGTTAACTTAATCCATATATATAGTTAACATCATATAGTTGACATCAGGACACTTAGCAGTTCAGAGATATGGTGGATGATGGTGATTATTGTTATTATTATTATTATTGCCACCAAATTTGTTGATGGCTTCTTTTTAATTAATGCATATAATTAATATGCCTTCTTTACAGATAAATATTAAATAGATGTGATGAGAAGTCACTGCATTTAATTTTTATGGATTTTTTTGAAATATGTTTACATGGGACAGCAGAAAAAATGTGGTGGAAAGTGTTCATGGGGCTTCTACCAGAAGTCACCCTCTATTACATAATTTTTACTAACTCAAGTGGAATCCAGAGAAATTTGTTTACATATAAGGTCCTGACCTTATTTGTTGTTATTTTAATCCTGGAAAATTAAGTTGAAATTCAGCTCTTTTGGGGGCTTATGTGAGTAATTAAATTAGTAAGTTTTAAGCTGGATAAGTACTTATGTATTTATAGTAAGAAAAAGAGAGGAAGCTAAAGAATTAACTAGTGCTTAAATTCAGAGGGATCAGTAAGAACTTTTATTGCTTTGGAAGTACATGCAGGAACATATCATAATACCATCAGTGGCTTCACTTCCAGAGAGGTGGCTGCTACCATGCAAAAGCACCTTGCTATAAATGTGTGACAACAAGAGAATTAATTCCTGTTTAGTGCTTCTGGGTATTGTGACCTGGATTTTATTGCTGATACAGGTGAGAAGTTGTTTGGTGTCATGACTGTCGCTCTGCTTTATTGCAGTTCCTGTTCCTGTCAGAAGTGTTGCAGTGGAGAGCTCAGACCACCCCTGACCACGTGCTCTACACCCTGCTCAACTGCAGGGTAAGAAGCTCAGGCCATGGCTCTGCCAGCCTTGGAAAAGGCACCCTGGGATTTCAGCAGCACCTGCTTGTGCTGTGGCTGGATGTGACCTTTCTCTTCCTATTTCCACTAATACTCAGCTGTTATATTTAATGTTCACTGAGGCAGAAAGGAAAAAAGAATCATCATTGCCAGTTGTCAAGATATAGATTGCTTTTGTATCAGACAGTGTGCCTTATACATTTCTCATTCCTTTTCCCACCGTTCTCATTCCTTTTTCCATACATGTTGTGTGTGAGCTGACACTGCAAATCTGTTTCAATATTGTTGAATCTGTTTCAAATCTGTCCCTGTGTTGAGTAACAGTGTTTAATACTGCTCACGATCCTGATTTCCGATTTGAAAAGCACAGGCTTGGCAAAACCAAAGCGTTTTCCCTAAATAAAGCAATGGCTGTTGTTTGTGAGATTGGACCATCTGGGGGAGGTGTGAGAATGAGGAAAGCAGGTGGAGAGAAGAAAATGTATGTCCAGAATACAATCAAGTCTGCAGAGGGTCACTAATAAATCTCTCTGCATAACCTACATGAGGTGCCAGCGTGGCACAGCATTTCATTGCTTACTAAAAATGAGTTAATGAATGTGACAGGTGCAGAACTTGGCTTTGCTAAGAGTAAAACTTCCTTGTTTTCTGTATTGTAACTTCTTTACTTCCTGGATGATTAGAGATTACAGATGACAAACCAATAATTCTCAAGACCACAGGGAGAATTAAAGTCTGATTTCAAACCATTCCACCGCAGTACATCTACACATATCTGTCAGATCTTGGAAACATACATAGTGTGTGAGGGTCTTCAGGAGAGGGGAGCCCTGGAAGAGTGCTGTTCCCCTGGAGTAGTAGCTGATGTTGTCTCAGCCTATGTGGTCTTTATGCAACTTGAATGGGTTCTTAAACCTCCAGTAATTTGTGAACCTCTGTGAAATTACCACTTACAGTATTTACAGAATGTCCTTCTCCATTTTACAGTGCTGGTACAAAGTTCAGTTTGAAGCTACCAGTAAGTAATTAAATAATTTTTTTTAAAAATTGAGATAAATAGCTCATATTTATGAATATGTGAAACCTGACAGATAAATAGTGAAGTAATAATATATTTTTTATGGCAAAGTAGAAATCTTGAGAGGCAATGCTGTTTATAAGTTCAATATTACACTGTTAAAGTACTGCATTGCTGTGTCCTGTAAGATAGGAGAAAAGATGCTGTGAGAAAGAGTTATGTGTACTATCCCATCTCTTCCACGCAAGGTCGTTGCTTTTGAGTTTTAAATAAAGCCAAACTTTCCATGTTGGCAGAAAGGTTCAAACAGTGGGAAGTAAGGACACAATGTGCAAAACAAGGATTAACAAAACAAATTCCCATTCCATAGAAGTGAAGAGTAGTTGGATTTTAAAATACGGTTACTCTCAGTGAAGAGTATCTCATCATATGAAATTTGTTTGAGAGACATAATGCCTTTTAGAGAGAATTAATATTTTATGGAAAGGGATGACAGATTTGGTGGGGTTTGCCCTAGGCAGGTTTTATTGCCCATCTTGATTTTTAATTCTGATTTGTAACTTTTCCTATTTTGTCTTCTTTGGACATTGTCTGTACACATTGTTCTAAAACATTCAGGCATCCTGCAGTGGATGACTAATGAAAGTCCACTGAGATTAGTGTTTTCCTGTAACCCAAGCTTTGAGAATTTGAAATATTTCAAAATTAGTGCAGTACATTGTTTTTAGTGTGCGTCATGAAGGATTGCAACACCTTTACATTTCAGGATAGCTCATTAAAGGCCCAAGGGAGTAGTTGCCTGATGCTTGCAAGTGATTCTTGTCCAACAACAGGATTCTCCTTCCCTACACTTCATGTAAACCATGACTTCCCACTGGTTCACAGGCAGCAAGTGCCAGAAGTCTTAAATGTAAACAAGCTTTGCACAAATTCACTTGATTTACAGCAATTCCCTCTCTGTCAGTAGGACCTGTGCTTCTGATGTGTGTGGGGATATAAAGGGTCCTTCTTCTCATAACCATGGAAACAGGCAATTTCTTGAAAGAAGAAATGGAGAATTTAGGTACATTCTCCTGACAGGTCTGCAGTGGCAGGACAGCCAGACCTCATGTTGCTTTGGCATACTCAGGGCTGGACAGATGGAAGTCATCCTGGTCCAGCATCCACAGAGTTGCATATGTCTTTAGAGGAAGCTTTCTTAGTGAAATGGTCTCCACATTGATCAGAAGACTGATTAAAACTCTCTGAAGTGCAATTCAATAGGTGTGGTTGCTGAGGATGATGAAGAGGAATGCTGAGCCTTGGCTTTGTCCATTTTATTTCCTTTTGGGTTGTGCTCTTTGTTGACAGTTTGTAATGACCTCTGTGAATGCCAGGTGATCCTGGTGACATGGCACTGCTTGCAGTGCTTGCCCTTTGGCAAACTGCTCCCTCCTCTCTGAAGCCTGGTCAGTAAACACTGCAGTGGTGTGTGTGGGGTGGTGGTGGATAGAAACCAGCACCAGAACAAACCTTGCCTTATTAAAATAGATTGTAAAGAACATTTATTTAAAACAGTAGACCTTCTTGCTTTCTCTCTTAATGAGGATAGTGATGCAATATTTTTTCTTGTATTACATTGCATTTTTTGATGCACTGTTCTATTTCAGTGTGTGTGTTTATGTGTTCTTCTTTAGTATATATGTATTTACATATTCTTACATATTCTTACCTTTTTCCCCCCAGTTTTTTCAGAAACACTTTTTTTAAAAGTGAACTTAGTGCTTGTGATAGGTGCCAGGTGTGTCCAGCTGTACTGGACACTGAATTCCTCTTTTTCCACAGAACAAGAACACAAGCCAAGATGCAGCCCTTCCCATGCTGCCCTGTCCCTTTCTCCCAGCCCAGACCTGGCCTGACCAGCTCTAGGTGCAACCAGTCTGTCCTGTACATTCATTTTTAGTCTTCTGGGGTGTCTGCCTGCAGTGGTAGTGAATTTTGTGATACAGATGTATATATTTTTCTAAATGTGTACTTGTGTGCATATATGCACACACACACACATATATATATATATTTAGGAAGTGCAAGAACTGTAACACTCATTCAATTTAAAGCACTGTGACTGTTTGGTAATTTTGGGCTTGCACTATTTGAAATGCTTCAAAAATGCCAAGCTCATGCTGACCAGAGTTATTCAAATTTAACAAATGCCTTTCTTCTCTCTTTCATTTATATGCAATATAAGTGCTTATCTTTTGTTCCAGACTAATTCTTTTTTCCATCACAAAGTATTGCTTTCTCCTGTGTCTTTTGTCTTTTGTCTTTAAAGTATTTCTGCTGGGCCGTTTGGCTCCACTCCAGCGTGCAGACAACAAAATGCAATTTTCAGAATTGCTCTCCACAGATGCTCCAGTTTGCTACAGAGACCATAAAGGCACTTCCCTGGCTGCAGCAGGAATGCTGCCTGTGTGGCAAGGGAAGTGCAGGTTATGTGGGCAGGATATAAGCACACTGCTGTACTGCCTTGGTGGGGGCAGAAGGCACAGAGCAAGGAACAGAGAACATTCCTCTACTTTAGAAATATTTTTTCCTTCCAACTACAGTTTGGCCTAAGGCTGAATGTTTCCATATTTCAAGTTGATTGCATGGCATATTGTGGCTGCCCCTCATCCTGCAACTTCTAAGGTGAAGAGGAAAATAGAGTTTCAGCACATCACGTTATCTCCTGTGACATTTATCTTTCTTCCTGTGCAGGGAACAATAGCCAACTCGCTGACATGTGTCCAGCTGCATAAACGAGCTGAGAAGATAGCTGTCATGCTGATGGAGAGGGGACATTTACAGGATGGAGACCACGTGGCTTTGGTTTACCCACCAGGTAAAGAATGGCTGTGGCAGTACCTTGGGACTCCTGGCAGTTCATCAGGATCCTTCTGAACAGTGCTGCATCAGGGTGTTACCATGTACACCACGTGAATTGTCAAAACACAAGAGTCTCTTTTGCACATTCCTTTGAATTTAGTCAAATGTATTTAAAAGAATCTCTCTTTATCCATACACACAGATTTTATTTCTTTGGGTTCAGAGTAAGACTAACCTGTGTTTTTAAAACCTGTCTCTTATGAGCAGTCAAATTTAATTACTGCTTTTTTTTTTTTTTAATTTGCTGGATACAGAGTATTTTATGAGCATGCAGTTCCATCTGCTAACTGTTCTTAGATTCACCTGTTCAATTTACTCTTGGAAGTGCTGCATTTCATGAGGGTAAAGCAACAATAACTAGGAAGTAATACATGGGGTTTTTTTAGAGTAGAAATTTGATTGATAAGTAGCAAATGATTATGAAATACAAAATTGCCGTTACAATTTTCTCTATAGATTCTTAATCTAGATAGCTCTCTTGGTTTTGATTTTCATCCTTTGGCATCAGCGTTTTTAAGTTTGTGTTGACTTGTAACACATTTGACATTTGCTTGAAATTATTTCTGATCTAGTGCTACTCTTTTACCTTTAACGTTTCTTGTGTGTTGGTGAAATAAACAGTCTGATTTAAGGTCTGTAATGTGATATTTGGTTTGTAAGGACTGCAAAACACTGGTTATATCTTTGTCATTATAGGAGCAGTTTTGCAATGGTTAATTTCCACAGAAGAAAACTAATACTTTAAACTTGCATGTTTGTTTTCTGTATTTCACTTCCCATGAATGAAGCATTTTACTGAAGGGACAATAACCTACCAGTACTGCACATTCCTTTCCCCGGAAAGAATAAACCAGCCTCCACTGTCATCTTATCACAGGCTGTGTACAGCACCAGGGAGGTGACAGACAGCAGTATTCAAGGGATCTTTGAACTGTTCTATGTTCAGCCTCCTTAGGTAACCTGAAGGGTGCTGTCCATTGCCCATCAGTCAATATTAATATGGCATAGCACCTAATTTTATGCTAGAAGCAGGATTTCAAAATCATTGCTCCCTTTTTTACTGTAAAATTTCAGGTAGATAAGGCTGCCTATGTGAGGTTAAAAATGGCAAGAGAAGGACTGTATTTTGTGAAACATCCCGATGTTCTTTCTGCAGCTGATAGGACCAAGCATCACCCTACTTCGTCCTTTTGCTGAGACATCCCTCTTCTTGTACACTCTATCAATGTACATTTAGGAAGATAATTAATCTGTAGAAATCAGTATTTTTCACAGGTTACTTCCTGAATGACAAACTGGAGTTCTCCTAAATGTTGATATCTGGCTGCAGTTTTGTGCGTTGCCTGTGGTTTTTCATGCTCAGAACAGTGTGGTCGAGAGGAATCAGTGAAGCTGAACAAATACTGACAAGGGGCTGAAAAAGAAGTCTGTTAAAGGGCTTAGTCACTCATTTAACCTTCTGGGTTCAGTTCCAAGCAATATTTATGCTGACACAGGAGTCTGTGATTAAAGGATTTGATTTTCAGGGGAGGTTTCTGCTTTGTTCTCCGTGCAGGGATAGACCTGATTGCGGCGTTTTACGGATGCCTGTACGCAGGCTGTGTGCCAATAACAGTGCGACCTCCACACCCCCAGAACATTGCCACCACGTTACCCACAGTGAAGATGATCGTGGAGGTGAGCAGACACCTCAGATTGCACGAGCAGATGAAGTGGGTGGTGGGTTTGTGTCTTTAGGAGCAGCAACCTGAGCGAGGGGTGGTTGGGTTAAAGAGTTGTGTTCCTTCCCAGGACTCGGGGCTTGAGTGTGTTGCAAAATCAACTCTGCTTGGCAACATACAGCCTGCTCACTTGAGCTGTCATATTTTGCCCCAGTTACGTGACTCCTTTCAAGGAATATATTTAAAGTGCTTCTTTATATTTAGCTATATGCCAAGAGGAGTAGGATTCCTCACAGGAATCCTGTTGAGAAAAACCTCAGTGGGATGTTTATCCTCACCTGATGACATGCTCACTCCTGAATATCCAATTGTTCTGAATTTAAAACAATTTCAAAGTTTTGTTGTGAAGATGTTGGTCGGTCTTTTGTTTCATCCAGGAAAGTGTTACTCAGACTTTTTCATTCAGTGCTTTCTTTTGGTATTTTGGCTTTATCTAACAATGTTTAACCTTTGTTGCACATAAATAACTGCAATGTGCTTGTTACTGAGGGGAATAAAAATAGTTGAAATTAGATAGCCCTTTACATTGGGCAGTTTCTAATTTACTGATTGGAATTCTGAAGAAACCAGTTTAAACAAAGGTGTTTTTACCATTGCTAATTAATTTTGATACTTTCAATTAACAAGTAGAAGAGATAGTTGTAACTTTTGGCTTTCCTTATGGCATCAGATGCCACGAAGTATCAGAAGAGGTATGAAAAATTGTTCTATTATTTTCAGTATTGTCATTATTGAATATTTTGGCACTCGGTGCTTTTAAAGATCAATTGTTAACATACAGAAGTGATGTAAAATGTATTGTTTTCTTTTTCTTTTGATGTTTAATAGCTAAACTAGATGTTTGATTTTATGATAAAAAACTGGCAGATCTAAGCTGACTTGTATTCATTGTCCCTTTAATAGACTAACTTTAGATAAAATGTTGACATTTATTAGCCATATTAATGCCAGTTTGACTTATAAACCTCTCAGCTCCATTTTACGCAAGAATTTCTCTCAATTTTGAGATTAATTGCCTTGTAGAAATTGAAATATTGTGGCTGTTCTTTCACTGCCAATGCAGTCACACAAATTTCCTGATCTGATGGGGCCAATGCCTGCTGTAACGTTGTATGTCTATACAGCACTTTTTGAAGTCAGTAAGAATGACTTCTGAGTAAAATTTGGCCTGCATTGTGTTTTTGTGATGAGCTGGTACTTGTAAAATATAACTGAATTGAGCCCTATCTTGAGCAGCTGCTAACCTGTAGCTGAACTGTGTTCTTTCTCCTTCCCACTATCCCTATGTGTTTACCTCTGATGTGGAATTCTCCAGGCATGGATAGTCTATATTTTAATAAACCTTCTGATCGTCCAGATTATGTAATTCCTGAGGGGGCTGGGAACCACCAACTCTTGAAATTCCTTTTGTTTATGGTTTAGTGTCCCAAATCAAGATTTTCATGGATTAAGATTAGTGATGTAAGAATTAATTTGCCTTGCCATGACAATGAAAATGGATTAAGGGGTGCTGCAGTGGCTTTGTTTGTATTCACTTTTAGCTCAAAGTATTTAAACAGTCTATACAGGGCAGTCATGGGATTAGAATGTCAAGAGATTAGAGTTTGATTCACTGATGTTTGCTCCAAATTTCAAAATGTCCAAATTTCTGGTATTGTAAAAAGTTGACTTCCATGAGATCATTGTCAATAGAAGCTGTTCTCTTCTGCTCAGTGATAAAATTTAGTGTACATGTGATTACTGATTTTATTAGTTTAAACTAATAAATTAGTTTAAATAAATAAACAGGAAATTTAGTGTGCAATGAAATGTTTCATTTTCCTTAAAGAAAAAGATACTCTTACCAGCATTTGCACAGATTTTCAAAGTTTGGGGAAAAGAAAAATGTTGCCTTTTCAGTTTTTCCTGGTTTTATCTTCAGTGATTTCAGTGCTCTTATGCATGTTTGTCTGAATTCCTTAAGCATATTAAATTTTATTAATAAGAATAAGAAGTATCCTTATTAAGTAAGAAATACTTCTGTAGTTGATCCCTATGAACTTTTAAGAGTAGCAAATCTAAAAGGAGAATTCAGCATGTATCATCTAAAGTTCAGTGCAGATGGAATTTGCTGTAAGTTCACCATTTCATTTCTTAGTGCCACTTGCACAATTTCTGTTCTAGAGCTACTTTTGCCAATATCAGGAGAGCTCCCAGTGGCTTATCACTACCGCAGGAATTGAAAACACATGACTAGCATAAAATTAACTTAAGATAGTAAAATTATTCATATAAAATGCCAGACTAGGTTTTGGTTTATCTGAAAATATTGTTTATGAACCCAGATACATTATTGTCATATAGGAAATTTTCTGGACACAGTCTTTTTTACTGGCACTTTGGGATGAGAGCTGATACAATGTATTGGAAAGGTCACATTCTCACTATTAAGGTGCCTTTAATCTCATTACAATGCTGTTTTCAAAGTGCAGTTTTCATGTAAGTTGTAAAGTAACTTGTCACATAACTTTGTCTTCTTTGTGAGCTGCATTTTTTGAGCATCTTTCCACCTGCTGGTCAGAAAACATAAAGTTGATACACCTGTGTCCTGTTCTGGCAGAAAATAAGTCATGGTCTTGCCCATTTTCATGGGAGAGTTAATTAGTATCCCATCAAGTTTTTATTTGTTTCTTGAATTTCTAGGTGAGCCGCTCTGCCTGCTTAATGACTACACAATTAATATGTAAATTGTTACGGTCGCGAGAGGCGGCGGCAGCAGTGGATATCAGGACATGGCCTCCAGTCCTAGATACAGGTGAGTGCTGGGGTCAGGGGACCTCTGTCTCTTTTGTCACTGTGCTTGTCAGTGACATACACACGTTTTCTGTCTCTGTCTCCACCAGACGATTTGCCAAAGAAGCGGCCTGCACAGATCTACAAACCTTCTAACCCTGAAACACTTGCTTACCTTGACTTCAGTGTCTCCACCACTGGCATGCTGGCAGGGGTAAAGGTAGGGACTTCTGGTTAAAGCTGCCCTTCTTGCCATCCTGCCTGGCTGGCAGGTGGTTGCTCCTAATTTGTGACTCCTCGTGAATTTTGGAAGCAGGAATTGAAGTACTTCCTCCCTTGCAGACATTGTTTGAATCCATTGACATTAAATTAGTTCTTCTCTACTTGCTACAGGACTGTGTGTGGTGGGTTTAGCCCCTCTCCTCCTCCTCAGATTAAAAATTTCATTCCATTACTGCTGTGTGTAGACCACTAGTTTGTCTGCCTGAAGCATTTTTAAGCTTAGGCATCTGTTATTTTCATTTTATGAAGGAAATGAGACTGTTATCCTTTTCCTGCTTGTTCTAGTGCCCATTCATTGCTCCCTTCTTATTGCAGCTCAGCTACTGGCCATTGGTTTTCAATAGTCTCCTCTTCTTGCAATTAAGGGACCTGATGACTTCTCTGGTATATTCATCCAGTATAGTACTAGAGTACGCTGCAAAAATTCATTGATAGATTTGTTTGCTAAGATGAGGCATTTTGAGTTCTTGAAATGTATTCTGCCATTTTCTCCAACCCTCTAACCACAATTCATCAAATCTGTTTTACCTAATTTATGTATCCCACTACTGGTTTCACCAAGGCACACTAGAATCACTCTGTTACTCTTACCTGTTTCTTCCTTACTCCTATTTGTTGCATATCCAAGGATTATGATTACTTTAGCAATCTCTGCTGATGTATCACACTTGGAGTCTATGCTGAATTCCTCATACTCCTTAGTATCATCCATCTATTTGCAGAAACTGTCAGCATAATTGATAAACAAAGAGAACATCATTTTCCCAGTTTTTGGATGACAAGATGGAAGCACAGAGCTGTTGAAGTGACCAGCTTGAGGCTGACTGGTGGTTAAATGGTTGACCTGGCTGATGGTCACATATTGGACACTCCTGCAACATTCATTCCATTTAACTTTGAATAGCTGCAATGCCTACAGGTGTGGAGTAGTCCTTGGGCTCCTCAGTAGCCAACAGAGAGAAGCAGGGACTTTTAGGGTGTAATGTATCTGACTTACCTAAAACATCTATTTTTTAAAGGAGTGAATGTCACATAAGTCTTCATTTCTTCCAGAGAAAGCCTCAGATGATTGTTTCAGATGCAGTCATCTGTATTAAATCAGGTCTGAATTACACTTTATCAGACTTGCAGAAATGGCTACTAACTATGCAAAGTGAGTATTTGGGGAACTTCAAAGATAGTCAAAGGCAGAACAAGTCAATGAGCCTTTCTTAGTGTGGCTAGAGGGAAATACAGATAAATCTATCAAGGAATTCTTGATTGGCTTCTAATATCTGGGTCACAGAGCCTGCAGGTCACTGATTCAGCAAGTTTATGTAAACAGTTACTATCTACTACATCATCACTAGTGATTAATTAATTATAAAATTATCAAAAGAGGCCACAAGGCTTATATTCATAATGCAGTGGTACTAAATTAAAAGAAATGGCTAAATAACTCCCGTGGCTCCTGAAAAGTTGATAAATGTTTTGTAATCACTCTGAAAGCAGTAGATTCCACTTGCATTTACTCTCAACATTTTCAGTTGCTTGCATGCAGTATGTAAAAATTCACAGAATAGCAGCAGTTCTGTGTTAATAGAATTCAGTTTAGTCCCATGTGAAAAAGTGGACTTGATTCAACTGGAGTAGAATTAATTTGCAGACTGCAGGTGATCACCACATAGACACCCATTCAGAGCTGGTCCTTTTGCATCACTTGGAACACATCCAGCCTCAGTTATGGCTGTTATTGGAATGGAGAAAAAGTCACTTCTGGAGCTTTAGTCCCCTGTTTTACTTTAAGATCAAATAAATTTTACCTTCCAAGTGCCCATTTTCCTCCATTGACTCTCAGTGAGCAGTACATAAAGGAACCAGCTCCCTCTGTGGCAGAGATCAAAGGTTTGGTAAGTTAACTCCTATCCAGACTGTATTTCTAACACTGGTGTCTTTCTTGTTACTAATAGAGAGGAAAAACATTAAAAGATATTTTCCTGTTTCCATTGTCATTAGAACTTGTAAATCAGGATGGGTGAGTGTGGAAAGCATTCTAAAACTAGGGAAAAAATCAGAATTTTCTTTGGATCAGCTTTTTTATTTCTACTTTCTGCTTTCTGCTTGTATTATCTTTGAAAGCTTCCTTACCAAGATTTTAAGAGCCTGTTTCTCAACTAGGAGCTGGATAACATGAAGATATTTTACAGATATTTATTTACAGAAACTTTACTAAGTTTATTGTGGATTTTTATTGCTGAATGATTAGCTCCTTAGTACTTAGTAGCAAAATCCCTTTCAATTTAAAACACGTTTTGGCATTTTTAATTTATTTTGTTAAGTAGTATTACTTGTAGTAGTATTTTTAAATATGTTACTGATGATCAACAAAGTGTTTCATTCAGTCATTCTTTCCTTTATTCTTCCAGAAAGTGTAGCATGTTATTATTAACTTTGCATACAGCTTGGAGCACATCTTTAAACCGCTCACAGCTTTCTTCCTAAGTCACTTCAAACTTACCATTCATTCTGTCTCCTCTCTCCTTTCACAATTATGTGGATGCCCTCTCTAAGGAAAATTATGTTTTCTAAGATATAAATTACCTGTGTGTATAAAGTCAATTACGTTGAGCATAAAGTCAATATTTATTTGGTGTTTTTATCCTGTAATTATGTAAGCACTTGGTGCAGTCTGGGGGTGAGCCTTCCAATGACACAGTTGATCATTTTAATTGCTCTGCTGTTGTCTTTCAGATGTCTCATGCAGCCACTAGTGCCTTTTGTCGTTCTATTAAGCTGCAGTGTGAGCTTTATCCCTCCCGGGAAGTCGCGATCTGCTTGGACCCCTACTGTGGACTTGGGTTTGTCCTCTGGTGCCTCTGCAGGTGAGGCTTCTCCTCAGCCTTTTCTGAAACACGGTTTCCATTGTACCGTGGCACAACAGAACTGATGATGTGAGTGATGAAAGGATGGGAGGAACAGACAGTGCCTCTGGGACTGCCACAGGCAGCTGGAATTGCTGGAAGCTATGTGGAAACTGCTGTGTGGAGGATGTGGTTTGTTCGGGCAGGGCATGGCTGTAGGTATTTAGACTTGGAAGTACAGAGCATCAGCATGGCTGCTCATTGACCTCCTGCTGCTTTACTGCTGTCTCTGCAGGGTCTGGCTTGTTTCATTTGATGAAAGCAGTGCTTTACCAGTATTACCTTAAGGACGTGGTTTCCCCGTGTCCTCTTTTTCATTCTCTAATCTGAAAGCAGGAGTAGATATCAGTAGATATCTCATTTGTGGGACTTTCAGGATGCGATTTTTGCAGAGACACAGAAGTGTGATTTCTTACAGGTACTGGTATGATCAGAAAACAAACCATTTCTAGTGAAATGTGAATCAGCTTTTTTGGTTAATAAATCTAGAAATATAACATTTCTGTCCATCTCTATACTCCAGGGAAGTTACAGTTCAGCACTGAAAGCAGGTCTATTGATTTTTTTTTTTAAGTTAGCTGGGTTGATGCAGAGGCAAAGGAAAAGAACTGTGGGAGTGTTAATGGAGCCCATTTTGATGAAGGCATCTCAGAGTCACAGTAGTCTGACATCTTTGCTCTCTCCACAGAAAGTTCTTTGGTGTTAGCAGTACTGCTATTTTTAGTTGCTAAAATGAAGATAATCCACAGCATTAAAAATACTTTAGATAAACTTTGTACCAATTTACTAAATACCTGAAGGAAATATTATTTGATAACAACTGCAACTATTTCTTTTCAGCAATTATTGTTTATCTAAAAGTAGGCTATTGGCACAGTTTATTGCCCTTTTAAAATATTTGTTATTATATATTAAATAGGCTGAAGATTAACAGTATTATCTTATTCATTCTTGATCAGTTTCTCTTGATTTAAGCTATACTTGCCTAATGCTATTTTGGATTTTACATAGGGATTAGAGTTGCCTTTGTTTTGAAAAACTTTTGTGTTTTCAGTGTTTTATTTACCCAACATAAAAATAAAACTATTGAGGCTGCAAAAAAAACCCCTTCAGAAATATTGAGATTTTAATTAAATCACTCTGTTTTAAGTTTAATTTTTTAAATGTTGCTTTTTTTAAGTCAGTTGACTATTTCTGATAAAGACTTGAGTGTTCCAGCATGTGCTGATGTCCGCACTGTAGGTCAGAGAAGGTCTGTACAGCACCATAGGAGAGTTCAGCTAAGGAATGTATCATTGTATAGGATAGTGTTGGAACAGAGAGCATCCAGGAATAACTTGTATGCAACATCATGATAGAGCTATAAAACAGATAAATGTTGACCTGTCCAAAACCCAAGTAATTTGTGGTGCCCAAGGCTCTCCTGAATGCAGTTTTTTTTTTTTCTTCCAGAACCATTTTTCCAACAAATACGCATTTGCTGCCCTTAGGTCCTTCCCCATACTGATAGTATTCAGCCTTTCAGAAGGAGAAGATTGTTTATGGCTGGCAAGTGAATTCAGGCAGCAAGCCTCCGGGAGAAAGCAATCAGAGTCTGTGCTCATTTGTAGCTTACAGAAGGAATAGAAAATTTTATATACCATTTTCAAAGAAGAGAAAGGAAACAAGGGATTTGAAGGAACTGAGATCAGGCCAGAAACACTCCAGTCTTATGAACCTTTACATCAATCTCTTCTTTGCCACTGATCCCCTGTTCCTATTAAATCAGAAAAACTTCAGGCTGCTAGAATTGCGATTGTCATTTGGAGAAAGCTGGCATCAGATACAGCCTAATTAATTCCACTTACAAATCTAATTTCCATTTCATTACTATTTTAGAAATTAGTATTATTTGATGTGATAAGAAAAAATACATCCTGGAGTTTATAAGGCTCTTACTCCTCAGAATTTAAAATTTTGTGACTTGGCATTTTAGCCTTTGAGGTTCAGCATAAATGGATCCTGCCCAACATTTCAACCCAGGTTTCTAACTCAGAGAATTCTGCTCTAAACTTAAGTGGTCTGTCACCACTTCCATTTCCTAAATTAATATTTCTAATGGCATATGGAAATGAAGTTCGATCTTCAATTTTTTATAAGTTAGGGGCTTTTGAGAGTTAAATAGGAACTCTTTGTTTTAGGAGCACAACAGGAAGCAAGAGCAACCTCCTGGGTGCAGTTAAAAGTACATTTAAATTCCTTTATTAACTAGACCAAAGGAGGCATTGACTAAGGAATTGAAAGAAAAACTAACCTTTTATCCCCATTGTAGGTGCTTAGATGTTGTGCTGGCCTGCTCCACTGGGGTGCCCCAGAATGCCCCATTCTGTGAGGTCACAGCTACTTAGGAAAGCTGCTGGAGCATGGAGCCAGCCCTTTGGTAAGTTTGGAATATATTGCATAGTTTTGCAAAGTTTTTAATTTTTTAAAAATTTATTATTTTATGGCCTAAAGGTTATAAAATAATAAAGAAAAGAAACCTTGCAAAGCAGAGCAATACATTAAAAGGAACTGTTCCCTCTAAACTGGCTGCATGCTCCAGCAGGGTTTCCTTGGAACCTTTGTCATTGAACAGCAAGTCCTGGGTGTGGCAGCAGACGTCAGCCCCATGTGAGTTCACAAATCCCTAACTTCCTAATTTTAATGAGTTCTTACTCATGATTCAATAAAAGAATACATTATCTTTGTGTTTTTCTCTTTAATAATCTCATTTATCCATTCTGAGAAGGTGATCTTAATATTCTGACTTGCATTGCATTACATTTTAAAATGTATTACATTCTTTAAAAGGAAAAACAAAATTCCTCAAATGTAAAAAAATGAACTCTAAATCCCATTGTTCAGAAATGTTTCCTTAAATTAAGATGTCCCTGTCTTAAAGCTTCTCACTGTGGGGCAGAATACAGCATTCTGCAGTTCATTAGTGAAGATTCACTTAATTGATAGTTGCTGAGTAATGCAATAGGAGAATTTTCCCTCTACTTCAGCCCAGCTAAGCCAACTCAAATTGCAGTTCTACTTTTACTGCTGGAAGACAGAATTGTCCTCACTCAAATTAAAATTAAGTACATTAATAATTTTTAATGAACTTTTTATATATATTCTCAGAAACTGAGCCTGTCATAGTGTGAGTCAGTGAGACTCAGACTGGACCAGAGGAACTGAATTTTCTGGTCCACAGCGGCCATGCAATAAATAACATGACTGCTATGAAATGGTCCAGGGAAGGCTTTCCATGGAAGGTACTTTCTCCTATCCTGTTCCTGCTGCCTCTGTTCTATAGCATGAAGCCAAAATCCACAGTGGTGCTGCCAGGTGGCTTCTGCTGCAAAAGACTGCAAGGTTTCTTAGTAACCAGACAGGTGGAACTGTGCAAGAAGTAAGCAAGGGATTGCAACACCGACAGGAGAACTGCATTTTAGCCAAGTTTATTGTGTGAATCACTGATTATTGTTAGGTTTTTTAGGCTAACTTGAAGATAACCTCCAGGCATGAGCATTTCACCCAATTTGCAGCCTATGTGCAGCAAATTAAAGGCAAGACTGCATAAAGAAGCCTAAATGCCACATCAGAGCCAGACAACTCTGACATGGGAAGTGAAGGATATGAACATAAACATCTGTCATGTACTTTGCAAAGTGCATAACTGGCACAGGTGGAATGTGAAGGTGTGTTGTCTGCCCACACACTGCTGTGTGCCAGTTTCTTGGAGAGTCTGTAGCTAGTGGCAATTTGTGGAAGAGGTAATTTGCTTTCCTTTCACATTACATCAGTACTGTTACACCTTCCTCAAGCCTGGAAAGTTCAAGGGCAGCTGAACACCCTGAGTCACCTTGAAAGGTGAGTTCTGAGATGAGTTGGCAGACTTACCCCATCACCTCTGGAGACATGCCCATAGGTGTAAGTGGGGCAGGAGAGATGGTGATAAGGAGCCAGAATGATGCTCAAGGCTGAGCAATGGCCTTTTGCTGTCTGGTACTGATGGGTTATCTGCTTACCATGTGCAGTCATGCTCTTAGAGCACTGTGTGCCTGCTGTCGTCTTTGGACTCTGCAGGTGGTGTGAGGTCTTTTAGTTTTTCTCCAAAAGTCCCTGTTTTTTGTACATGCTGGATCTCCAGAACTGAAGATTTAATTTTGGCCCAAGTCCTTTGAAGTCTAAAAGAGATATATTGCCAAACACTGTCCTCTGTAGCCTGTACTATCCTTCCTACAAGCTCTGGTCCAGGTGATTGTGAAGACTTCTGTTCCACCAAACACCCAGTTCCCATACCTGCCCTTCATCACCAAATGCCAAATATTATTGTAGAAATGCAGAAACCAAATGCACACACTTTCAGGATTCAGCAGAACCCACTGCCTCCTCCAGTTAAGTGGGGAAGTAGCTCGTGTTACCTGACAAGGACACAGGAGTAAGGGCAGTGATGGGTCAGTAACTACCAAAATGCAATTGCAAATTGCACTTGCCATTGTCAGCATTTATTGACCCGCTGAAATTTTTGGAACTATAATAAAACCTCAGCTTTTACTGCTAATCTGCCTCAGCACAATATAATTCAATGGAAGAGTTGAGTGCCAAGAGGTCCTTCCAGGAATCTCCGTATGCTGCCAGCAGCAGAGCCAGTGCTGTGATCAGATGGTGCCGTCCTACCAAAATACATCCTGGTGCTTCTACCTGGAGTATTCCTGTCCTTGGGCAGCCCTTGCTTAGTGCAGGCAGGGCTCTTCACTTACTGCCAAAATCCAAGGCTTTGTCCACCACATGAATACTTTTTTTTCCTCTGGATTGCTCTGCATTCCCCTAAAGGAAGACAGCATTTCTAAAAGGTGATCTTGCACCTCAGCCAACCCTGCATTTCACTCTGCATCTGCATCCCAAAAGTCATTGTGACAAGGTGATTCAGGGGTGCTCTGCACTCTGTCTGCTCCTGTTGTTACGACTTGCATCAGGAGGTGGGTACTTTTGTGACAATCTTGATACAGTTCCTTCCCAGTATTTACATAAGTAAAATTTTGCACCTAGTCTATTGTATCATATATTGTTGCAATCTCAGAAAGGGGAATTTAAGTTCAACAGTTTATATTTAAACTCCCAAGTTTTTCCTAATATCCCATTCATCCCCCAGCTGCCAGTGTTCACCATGATTTTGTTGGTTCCTGTATGAGAATAGCCAAGCTGACAGCTTAATCATCTTAACTATCATTGTTTCAAGGTGAGATGGAACTGCCTCACCTTGTTCAGTGCCTCAGTTTCAGGATTAACTCTACCAAATCTAGAATTCCATACCTGGAATTCTTTTGCAGCAGAAGCCACCTGGCAGCACCACCTCCCTCAGACCTGGATGAACCTACTAAACTTCTCTGCCGTACCTAGAATTACATGGAGGCAGCATTGACAGAACTTCCTGTAGGTTTGGAACCATATCAAGCTTCATCCAGCACCTCCAAAGCAGCCTTGCACAACTGCAGTTTGTTCAGGCACGTGGTCCTCTGTGTGGTGTTTGGCATTCATGCTGAGCAAACACCCTCTAACATCTCACAGTGCTTTGAAACCACTAGAATGGTATGAAATGTTTCAACCAGCTGTACTAGGGTATTTTTTCCTCAGCTTTTCTCTAACAAAACATGGGTAATAGACAGCTTCTCAGGGGAATATAAATCTGTGAATTTTCAGGCATATGTAGCATTTTGTGGCTTGGACTGATGCACAAATTCTGCATAATGTTTCAGAGATTGATTCGGGGAGCTGAGCCAAATTATGGCCGACGTTGTGGTGACCAGGTGCTGCATAAACCACTTCAGCTGTGGAACTGGCACATTCACCCCACAATTATGCCTTTGTAGTTCTTCTTGTAGCTCCACCAACTGCTCTTGCAAATCAGAGGATATGCATGGATTATTAAACCACAGCTCAGCAGGCAAAGCCTGTGCTGGGTGTGAAGTTTTCAGGCATGGTATCAGCTGCCTGTAGGTTTGTGTATTGCAATCAAGAGCAGCACATGAGAGGCTCTCCACCACTGCAAGTTTTCTTCCTGCTAGGTATTTCCTTCTGCTGTGCAGTTTGATCCTGAGCTCCACAGTATTTTTGAGGCATTAGGAAACTCAGAAGACATACTAGCAACATCTTAATTTGTTTCAGTCCAATTGGAGTATTTTTTTTAGCCTAAGCCTGATCATAAGAGCATTTGTTTCCCTCAGTCTGAAGAAGATGGGTTATTTTGCATCCAGATCCTCATACTTTGCTGCAGGACTGTTGGTGGGAGCAAAACCCCTTTCTTGTCCATAAGTTGATCAAGAGTGGTAGACAGTTCACCCTCACACATTAGTGTTGCCAAGGGGAAAAACATTTGTCTTTGATGTAAATTTTGCTATTTTGAATTATTTCCTGGTAGAATACACTTGGAATCAATTTCCTGTTTTCCTACCAAAGCAATGCAGCTTTCTTCTCCAATATTACTGTGGAGTTCGTGTGAACGCTTTTCAGTACAGGGATAAAGTTTGTTCTTTTGATTTGGTTTTGATTTTGGTATGTCTGCCCAGTTGAATAAGTGATACCTAAGGGATCTTAATGTGGTTGTGAGTAATATTCTCCCACATTTGACACCCTGGCATCATGTTTATTATTGTGCAGATAATTTTTTTACCTGATACTGGTTGCATCAATTAGAGAAGTTCAGGGTCAGAGAGGAGGGTTTGAAGGTGAATCTCTGTAAAACATATTTGTACAGATTGGCGTCCATCCCAGGTTTTTACTTGAGTGGTTACAGCTTCCTGTTTGTAAGAATTATTTACCAGACAGATTGCACACTTTGACTGTTTGTGGAGCCCTAAGCTTAAAGGTGGTCTTACTTCTCTGAAAAACTTAATAGGATTTGCTAAGAATGAAAGAGTGAGGTAATATTTTTAGTAAAAATTGGTACTACTCCCTGGCTGGTTTGATCTTGCGCTTGACCTCAGGGCATTCCCTTTTCAGGTGTGGGTAATGCTGCCAAGGTCTCTTTTCACATGTTTATGCAGCACATGCTCAAGGTTCAGTGATACTTTATTCTGATTCCATCAGAGGGTAATGGTTCATTTGCCCACCCCGTGCCGTGGCTGTCGTGTCAGCCCCATCCCAGAACAGTCGCTCCATGGCGAGCCACTGGTCATCAGTCACCCAGAGTAGTATAAATGGGGACAAGCAGTCAAAGCAAAATTTCTCCTCTGTGATGAATGAAAGTGCTTGAACTGTAGTTCATACATATTCTATGACATCCTCAGGCTCATACTCCAGCAGAGACCTAAACAATTTGGATTATTAACTGCTGTTGTGGCTGGACTTGTTCACCTTTTTTAACTTTATTGTACCAAGTAAAGACATCCAGGTCACACAAACCTTGTTCTACATGGCCCAGCTTTTGAGAACAGTCTCATCTGGGTTTGGGGGAACTGGGGCACTCACTCAACAATGAGGTAATGTGTTTGTGTGTATGCAGCCCATCTGCAAGAATTGCAAAGGTGCCTGGTGTCCAGTGTTACAGAGATGCTCATGTTCCTGAAAGTAAAGTTCCATTTCATGTCTTACCTCAGACACTTGGATTTGAAAAAACTGACTTTCCTTTACCAAGCTGGCAGTTCAAGTTTTCAAGTCACAAATGAAATTCTTTTATGCATCATAAATCTTGGGGGCTTTTATGGTCCTTTCTCAGAACTTCTATGATTTGGAGGCTTTACACAGTCACCATTCCGATTTGAAATATCTACAGATCACAAATTGAGATGTGAGGGGACTGTAAAATTGATGGTAAATCTGCCTGTGTGAGATGAGTGAACAACATAGGACCCATGGGAATTAAAGTCATCAAATTGGGAATATTTTTCCCTTGGGGAGAATCTTAGGTAGCAGAGAAATTAGCTCTGACATAATTGTTTCCCTCAGGGACCCTGATAAGTGTATTTTTGCAATATTTATGCTCAGTGGGTATCCAGTATACAAGAGCTGTAATATATTTGAGTTTCAAAAGTTCATAAAACTTTCACAGAAGAAATTTAAAGCTACAAGGGGTGTTAAATTAGGGCCAAATTTACTCCCTTGAAAATTATTGCAAACCTCTTGCTTGCTTTAGCAGAAGACAGGTTGCTTCCATATTAAGTAATAAAGTACGCTTTTGGTCAAGGTCTCTTAAAATGCTGATTACTCAATCCAAAGTATTTGTCAGCAATACTTAATTTTTCTTAATATTATTATACTGCTTATTTACACCATTAATAACTGAGCTATTTTGCTTTCTTTGGTACAGTCCTAATAGCAAAATCCACTGGAATTTTTAGTAAATTAGTAGTTTAGGAGCACATTCTGCCTGCAGTCCTCATGATTCATCATAGACACTGGGAGTACAGCAAAAAACCAGGTTTAAACCTTATGTTAAACTTCTGGAGCTGTGGAGCACTGTAAGGCTTTACATGATTCAACCAGTGCTGTGATAAACTGTATATTCAAGTACCCCATGGCTTGTCTGTGGACACTGGTGTTTAGTGTTAATGAATCTTGTGTCTTGCAGCGTTTATTCAGGACACCAGTCTATTCTGATTCCTCCCTCAGAACTGGAGACCAACCCTGCCCTGTGGCTTCTTGCTGTGAGTCAGTACAAAGTGAGAGACACTTTTTGTTCCTATTCAGTCATGGAGCTCTGTACTAAGGGACTCGGTTCGCAAACGGAGTCGCTGAAGGTGAGTGGTTCTGCTGTCCTGCACGCCCTGCCGCCTGCACGGTGGGGTTTGGGAGCCTTGAACACTGCTGAGTGTCTGCTGGGAGGAAAAATCATCAAAGGGCACAGGCAGCTTCCACAGAACCCACGTTACTCCTTGCCAAAAGCTGTGTATCAATACCAGTCATTGTTCAGATCACAGGGCTATTAAACATCAAGGAAAGGCTTTTATTTACCTAAGCTTTCTGATGTGTGTTGCAGCCTGTGTTTCTAGCCAAGTGTTGGAAAACAGAGGTGTAAATGTCCAAGAGGCTTGAGGAGTATTACATTGTATAGTGTGTTTTATGAATACCCTGGCTATATGAAGTCCTAATTTGGTTTTGACGCCTATAGTTAAATAATCACATGCTTAAAAGTACTGTGTTGTTTTAAATAGATGATCCTTATTGTATGGAGAGAAGGGTATATCTTCCTTTCCCCCCCTAGAATTAAAAGCCAGGTAGCCAGTTAAATATCTGAAATCATCTGGAATTTCCCATGTGCTACTGAAATAAATTGAATCTTGAGATGCTGGTATTTATGATGTCTCCAGGTTTTACCATCCTCTCTTAATAATTTCCTAATCAGTTTTTCCAAGTCTAGACATTGCTTCCTGTTTGCTGGTATTCACTATCATCTGAATTAACTTGGGGAAATAGCATTCCCTCCCTTCAGAATTAGCATGCCCATCATTTCCTATGTGCTAATGTTGAGACAAGCAAGTATGTGCTTCTTCAGCTATTAGAGTGTCATCTGGCCATCCGGCCTCCAGGAAAAATGGAAACTGTACTGATACCTTAGCCTCTGTTCTGCTGTTCCTCTTGAATCATATTACCTGCATAATACACTTAAAGACTTCTGTTTTGTATTAAATCTGCCTATTTGTGGCCTTTGTTACATGTTGACTTCTTTTTAGGCAAGGGGACTGGACCTTTCACGTGTACGGACATGTGTAGTAGTGGCTGAAGAACGGCCTCGGATAGCTCTTACTCAGTCATTTTCAAAGTTATTTAAGGACCTGGGTCTCCATCCACGGGCTGTCAGCACATCACTTGGCTGTAGAGTTAACCTGGCAATATGTTTGCAGGTAAGATTTTTCACTCCTTAAGCTCAAAGTTGTTTTAAGAAAATGGTTTTCAGTAAGAAGCGTTCACTGTATTTCCTTTGGCTGTTTGGTCATAGACATACTAAGAAAATGCATGTAGTACTTAATGTTCTTGCATACACAGGTAGTAAATTTCTTAAATGTTATTTTGTCAGCAATTCATCCCTCTCATGTTGCAATCATAGCATTTATTCTGCCCATACAGTAATTCAGAAAAGCACCTGACAGTGACAGAAGTACTCTGTACTCCAGATCCAGTATGTAATCATGTCATGTAAATGACAGTTTCCACGTATTTACTTCAGTGAGTTACAAAATGGATTCCTTCTGTTCCTTCTGGAAAATACTTCCAACCATTACTTGTTTAACTAGATAGATATTTTCTGCATACAAGGAAAATAATTTTGCTATATCTCTTCTGTTTTGATCCTCTAATCAGAAGAAAAGTCCCAAGGATAATATAGGATGTAACATGCTTTCTCCAGGAATCTTTACTGAGTCATAATTTTAATGACTGATGGAGCACTGTAGCTATCTAGTCTGAATTTCTGAATAATACCTAGTTTTTCAACCTGTGCTAACTATACCAAGCAAATAGTTTTAGGTTGATCTAGAGTATAGTATTTTATCTTTGAGGACTTCATGTGATGAAAATTAACTTGCCTTTTTTTAGGGTGTTCCATTTTAAATCAATTTTGCCTTATTTCCAGTTTAAATTCATCTGGCATTAGGTCCAGACATTTTTTATTCTAGAATATGAATCTAATTTCTGTCATGCATCTAATATACATCTTAATTTTGGTAAATAGATAAAGAATCTTAATACATGCTTTCCTGATCTCTGTCTCACTTTTGTGACTCTTGATGTCTTTCTGTCTTTCCAAATCTGGTTTCAGAGTTGCACATATTATTCCTGTAATAATACCATAGGTGTCCTACTCAGGTGTAATATCTTTTCTAATTTAATAACCTTTTAAATACTAAAAGAATCATCTTCTGCATTGGCAGCTGCACTGGCTGGGAAGTTCCATATCCATTTGGTCATGTGCCATGTCTCTAACCTCTTCAAAGTCACTGTGTCCTCAGTAGGACTTGCTGCACTCTCTGTGGTCCATCCCTCATTTCAAACCTGGCAGTTACCCCTGGTTTACATGAAGGATTTCTTGTGAAGGTCACATGGGTACCTGCTTCTGTGTGGAAATCAGAACAAATCTTTTCAGTGACACTGCAAATAAGAATCTGCTATTCCTTTTCTGATTGTAAATGTAAATATTTTTTAATCCAAAAAACTGACAAATTGAGGTTGTGGGTTCAGCACAGAACAGTATGTCTGTGCCTGCTTTAGCCTCTTGCCCTTTTCAATGTTACCAGGATATGAATACAAGGAGGTGTGCCACAGCCCCAGTACTGCTTGCTTTCTCTCTGACTGCAGCAGAGTATCCCCACAGCCTAGGGTGTCTTTAATTATTACTGTCAAACATATGACAAGGCAAAGCTGAGCAGGGTTAAAAGTCATTCTGTTGCCCAGAGGTGGAGTTGTTCGGTTTGCCATCCTGTAATTGCTGCCATAAATATTCTCCAGGAATAAAAAAGTTTTAGAAAGGAGGGGAAGCAGGGAAGAGATGACATACCTTTGTTGGAAACAGGTCAGGATGGAGCCTGTCAGCTCTCCCAGCAGCTGTGGTGGAGCTGCTTCTGAAAGACAACTCAACTTCTCTGGCTTCTGGTCCTTGGAGAGACCAGACATGAAGGATGCTTTAGATTGAAAGGGCAAATTTTTAGCTGCAGAAGTTTGCTTGCCACTAATGAAAATCTCCATTTTAGACATGCACTGATCTCTGGATGGTTCATGGTGGTTGCTTAATTTATAAGTCCTTAATTCAGGACAAATAATAAAATCAGGGGATAACACTAAGGAGCAGTAAGCCAGGTGCAATATCAAAGTGTGGTCTGTTGGATGTAACATTTTGCATGGTCTGCCTGGGATTTAATGTTTTTCATAGCAGCCTGTGTGGAGCTGTGGTTTTGATTTGTGACTGAACAGTGTTGGGAGCACGCCAGCGGCTGGGCTCTTGCTGACCAGTCCTGCACAGCATCAGGGCTGTGCCCATTCTTTCTCTCTGTGCCCCCTGCACAATCATCCCACTGCCCTCCAGCAAGCAGGCTGGAGGGGAAAGAAGCTGGGAAGGGACACAGCCAGGAAAGCTGTCCCCAGCTGACCTGGGATATCCCACACCACATAATGTCATGCTCAGCATTAAAGAAAAAGGGTGATTGGTCTTCCAAAGTAGCCATTGCTCAGAGACTGGCTGGGCATTGTTCTGCTTAAGGGGGGTGATGAGTGATTGCTTTTACATCACTTGGGTTTTTCTCTTTCCTTCTCTTCATTAAACTATCTTCATCTTTACCTGTGGATTTTTTCACTTTTGCTCTTCCTATGCTTTCCCTGTCCCACAGGGAGCTGGGTGAGTTCTGAGCTGTGGACTGGGTCAGCCCACTGGGTCATCCTCCAAACATGCAGGAAAGCTGACTACACTCAGAGAAACTGGAAGTCCTAATCAGCATGGAGTTAGGCTGGATTATGGCTTGACTATGTATAGCTGCCTTTTGATTGTGTTAATTCCTTAGCTGAAGATTTCTTCTTAGATGGTTCTTTACAGAAATTCTTGAAAGAGTTGAATCAAACTGTAAAAGTAGCAAAATCTCTGAAAGAATATTGTTAATGATAGTGCCTATGGATTTAGGAACAGCACAGAATGAGAGCCTTGAGTGAGATGGTTAAACAGCCTGGCTGATTGTATAGCTTAATGTCAGGCTTTGTTGAGCTCTATTAAGATGTGGCATCTCAGTCCATGGGACAAACTAAAAGCCAAACACTGTCTAAAGAGTGTTGTGGCTGGAATGGAGAAAAGCCACTTCAGGACAGGCTATATGTAGCAACATAATCCTCCCAAGCAGAATTGGTTTTGAAGCATTTGAGCTGAGGCTTGTTTGGCAAGTTTTAAAGGTGTTTGAAAAATTACTAAAGGTTTTACTTGCAAGCATCACCACCAAACATGTCATTTTGGTGGAGACTATAAAGATAGAGACTTGCGTGTTTTGAAGCATCTGGCAGTAGACATTGCCAGGGACTGGATACTGAATTAGATTGAATGCTCTTTCCAAACTGTCTGGAAGTTTATGGCTGCTGGTATTCCAGAATAGCTTGTGGGCTATTCTGTTTTCTCAGCTGAGGAACAAATTAAATTTTAATCCCTCATCTACAGTATTCCTGCAATTAGTATTGTCTCCAGTATGTTCCAGAAATGGGTTATGATTTCTGGATTCTTCACACTGCATAAAACTACTTCTCAAGTTATCTGAGTCACTAGCATCTGCTTTTGCTTTTTTTCTTCCAAGTTGTATGAGATCAGCACGTGGTTCCTGGAACACCATCTTCCACAGGGATAGTGGTGATCCAGCCTGTTCTGAAGTGTTTCTAAAATATGTATCTACTAATCACCTTACTAAACATATCTCAGCATTCAGCTACTGACCCTTACCAGCAAAAAAAGCCTATCCAGGTTTTTTCTCTGTGCACTACCTCTAATACAACTTGGATATTATCTTTGATACCTTCTTGATTTCCAATTTTGTGGACAAATCCAAGGCTCAAATGTTTAAAGGGAAAGGTATCCTGATTCTTCCAGAAAGCTTTTACAGTTCACCTCTCCAAAAAGAAAAGGAGGAAGGTGTATATGTACATGTGGGTGTGTCTGTGTGTGTGTGTGTCTATGTGAGTCTGTGTGTGTGTGTATATAGCAGAATTTAACATTTTATTAAAGATTACCTTGAAAAGGAAATCATTGTGATAATCTCTTTGGTACAGAAGAGTCCTAGTCTACCAAATTATCTTAATTTCCGGGATGTGATCACTGACAGACTAATGCATTGTCATTTGTATTCATTTCCTTTCAAATTGAGAGCAAATTTATTATGTTTCCTTTGATGTAGTCCTTTCAGACTAGATTTCTAGAGATGTGCTTTAGAAAATAAATAATTCCCTCCATCTTTAGGCACTTAAATACTATTAATATCTGACCTTTTATGGCTGTATAGTCACAGATAATGGTCCAGGGATTAGTGAGATGAAAAGATTGAATCTAGCATATTTTTATTCTCATTAACTAGCATCTTAGCATTCGAGAGAGAGAGAAAAATAGATATGAAAAGTAGCCGGTTTCTTACAACAGCACAGATGGTTCTCTAGGATTTTAGCTGATTTCCATTTAAACACTTGGAATAAATATTTTCATTTTATTCAACCTGCTACTCAATTTCAGTTGAGGGAAAACTTCTAGAAGTTGTTAATTTTCCTTAGTTAACCCTGAAAATGTACTAACATACCTGTCCAAGCTAAGGAGAGCAGGATTCATCTTGCTTCTTTTCTATCTCCTCTAACTGAGACTGCAAGGTTAAGTGAGTTATCCCATATCCATCAATAGTCAGTGGAATCACAGAAATACTTCAAGAGACATCTCAGTTGCCCATCTGGGTGTGGATCCATCACCATCAGGGGATCCTTCCTACCTTATACTGCACACTTTCTTCTTTAATGGTTGAAGTTACATGAAATGGACCCTTTCCTCACTGTCTAGCAAAGGAATCTTTGTTACTCAGTTTAGGGCATAAAGTTAATATTTCTTTTTACTTAGTGATAGATCACACTCTCTGAGGATCTTCCATATTAAAAGTAATAAAGGCTAGGTCTGCAAAGAGTGCCACAGGAGACCATGCACTGTGTCAGAGGTATGATTCACACTTAGCAATGTACTACAGCTCTGGGTGAGCTCCCTCAGATTCTGTTTTCCCACCTTTGCTATGAATCATGCCATGAAGTTCTTTTCACAGCTCCAGCCACTGTGCTTGCGTGGGTGACATTGCCAAGTGCATACCAAAAATTCCTTTTCTCAGCATCGCTGGAACAGAAGCAGACTGGGAGTAAACACTGAGGCCACATCCTTAGGTAGTTAAATAAAACACAAAAAACCAGTTATTTTTAAATTCTTAGGATTTCTGATAGCCTAGTTCCTGGTTTTTAACTCTGGACAGGGAAGGAGGGGAGAGCATGCAGCTTGGCCTTTGACTTGAGTGGAAATTAGGTGTGCACTGAGTCCTGGCATGTGGTCAGCCCTACAGCTGACTTGCTGGGGTGGTACTTCAAGCAGTTTTGACCTGCAGAGTTTTCCCAGAGAATAAAAGCCTGGCATATTGCTGAGATTTGCTCAGACCAGGGATGGTTCACCAGTGGGAGCCTGTCCATGGGCAGAGATTTACTTAGTCCAAGAGATATGACATATGATATACCCATTTTCAGACAGAAAACTCTGTATGTTCCATTTTGTTTTCTTGAACACTACCAGGCATGTCCTAAGTAAATATCAGGAGTTGTTTTTTCCCTGTTACCAGCATAGCAGATGCTCTCAATCTCTGTCTATCAAAATAAATGTGTACAGACAAATTGAGTCAGTCATTCTGGTCTTGGCTTAGACTCTGCTTCCTTTGAAATACTTTTCATAGTATTTCAGCTGCAACTGGCCACAGAAGGACGTTGCTGATAATTCAGCTGCTGTTTCTCAAACCGTTCTGTAGTTAAAAGCCATTAGAGACTCTGGTACTCTCAAAGTCCTTTCTGCACCTGCAGTATAGTCACAGGCAATGAATTATGTAACTGCTGGATTTCAGTAATTCTCCTGCTTTCTTGCAGTTACACTGCAGTGTTCAGCCTGGCTTATTAGTAATACCATTTTGGGGCATCAATGCAATAAGCAGATCCATCCTAATTTTGTTAAATGTTTCATCTTCCTTTGCATCCAAAATAAACCTGTCTTAAGGTGCTGCTGTGGCAGCTTCCTGCAGTCTTTAACTCTGCTGGCATTCAGAAGTCTGGTGAGAGGAATGTGGGATGACAGGGCTTTCAGAGCTGTTTGTTTTCACAAGTTGTAGGGCAAATCCCACAGCAGCCATCTGGTGTTAGATACTCCACGTGACAGTAGTGCCTTAGGACTAGTCACCACTGAGGATTTTTTGTCTCTTTGCTGAGTTATCAGTCATGGTGGAGAGCTGATGGGTTTTTATCAGCTTTTAATTTTACTGTTCTTTATATGTATGACACTGTTTACCATAACAAATAGGAATGAAGACTTACTGGGCTCTGAAGTTACTCCATTTATTTATGATCTTCCAATAGTTAGATTGTGCACCAAGCCTCTTGATTTTATTTCACTTTAGGATCAGGTTAATCTGTATGCAAGAAGGTGTAAGTATCTTTCTCTGTGTATACTAATTTTATTTTTTTCCCAAAAATAGAGATTACTTTTGATTTTCAGAGGACATCACTTACAAACTTCTGTTAATAGTAAAATGGCAGACCTGGAATTCTCAATGGAATAAAGTGCATTAAAATAGGAGGGCCATAATGTTTAATGACTTCAAAAGCAACAATAACCAAAAAAATCAGTAGGCTAGACACATGTTTTCCACTAACAACATTGTCTGTAGTGTCCTAAAACCATTTAAATCTGTTTGTCCAAGGTTAGCAGTCTACAGCTGTCTCTTCTGTTGCTCTACTAAAATGTTGACACCTCATTTTTTACTTTTTTTAACCTTTAATGGTATAATGGTTAATTTGTAAAATTCCTGTATTTGACATTGTTTTTCTTTTTATTTTACTCCCTGCTTTTTGCATTCTCCTCTTTTTTTTCTCCCACCCTTCATTCCCATATTTTATTATTATTATTTTTGTCTTGTGTTACCTTCTTTCCTTCTCTCCCTCATCCCTGCTATTCCTGCTGCTATAGCCTCACAGGCTGGGGAAGCTGGCCGAGCAGGTAGGGGATTTTCATGTTCCCTCAATACCCACCTATCAGCTTCCAACAGTGGGACAGACTAGAAATTGAGTCTGGAGATTTGGGGATTTTAAGATCCTTCTATAAAATTATGAATAAGTCCAGTATAGCTTTGTCTGGATTCAGGTTTTGTCAAATATTAGATGTCCATTGTAACTATTTCATTCATGCTGAAAATAATAAATACCATAGTGATTGTCTTTGATTTTCAAACTTGACTGTTTCCATTACTTTACAAATCAAATCAGCTTTAGTTTTATTTTTAAAGATAACCAATTTTTCCTTGGTTTTGTTTTTTTCTTTTCAACATTGCATATATTTCAAATAAGTTCTCCACTCAGCACTAGTCTGTTACACTGCTGAGTTTACCAGTAGACTGAAAATTGTGTCGTTAATAGCTAGAGAGGATATTGTACCTTGTATTGTGTATCACAAGCTAAAGAGGCTAACATGCATGTGCAGCTCTATTACTCCTATTCTCCTCTGGTGGTGGGTGATGATCAGTACCTGTTCAGTAAGTATCAATTAGTAGTGGTAACACTTTTCCCCCATAGATACAAAAAATTAGCTATTTGTGGGTCTGGGTTGCAACTTTTAGTGCTCAAAAAATTGTGGAACAATCAGCCAGCATTGCAGAAATGTAAAATTTAGCCCTAATGTGAAGAATTATACTCTACAATGCATCCCAAATGGGGCAGAAATCACTAGGAGTTCATGTTGCCTGCTGGTTTAAGTAGTAGACATCTAAATAACTGCTAAAGAAGTTTGTGCATCTGGAGTTTACCAGGTTTAGGAGAATTCCTCTGCTGAAAAGAAAATTTCCAACGTGCCAGTGTTCCAGAATGAAGTGGTGCTTTTCTTCTAGCTTTGTTCTTAGCAGTAGCGTGAGGTCTGCAGTAGAGAAGAGAGCCCTAGCCTGGAGCATTGAGAATTCACATGATGTTCAGTGGTGATGAGTTTGAAGTTTTGGATAAGGGCAGATCATAGCAGGCTGCAAAACTGCAGAAAAGCTGTGGGTGGAAAGGCCTAAAGACTGCATCATCTCTGCATGAAAGGAAACTATAATTAGTCTGCCTCTTTTCAAGTAACTAAATATTGTGACATAAAGCAAGGGTTTAAATTATGCAGTGGAAGACTGAAAAGGATCAGAATAATTGCTTAACAGACCTTCAGTCCAGATTGGTTCATGTCATGCGTGCTACCTTTACTATCTTTAGCTTCAAGTATATTCTCTGTTGCATGTATGGAAGACTCTCAGTAGACCATGCTTCACATTCCTGACCATGTGCTTCTGCCATTAAACTGTGTCTCCTCAGCAATTTCCGCCTTCCTTTATATGGCAAAATGTGTTTAACATTTTTTGTATGTATCCATGTGCTGATTACTTGGCCTTTTGTAGCAAATAAAATCTCTGTTGACATGTGTTGGTTAAGTAGTCTGACTGCTTGGTGTTTTTCTGAACTCCAAGGTGACAAGTCCCTGATGGTAGGTATGTTTCCAGTGCTTGTTCTGACTCCGTAAAGCTGAGCTTTGATTGATGAATACCTTAAATATAACTTGTCATTTGATTAGCATAATTAGCCCTGAAATGAATGTTTGGTTATTTGGGGGGTAAAACTCTTTTCTCCTCCCAGCCCTCAGGTTCTGATTAGCTGATGTTGTTGTTTACAGGGAACATCTGGACCAGATCCCACCACAGTGTATGTTGATATGAGGGCACTGAGGCATGACAGGTTGGAACCACCTTTTTCTTTTTCTCTAATACACACAATTAACAGAGTTTCTAGCAAGAAAGCTGCTTACAGCACACCTCATGGACCCTGGAAGCTGTTGCAATAATAAATAATTTGTGTTGACTCCTACCAGCGAGCAGACACAGACATTATATTGGTTAATTAATTTTACCATGGATAAAACTGAGCATCTAACATCACTACAGCAATGACTAACAAGATTCCTTGCCTTTATTGCCACCAGGATTTCATGACACTTGTATTCAGGTGGTGCAGCCTAGCCATTCCCCACAGACTGGAGTCCTGTTTGGCCTTTTAGCTTCACAGAGGTGTTTCTCCTGGCTTGGCAGCTGTTTGCCTGTCAGGAGATCATGGTGGGGTTTGCTGCAGTTCTTAATGTTGCAGGGCTGTGAGGGGATGGATTATTTACTTCAGTCACTGTGAGCAACCACATTCTGTAATTGTGGATATTTTTCAGTTCCATCTTGAGTGTTAGATAGGTATACAAGGACTGAGAAATAAAATTTATTACTTTGTGGTTGGAGGCAAGCTTGAGACCTCAGGCATGATTTTAAAAAATACTCATGCACATGTATTTCAGTTTTCTAATACTCTGGTCATGAGTCTCTTTACAGAACTGTAACAAATCAAGAAGTTTTCCATGAACTCTGGAAAAGGTGAACATTTAATTAACAGTCTTGGTTGCCTTAAAAAATCATTATCCAAATAGGGAGGTTCTTTGTTCTTTTTCTTTCATCCTTCTTAAAAGCTTAACAGAGAAATTGCCCCTCAACTTTGGCTCTATCAAAGTGACCAGTTCAGCTTGCAGAGTACAAACCTCAGGGCACTGCAGGCCCAAATTACCCACTGGGTAGTTAGGTCAGATAGACATGTAGGTATTTTCTTGTTGCACATGGAGTTTAGCAGGTAGAAGAAAGGAGCTGCAAGATGTTTGACTCACGATTTCTTTATTCCTTTTGCACATAATGATTCCAATAATAACACTTATGTTTGATCTGTCCTTTGGGGCGCTACTGTCTGCATAACCCAGCCACAGAAATTTGGTGTTCCTAGCCCAGCAAGCGCAGTACTCTAGAGACAGAGTCCACGGTCATACTCAACCCAGAAAAAAAAAAAAGGCCTTTTCTGTAGAAAGAGAATGTAACATTCACAGTCAGTAAAAATTATTAATAATAAAAAAATATGTTTAGAGAGAGGAATTAAGATTTACTGTTCATGAAAGTTGCATAAACCATGGGTATACTATTTCCCTGCCTTAGCGTGTCATTGAGAAGTAGGCATCATTATCGAGATCAGGCTTTGCTCTGTGTTAATTTATATTTAGTGACTAGTTCTACAGAACATGAAAGATGGTCTTTAGAGCTGGTTCTCATATTGTGGTAATGCAGATTTTAATTTGATGGTTTAAAGCTGTGCCTCATTTACCCAATCCTGCGGAATTTAGAATTAGATTAGTCGATCATAAATTAAGGGAGAAAACAACTCTATTTGGCATAATCCCTTCACACTTGCTGTTTTTAACCATTTTAGTGGAACTGAATGTCCCTATTATTTAGCAGAATCTGAAAGATCCCTGTAAATATCTGTGAGACCATAGAGTAGCAACCCACAGAGTCTTTGCAGGCCAGCCAGTCCCCCAACAATATGAACATTTTACACTGTACACTTAATGTGAGAATATGTTTTTCATAATTTGTATTTTAGAAGATATTTTTCAGAGTCTGAAACAGACTGAACATATGTTTTTTTTCTTGGCATGATAACACTCTCTAGTCACTTCAAAAGACAGCTGTAGTTCATCTCTTTGAGATTATTCAAATCCTGTTCACATCCATAAAAATTAATAATCAGTTTCAATACAACTATTTCAAGCTCATCTGGTAATTACGTGCTTGCACACTTTACAGCTTATAAAAATGTCATTTTCTTGTAGGAGTTTAGGTCAAAATACCTGTGCTAGGTACAATCTGTGTGGAGGTCTAGGGGTGGTTGCTTGCCCAAAGGTTTCTTTCCTCCCAGCTCTCCCTGGATTTGGATGGTTTGCTTCTTAGGCCAGGGTGGAGGTTGTCAAACTCCTTTTTGTGTGTGTTCCTGTGTGGTTTTGAGCTAACAGCCCATTGGTTTAGCTGCTGGGACTCTGGCCATAGTCCTGGGCTCACCTGGAGCTTCAGGAAACTTGTACCAAGGGGTGCAGCCACTTGGTCAGTGACTGGGGTCAGTTCTGACACTGGAAAAAGGTTTGACTGCCTGGCTGTGAGCATCTAGTGCAGTTCCAGGTGCTCCAGGTCCTCAAGTAGCGTCTCACATGGAGTCACATTGTATTTGTTAGTCCTAAGGAGTGTCCCAGGCACCCCGAGCTGTCTCAAATGACATTAGACACCTATTTTTGGAATCTGAGTAGCACGAAAAGCAAGAATATACAGCTCTGCCTTGCTGTTGGTGACAGGGTATCAGTATCATTGTACTCGGCATTTTACTGATTTTCTGCAAATCAGGGTGTGCTCAGGATGGCCTGGGGAAAGAGTGAGCAAAAGACAGGCAAGTCCCACACAGGCTTTTAATAAAAACCAGAAGACTCCTGAGTTATCTACCAGGTGGGTGATGTGCCCCTGCAGTGCAGAGCAGCGCAGTTCACAGAGGCTACAGAGGTTAACTCAGGTCCAAAGGACAGAGTAGGTGGATTAATGCTTCCAGCACAGCCCTGAGCTCCTGGCTGCTGCCTTCTTGTGCAGCTCAGGCCATGGCCACGTGCCCAGGGCCATCCCCAGGGAGCGATGGGCAGCAGAGCTCAGGGAGGGAGCACCCGCTCGGGTCATTGCTGCATTTCTCTGCCTCTGGGAAGGCAATTTTATTCCCCCTCCCCGCAAAAAGGAAAATAAATTGAATAAATATATACATATCCTTGTCCTGCTTCCCAAGGCCTGGTTGTAAGACTGCTCCATCATAGTTTTGACCAGTCATGATCTCCTCAGAAAGCTTTTCAGGTGGTTAAGCACAAGATGCCTAAATATGCTAAAAGCTGAGAAGTGCTTGGAAGATAAAAAAGGGAGACAGTGAGAGAGGGAGCCTTTTCTCATCATGCCAAAACACCATCTACTTGAAAGATGGTGGCTTTTAAAACATTTGCATCCTTTTGTACCAGTAAAGATGTAAATTTGAAGCCCAAGCATCCCTTGTATCTGGATTGTGCTAAAACAATATGTACGTGTGTTTATAAAATGTCCAGCAAAAAACACATTTCTGATATTACAATAAAAATTTCACAGCTTCTTCATCCTTAACAGCAGCTTCGTTTTTGGTAGAAAAACTGTTTATTGGCAAAACAAGCCAATTCATCAAACTTAAAACTGAGAATAAACCAAAATACATCTTTCTTTCCCATCAACAGGGCAAAAATATTTTCAAGTGTTCTGCAGCAGGTCAGGCTCAAATGTTTCTGTATATTTGTAAACATTCTAAACCATATTTTTTTAGACTCATTCAAAGCTGTTTTCAAAATGATACTGTTTTAATCTGATAATACATATTTTGAAATTACCTCGAATTTGAAACTAGCAGGTATGAAGTAGAAATAAAATGACAATAAAAATATTGAAATATTTTGACTGCTTTGAATTGTTTCTCAAGTTTTTAACATAGGAATTTCTTTTCCTGGGTATCTGTACCTTTCATATTCTAAATGTTTTATAGAGAATTTCCTCAGAAATTTTAAACAGTGAGCTGAAGGACCCCTCTGGTAACAGCGGAGGGAGATCACTGATCTCCTCCTAAAGTTCAAACTTCATGCAAATCCTGTAAAGATAAACATCCCCTTGCATCCTAATAATCTTTTCTATATCAAAACCTTATCCATTAAAAAAAAAATGAAAACCACTGTTCTGCCCTAAGCAGAGCAAGGAAAGATCTACTTTGATATTGAAGTTTATTTTTAAAAGGATAAGAAAAGTAAAAGGAAACATATTCATTGCAATCTGCCTACCCCCAAAAGCAGATAAAAATGTCACCAGTCTTCCTGTTCAGTAGCAGATAGTGACAACTTATGAGCTTTGATGTAGTGGAGGCTTAGACTCCCAGGGGGAGAGAGCCACTAACCAAGTCACAAATGTGTTGATGAAAATTCAGATACCAATTTGCATGCATTTCTCATAGGCAGTTGCCCCTTATTTTGACTGCAAACTGTATTTAAACTGTTTATTGATCTGCATTGACATTTTGTATCAAACTGGGCAAGAATGAAGACTTTTAGCCAGTGCTGGTAAACGCTGCTTTCTATTTTATTTGATGACATCTCTGGTTTCACACATGCAGGCATCCTTTCCCATCATGTCCTTCTTATCCTGTCTTCAAACTTCAGTATATCCTTTGGTGAAATGATAGGTGCATTAAATGATCTTTTAAATTATTCTGTTTCATATAGTTAAGTCTGTAGGGTAATAAAGACGGAAAAATTAATTTATTAAACTCTTTCGTGGTTTACTAGAGTTCCTTTTGAGTTACATGTAATGGTGAGCTGCTGAGATAGACAGACATGGTGAGGCAGCTGGCACCAAAGAGGGACTCAAATCCAGGTGTGGGATATTGCCAAACAGACCAGAAGCACAAAGATGTATTTGGGTTCAAGTTATTAATTTTTTAGTCTGGCTATTATTCAATTTGTGGCTTGTGATATCCATGGTCTTTCATTGAAATGCTCCCACCCCATCATTAGAACCTGATTACCCTCTTTTTAATTTTAACCTGATTACCCTCTTTATTAAACAAGCAGTCTGTGGAGCTGTACAAAATAGGTGTCTTTTTCCATGTGGCCACTGATATCTTCTTGGAGTGATGCAAATTAATGTAGCTCTTAAAAAACATTACCTTTTTTATACTTAGTCTGTCATTAGCAGACTCAATTTCTTAGAAGATCCTTTGTACTAACAATAATAAGCAAGTCTTACTTTTTGTTTTGGATTCCGAGAGTATTCAGAGATGTCTGAACTTCCTTCAGACTTGCTCAGACATTGTTTTCCTGACAAAGGTATTTTCAGAAGATGGAAATTCTGAATCGCATTCCTCAAGAAAGGAAGGGAACACTTGTAGCATTTCAAAGAAATGAGAAAACAGTTACTTAGGATTTATTTTTATAGATTGCCTATACATTGAGCCCAGTCTCAAATCCAGGCTCTGTAAAGGAATCAGTAAAGGCTTTGGCTTCATTTTAATATATTCCAGCATTTCAGACTTCATGCAGGAACAGGAAAATAGCCTTTTATTATGGCTGTCAATTGTTTATCCTTCTCTGCATTTTACTAAAACGTTCATGTTATGTATACATTGTTTGGGATAATACCAAACAGCAAAGCCATGGGAGCTTTTTTCCCTTATTCAAACATTTGTCCTCCATCTACCTTGACAAATACTTTTGTTAAAGGGTTATCATACAAAAGAACTCCTTAGCTGAGTTTTTAGCTGAGCTGTAGCCACAGCAGTGCTCTGTAGCACAGTCACAGTGTGGAGGGGAACTGTTTTATATCCACACAGGAGGGAGAAGAGACAAGGGGCAGGTGTGTCAGAAGGAGACTTGCTAATAGCAAGTGACAGTGAAATAGTTACCTTTTGTGAAAAATTAATTGATTAATCCTATTTGAAAGCCATTGGTAGCAAAAGAGAAACTTTGAGGAGTGCTCCCTTGATGCTGGGGGGAGCAGGGCTTTTCCAGCTCCTGCAATGGGTTACAGCATAGAGAGCCCAGTCACAGGTCAGAGAAAATCACAGTGCTGAGTTGTTCCCTGTGTGGGGTCCAAAGGGGGGGTTAAAATCCATCACTACCCTCTGTGACACCCAGCCAGCATTTCCCTTGCAGTGAGATTCTGCAGGCAGAAGGCGTGGGTTGTTTTGAGGTGTAAAGTTCCACATACCTGGTGAACTGTTCAAAACATAGACCTCCCATGTTTTGTCCTCAGAGTGCTTTAGACACAATAAGCTCATTTTGCAAATGGAATTGTCAAGTGCTACCTCCAGCAGTGCCATTCCTGTCACCCTGAGCTTCGGGGATATTCACATATGGGTGGCTCCAATTCCAAGTTCCACACATCACCCATACTTTTTTTTGTAAATGTCTCTTGCTTTAGCTGTTTGGGTTTTTTTTTCTGTTACCACATAAACAGTTTTTTTCATGAAAGTGAAAAGATTTGCACCCCTGTGGAGTCGGTAGAAGTAACTCAGCTGAGAGAAGGACCTGAGGTCTCTAAAATAAAACCTGAGTCCCTCAAAGATTTAAGTACAAAAAGAAATGATACAGTGTGGTTTTGAGGAGTCTTTGCAGAACCACCTGGCTTTTAGGCATTTTGCCTATTAGCTCTCAGAATCTTATTTGTGAGTATAAACTTCGTCATGGTACTGGCAAAACCCTCCTTCTTCTTCATGTTTTTCCTCAGGAGAAGATACAGCCTTGGCCTTTTAGCAGTATTGTGCTTTCTTTCTGCCGTGCAAACACTGCTGTCTCAAAAATCCCCTTGGCGTTGTTTCTGATCTATGGGAAACAAATCTCCCAGAAAGAAAAGTTAATTTGGGCTGATAAGCATCATGTGAACTCTTTCAGTTCTGGCTCAGAGAACTCCCAGTCTGTCTAGAGAGGAGGAAAGGCTCTCTCTTGCTGTTCTGATTGCATCAGGAGACCAACTTGTTTAATCTCTGTACACTGAATAGTCAGTGATTAGGAATAAAGCTGATGGCCTGGGAAACTGAAGAGGAGCAAATATTGTTGAAGAAATTATACTGTTTACACATGAAGATCCAGAGTTACAACCAAATTTGTAAATGTACCTTTAAAAGAGCTTTGGAAGATGTCTCATGTTTCCAGGCATAGCATGACTTCTGTGCAGAGCAGAAAAAAATGGAGAAATGTCCAATAACTAAGGGGATGGAGCCCTATAAAGTAATTTTTGTGCTTTCTAAGGCAAGATTACTTGTCACTGAAGTATTTCCTCCCTTGATAATGCCTGTTTCTTCCTTGATAAAATCATCTTCAAGAGAAAAGCGTATAATGATTTTAGTGGAACAGGACAATAAGAGTTGGCTCCAAGTATGGTTTTTGAGAGAGGATGTGGTTTAGCACAGTTTAACTACAAATCAAGAAATTCCAGTTATATTTCCCTGGAGGGCTTAGGGGAAAGAGAATACTGTCCTGTGTACCAAGTACGACAAAGACAAAGGGAAAACAAAAAGCTGTAGCTTTCCAGGAAGGTGAGTGTACTGCGGTTGTACAGTTATTGTGTTACTGTTTGCAAGTAGCATTTACATGTCATTCTTCAAGTATGAGTAAAAGAACTAGATGGAAAATGGTTCCATTTTTGTTTTTACAAAGCAGGTTTGAGTGTAACAATAATTTTGCTGAAATTATAAAATTTCAGTAAAATTACTGGGAATTTTCCTGCTTATTAGATTTCCAACTTATTAAAATACACCAATGTATTTATTCCTGAAGAGTGTCTGACACTGTTAAAAAAAGGATTCCCCATTTCCAAGTATACTGAGTTTCTTTGATGTTACAGGTCCTTCTCTTTCAATCATGCTTCTCATGGAAGCTGGGAATAGATAAAACAAGCTGGCTGCTCAGATTTCTGAGGAAGGTTTATTAGAAAGTCTTCCTTTTTTTTTTGTTACCTAAAAGTCATACTTCTTTCTTTCTCTCTCCCAGACTTTGCCATGAGTCTAGCTGTATGGTTACAGGAATGTCTTAATAAAATGGAATTTTGATTCTTCCATTTTTTATGCAAATAAGATGTATTATATATTTGATTTTTACAGATAACATATTCTGAAACAATTTGCTTTCCTTCATTTTGGTATATACTCTTAATGGAATGCTAAACACTGATTCTTTAGAAGTGCCAAGTGATCAGCACAGGGTACGTTTGCTGTTCCAGTAGTGGAGGAAAATGTGCTGCTTTCTCACACTGCTGCCCTAGAGGGCATTTCACAAGGCATCTGCTTTGGAAGGGGAAATAATGAATATATGTAAGGTTTGGAACAAGGCTTTCTAGCTTCTGCAGCTCTGGCCACAGACTGTGCTGTGCTGTAAGAGCTGGAGCTTCTTATGTGCTCCCCATCCCTCTTTCCATTCCCCTCTCCTCTTGCCAGCCTTTGCAGGAGGACAGGGCCTTTGCCATGGCACACACTGTCAGTTTTTTGTGACAAATAATTCAGCACAGGGTGCTGTGCTGCCAGTTACCCCTGGGACATGGGCTCTGTCACCTTTGAGACCCACTCCAGCTGGCCAGCCTCAGGCACTCGTTTGGCTCCTGTTGTCAGTGAAATCTCTGGCTGAAGGAAAACCAAAGGAACAGTTAGGCTTGGGAAGGAGCGCTGTGAATAGTAAAAGCATTCTTAATTTATATAAGGATACAACAGTAATTTGGTTAGAGATGTAATACCCTCTTATATGGCTCCTTTCAATGGATCTTAATACGTTGCTTCAAGCCTAACTTGTCCTTTTTAGTATGGCATATAATGGAAGTGTCTGTGAGCAGAAGATGAACTTGTGTAAGCAGAGAGTCTCAAGAAGCTCAGCCATGGTTCCCAGTGAGTCTCCTGTGACAGGACAGTCCCTTTTCAGTGCCTGCAGGTGTACAAGGCACTGCTGCTCATGGCACCACTGACCTTTCCTTCTGAATGCTCATCTGTAGTTTTCATTGAACTGAGAAAATAGCTTCATGTGTTGGTGTTCCATGCACAGGAAATGCCCCTGGTTGTTGTTAAGGAGAACTTTGTGCAGCTTCTTTCCCAAAAATGCAGGGTGAGTCAGATAATGGTGGGAAATTTGGAGGTTATAGCAAGAGAAGGAGATGGGTTAAAGAAAATTACTTAATTTCAGAAACTCCAGCTTTGATTACATTGTGGGAATGTAGAATGTGAATATTTCATTAGCAATGTTAAAATAATTTCTATCATTTGTTAACAACAAATAAGGTAATTCCATTAGCTGAGGATGTTTTTAGATCCCAAGTTCATTATAATTAAATTTTTCCCTGTATGTGAAGTCTCTTTAGAGATTAAGACTAGGAAGACAAAGGGTTACAAAATAGAAAAAGCATACTGCATTAAACAAAACTGTCAGATCTCAATTGTGATTATGAAAAGTGCTGTAAAAACAGTTAGTAATAAACACCATGTCCTGGGAGGTTTGTAATTTGAGTAAAAAGATAACAGCTCTGTGCAGCTTTAAGCCTGGTTTTGCAAAGCTGAACCTGAAGCACAGAGAAAGGTGATGCTGTACCTGATGGTGCTCAAGGTGCAAGGTGGGAGATCAAATTCTTCTGAGTGCTTTAAACAATGTGCAAAGTAAATGTAAACAAATTTAATGCGTGATGGCAGCTGAACATTTTAAAGTACTACAAAGCTGAAAGCAAGCATAAACATGACTTACCTTTTTTTACCTATTCTCATAATCTTTTTTGATAAAATTGCTATTGCTTTTTTAATCTGGGAAGCTTTGAATGTTCCCTTCCTGAACCAGAGTTCCTGCTCCATTTTGATTTGTTTGCAGCTTTCTGAACTGTCTTAAATCATTGTGTAACTTTTTCTGCTTTTGTCCAGCCATCTGAAGGATTGGAAGCTCTTAGCTTTTAACCTCAGGGAATTTGGCACATGAAGTGTAATTTAGGTTTATAGTGAAGGATTCCTTTACTTTAAAGGAAATTATTTAGTGCTAATTCTTGTTGATTATCAAATTAACAGGATTAAAATATGTCCTAAGCATACAGAAAGTTTAATGGTTGTTCATTCTGTTGGTTAAAGTTTGCCTAAATCCCAAAGTCCCTTTTTCAGTCTCAGTTGTATTTATCCTTTATCTTAATATATCATCTGATAGGAGAAGAACTGCTCTGAGGAAACCAGGATGATGCAGGGAAGCATCTTCATTATCTACATTTTCCCTTCAACCTAAGTGTTCAGCTGTACAATTTTCCTACTTTTCTGATTTGCTATTTGAATCCTGCATGTCATTTTGGAAGGCAGAGCTTATGTTCTTTGATCCATATTTCCATTTTTTTGGTTGAATGAGCTCATTGACTTGTTAATTCTGGAATCATTTATGTAGAAACATTCTATTATTTGAGTAAAGAGAAAATGCACTGACAGTCTTGAGTGTCAAAGAGCCCTGACCCAGTCCAGGATCCCACTGTTACCGACAGTGCTCATCCTTCTTCTAACTATAGAAAATGAGAAGAGGCTGCATCAGCCCTTTCCCACCAAAAGTCTTACCCAAGCACTATCTCAGATTGGACATTGATATATATTGAAAGGTGTTGTTGATTGCAGTAGCTCTTAGTGATTTGAGTCAGAACTGGGAAGTCTCTGTGCTCTGGATGTAGCCACATAAAAGGTCTCTGACATTAAATGCCTTGCAATTTGATTTTGGTTACGATTTCTAATGAATTAGGTAGTTGGCCTTTTTTTCACTGTAAAAGACCATTGTGTTGAATTCAGAAGAGTCAGTTTGGGCAGATCCTTTACAGCTTAAGGAAAAAGAGTTTTCAAAGTGGTCAAAACACATTAAGTTTTTAATTTTTGCTCATGATGTGGGTTAAAGTATTTTCAGTTTGGAGGGTTAATTTAGTTTCAAAACAAAACAAAATGCCCTGAAATATTAAACATAAATAACCTCTTTTTCTGACCTGCCACATAGTTTTTTTAGATTCCATTTATAACTTCTGTACATACTTAATTTCTTCGTTCCAGTTTAATACAGAAAAAAATTTCAAAACCTCAATATCTTGCAGGATAAGAAAATATCCACTTTTCCCCCACAAGCTTAAGTTTTAATGTAACATGATGGTCAGTAGGCAAACTTAAGAAATAGGGCTGGAATGAAACCAGAGACCACTGGCTGTTGCTTTCTGCCACAGAAAGACTGTGGGCAAGGAGGGGGCTTAAATACATAGAGTTGTATGTTCATCACATCCTGTTTGGTTTCCTCTAGGCTTTGTTGCTGAAGGTTTTCAAGAGTGGCAGCATCCAAGAACAGATGCTGAAAGAAATCAGAGTGCAAAATAGCTGGTGTGAAAGGAACCAAAGAGTTGGGCTTCCAAGCTGGCATGCCTATGAAGTGACATGGTGTGAGAGCTGCTCCAGACTGGAGGAGGGGTTGGTGGAATAGGCAGGGAAATCAGAGCTGGAGATGATGTGTGGATATGATGTGAGTGCCCAAGCCTGGCTGACAGAAGATGCTGGCACACAGGCAAGGAGGAAGAGGGCAATTACCATGGCTCAGCTCGAGGGAATGGCTATAAAGGAAAGACAGAAGTTCAAGATTGGGGTTTGGCCAAGTGGTAGGGTAAAAGGCAAAGTCTCCAGCTGAGTTATATTGACAGAGAATGGGGGCACTGGGGAAAAGCTCCTTTGAGTTAGATGTGGAGAGGTAGAAATAATAAGAGGAAGCTAAGACTGGTTCATGCCAAGCATCACAGAGTGAAAAAGGTTCCTGGATTTGAAATAACTTCAGCTGATAAATAAGCCCTGAAAGGAAGTGGAAGAAGCCCCATCATTTGAAATACTCTAGCAGAAGTAGGCAAAGCACTCAAAAGTGCACTGCAGGGAGCACTCTTTTTTTGGCAGGGAGCAAGACTTGGATGACCTCATAGCTTCTTTCCATCTCTATTAGAATCACAGAATCCAAACTCCTCTGAGCAGCAGCACAGCCAGCTCTGAAGTATTGCCCAGTTTTGGCACTGTAGTCTTGCTTAGTACCACTCTGCATGTGCCAGCCCCTGCAGATTCCCAAAGCAAGAGTTAATAGCTCTGCTGACAAACTCTTTGACTAGTGTGAAGCACTAGCAAGCTGTGCAGTGTATTTTGGAGAGTTCTCATCACCAAATGAACCAGATATAAAATGAAGCATAAGCAAAAGATTCAGTTTCATGTAAGAGATTTGGGCAGAAAGACATTGTTGCTGCATTTTGATACCCCTTTACTGCATAGTGATTGCAGTGCCTGGTTAGTTATAGCTGGCCAGTTCCTGTTCTGGAGTCAGATTTCAGTCCTACTTTTCTATAGTAAGTGTTTGATTTAAAGAAGATGAAATATGTTCAATATATTAAATTGTAACAAGAAATGAAGTTGGCACATTCTGGGGGTGTAGCTGCATTCCCCATTAAATCCCAGGAAACAGACTTTGAAACAGTTTTCTCAACTCTACAGCTCCAGTGAGAGAATTTTTTACAAAAATGTTCTTAGGAACCGGTGGAAAAAAGTTATGAAAAATATATTCTTCTATACTCTTCTGTGTAAATATTACAGTTTCATTGTATATCACCCCTAGTTATGGCTTTGCAACAGTGAAACAATTCTTAAACATCTTCTGTCTCCCCCCCTCCAATCAGATATTTTAGTAGGGGAGTGTCTGCCTTAGATTGGGTGTCTCATTTATGTTTTCCCTCTCAGCTTGGCTGCAAACCACCAGAAGGTGCAAAAGTAGCTTTCCCACCCAAGGGCAGCATGTTTTCTGCCATCCACTTGATTTTCAGGCTCTTTGCCCAGTCTGGCTCTACTGCCATGTTCTCCTCTGCCCTTCTCAGCAAGACTCGGCGGCAGAAGGAAACAGCAGGAAGTTTCTGTACTCACTTTGTAAGAGATTGTTTTCATTCCCAACAAAGAACTCCAGAGCACTGCTGAGAAACAGGACTTGCCCTTCCTGGACCTGTGCTGCCTGGGAGCAGGTTAAGATTATTTGTGAATTTGGAGAGGGTTTGCTGTCATTGTCCTAGGGAGGCTGCAAGGAGCTGTGTGCTTCTTTGCCAGCATCACCTGGGTAATTCAGAGGTGTTGTTTCTAAGGGTCTTGATGGGCCCTGTGCTCTGCATTTTTAGTTTGTCCACCAGAGCAGCAGTGATGCTGTTTGCTCAAAAGGGAAGCAAAGAAGTTTTCAATTGTGTCTGCATTTGTCAGTGGAAAAAGGGAAATCTCTGGAGGAAGAGTGAGAACAATTGAATTATTTTATGCTGAGGCACAATAAAACTGATTTTAAAAATTATTGCCTAATGCCCATAATTTATTCACAGTATCTAGTCACAGTAGAGTTAATGAGACTATTAAGCACTTAAAATTAAGAATGCACATGAGAGTCACTAACATCAGAATCTCATGTTTTATTTATATTTTTTTGAAATATCTTTGCGGCAAAATATTTTTTATTATTTTTTTATTTGTTAGAGGTTTAACAATGTGTTCCCCAATGAATTGTGAGCTTAGCAGAAACTTTTAAAAAAGGGATCCAAGGTTTTGGGTGCTAAGAGGGCCCTCACAGAAAACCTCCAGGAAATCCCATTTCTATGTTTAATGCACTGCCATGAAAACTCTGTAGGGATGTGGGACAGGAAGCACAGAGCAGGAGAGGTTTAACAGAGCTGGAAAGTGACAAATTGCACCTTCTGTGGATCACCATGTGCTAAAAAATCAGGCAAGGTTAAATGAAACAGGTGGAGAAGGGAACTAGAAGAATACGCCGGTGATAATAAGAACAAGATGGGAAGCACAGGTGCTGAAAGCAAAGAGGGGATTGTCAGATTTATGACTGTTGATTCATTTCCAGTAGTCATGCCATTGACTATCGAATGTGTTGCTTTATTATTTGTGATTTTTGCTGTGACTGTAGTTCAACAACACTTCATGGAGGCATGTCTTAATGACAGGAAGGGAAAAAAGGCCACCAGTATCTCTGGGCAGCTGGACAGTTCTGACATACACTTTTCCTGCCCCAGAGGTTTTTTCTACTGTTACCCAAACAGAATTCTCTTTAAACCTATCTTAAATTACACAAAATGCTTCCTGACCTTTGTTGTACCATCACTCTAAACAGTGCTTGTGGCTGAGGTTTTTTAAATTGTCTTTTTTCCAAGATTTTCTCAATTCCACAAATGCTTGTAAATAATAGGTAAAATAACTCTGTTAAAGGAGGTACCAAGTGGGTGAGATGACAACTATTTCTTCTAAGACTAGCTACCTGTCTGCAAATACCTATTGAAAGATTGGAGATGTCAGTTGTTTGGAAGAACTCAATTAAAGGCATTCTCTATTTCTAGACTAATATGGATTTTACAGAACAAAGATATATATACGAAGGCAGAAATATATGGGCATTAGTAGCAACTGGTTTTTGCAATAGTTGATTTCATTTCAATATATACAGTTATTTTTAAAACCCTTGCCAAATACTCCTAAATACTGATGATTTGGCTGCCATTTGTGTGGTTGTGTGGCATTTAGTTGCCATTTGCTGCCACAAGTGTGGCTGATGTAGATGTACCCTGTATAGAGCAGCATTAATTTAGCCTTGCACACACACATTCTAGACAGGCTCCCATGGCCTGGCTTTCTGCTGCCCTGTGTCTGTGTCCCTGGATGAACAAATGGATGCTGTAGCTTCACTGCTTTTGCCATCAATCCAGTGGTGGCTCTATTGGTGGGAGGCTCAGCAGGAAACGAGGAAAACACAGATATGTGTTACACGTGTAACACAACAGTGTAAACAAGGGCAGTATAACATCAAAGGTAACACACGGAGGAGGTAAGTAGTGCTTCAGGCTCGGTCTGGGAGTTTAGTGGCAGTTGAATGAGTGTGGAAAAGTGATTCCTGTTACACACCTTGTAGGTCAGGCTGCCCAGCTGTGCCTGCTCCAGGCAGTACCCCTTGTAGGGCGTTTTACATCCTTTTCCTCTCAACACAGCTTGGAAAAAAGTCTGAAATTCCTGGGTGTTTGGGTTGTATCTTTCTGTTAGTGAGAGGAGCTGTTCACACTGACGTGCAATATCTCAGGGCTTAGCCCTGCCCCATTCATCAAGGTTGAGAGACTTCCCAGAACTGCAGATAAAACACTATTCACTATTCCTGCCTTGACCTCAACAGTCTCACCTTTTATAGGAGACTCTTGGAGCAAAGAAATAGGGAAAAGAAAAAAAAAACAGAGAAATATCTTTTTCCATCTCCTTTCTGCTTAGGGTCTGAACTTGCCAAGGCTTTGTTCTCCAAAGGGACCTCTAGCTGAGGTCTCTTCTTTCCCAGACTGAGCACTGTGATGCTCTGTCTATAAAAAGACCTCAAAATGATCTGAAAAAGATCTGTTGTGACTGCTCCTAATAGACTAAATTTTATGCTCAGCTTAATGAGATCCAGGCCTCCACCCATCTGCTCCTGTCTGTTTTCTTGTCTTCTGACATTTCATCTTTACCTTTTACATGGCTGGCTTTTAGGCATCTTGTACTGTGGGGTTTTGTCTTTCTGATGCCTGGAGCTGAGGGGAGGAAAGAGGTAAGAGCAGCTCTTCAGACACAAGTCCAGGTTTAGCTTGGTTAAGTGGATTATGGGTATTGTTCAGGAGTGGGAAGTTTAAGGTTTTCATGGTTGTTAGAACTTTTAAGTTAGTTAGGATTCAGGAATAACTAGATGTTACCAAGTTTTCTTTGCCATGGACTGGCTGAGATCATCAGCTGTTTTAGAACTTGTGAGTCTCTTTCATTCTAACCTGCTGAGTACTTTTCTAAGGTTAAATGAGAAATTTCCTTCCAGACCGTTACACCACTGAAGGGGAGATGACATTTCAGTTCACTTAGTGGGGAAATAAGTTATCTAAAAAAAGACAGGCAACCAGAAAGTCATACTCTGAGAATGGATCTGATCTCAGCAGTAATAACATTTTTCATTAAATGATTTTTTTTAATATTAAAATGTTTATCAACCACTCTCCATTGAAAATAATTAAATGATTGGAAATGCAGATTTGAAGCTGAGGCCAGGTTATGAGTTATTTTGATATGATTTTGATTTTAGCTGTCATCTGCTTGTGGAATGTGGTTGCTCACTCAGCTCACATGCTTTTGTGTCTGTTCCCTGGCTTTTATGACATTCTTGTGTCATTATTAAAATTGTTAGTAAATTGTTTCTTGTGGGAAATCAATATTTTAGATCCCTCTTGTCGTGAATAAATTAGTGCAGGGAATTCTATTTACAAAAGTCCATCAAAAACAAATAAAAGGCACCAACTACATTTGAAGAATTTATTATTTAAGAAAACGTTCACACACATTTTTTTCATTATTTTCCCATCCATAAGTTTTGACTAATATTACATATTGAGTCTGATTATGTTCCACATAACAGGATATAAGCCTCATCTCTTCCAAAAATAACATTAAACTCTGCAACCATTAACCATGCCTTTTAGAAATAAATGTTAATGAAAAGCAAATAAATGCAACCGTGTATTATACATATTATTTTACAGAGTTCGTTTAGTCGAAAGAGGATCTCCACATAGTTTGCCTCTCATGGAGTCTGGAAAAGTAAGTACTGAAAGAAGATTTAAGAGTAACTTATATGTCAATATTTTCAGTAAATATCCATTTCTGTTCATTTGTACATGAGTGTAGTACTAGGGAAGGCACTATTAGCTGTGCAGATTGATGTCCTTCCTTTACTATTGAGGTTACAGCATGATGGCAGTAACTGATGGCATTACTGCTCTCTCAGAACCTGTACCTTGCTCTTTTATGCAGAAATCAATTCCTTCTTTTATGCAAAAAGAAGGTGTTTCATCCCCTATGTGTCATTCTTGAAGCAGCTGACAAATGTGCTGGTGCTGGCAGTTCCATGGATGTAGAACCCACCTCCCGTGAGAGCTGCTCTGAGATGGCCAACACTGTGCTCAGGGCTACTGATCACCTGCAGAGGAACTGTCCCTGCTGGGGCATGGCTGTGGGGACAGCATGAGCACAAAGGGGCAGGCTCTGTGTGCTCATCTAAAGCTTTCTGTCCATAGCTTTGCAGAGGTTCATGGTCAGAGGATGCTCCCTTTTCTATTCTAGGGCTCAGCATCCACCTCTGTAGTTGCTGAATGTCCATCACATGAGGACTTTGGCAGGTCATTATTCTGGGAGAGTGCATGATGCCTCTGGCTTTCTCCTTATTTTAGGCCAAAGGTTCATTGGGGTTTTTCCTATCCTACTATGTGTTCTCATAGAGACAGGGGCCATTTGGTCAGACTTTTGTTCTGCAGGTGAACATTTGATTTCTGAGGAGGTTTATTGATGGTAAAGCTCACAAAGAGAAGCAGTTTTGTCACATTTCCCAAATATGTCAGAATTTATCATATCTATGGCCTATTTTTTTTTCACTATAAGTCTACTTTAGCTTTTTAAGGATTTTTAAGGATTTCTTGTAATTTGTAATGAAGGTTCTTTGGGTACAAATCATCAGCATACAATTGCATAAGGTGTGGTACCTGCTTTCTTACTGCCTCATGTTTTCTTTCAATAGATCCTCCCAGGAGTACGTATCATTATTGCTAATCCAGAAACAAAGGGACCCTTAGGAGATTCTCATCTTGGTGAGGTGAGCCATGAGAACCTGAACTTTGTATGCTCTGAACTAAATTGCAGAGACAAAGCTATTGTTGTGCATGCTAGTGATTTCCTATGATACATCTTATCAAATGCCCAGTTAAGAAAATTGTGAATTCTACTGACCATTATAAAGTATGGATTATGATATATGTGTCAGTATTAAAATTGTTAGTAAATTGTTTCTAAATAGTAATACCTCAAGTTAAAAAAAAATGCAAAAAAAAATGCTTTTCCTAACTGTATTTTATACTTGGTGCTTCACTAATTCTGATGGAAGCTTATGTGAAAAGTAAGTTTATAGATTAGTCTAATTTCAGCTAGATGGTTTTCTTGTGCTGTTCTCCATAATCATTGTGCTTCATTGCACTGAAGTACTCTCATTAGCTGAGTTGAGCAAGATTATATGTTTTTCAAATTTATTTTATGTTTCTCAAGTAAGAAAAAAAATTATGTTATTTTCAAGCAGTTAAAAATCTAGTTAACAAAATGAAGAACATGTTTGATCATAATTAGAACCACAGTCTAATTTGTGAGTTTCTGTCAGAGTTCATTAATTTGAAATGGTAAAAATTTCCATGATGCTTTGAGTTCTATGGAATGGATCCTTCTCCATAGGTGAAGGTCCCTGACCTCATCCTTTAAAATAATCTGTCTGTCTGGTATTCATGGAGGATGCTCTGCTGGAGTAAATACACTGAACCAGGAGTGAGGAACTTGGCATGGCTCAGAGCTGCCCTGCAACTTCAACAAAAGTAGATTGGGGTCTCTGTGCTAGAACTGGGTCAGTTCTGGGTTCAGAAACAGCATTAAAAGACATTTTTAGTATTATCTAGCTGTAACTAAAAGTATTTGCATCAAGAATTTTCAATAATGCTTCATTCTCGAAAGCTACTTTAATTAATACCAGTATAATTGCTTTTAACTTAGATATGGGTTCACAGCACTCACAACGCCAGTGGGTATTTTACCATCTATGGAGATGAGTCTTTGCAATCAGATCATTTTAACTCAAGACTCAGCTTTGGAGACACACAGACTATTTGGGCAAGAACTGGTTATCTGGGGTTCCTGAGAAGAACGGAACTCACAGATGCAAATGGAGGTAAGAGGTTTCTCATCATCTAGGTCTACGCAAATAATTTGAATTTTTTGGAGGGTGACACTGCCTCTCTGGCCCTGTGGTACCAAATGTGCTCCATCTGTGAAACTTGTAAAACTGAAAAAAACCCCTTGGTTAAAATAACCAGAAAATAAATCAGAGGGCAAGATTTCCCTGCTGAAATAGTTGCTTTTACTTTGTTGTACCTCAGGTAATATAAATCCACTCCACCAGTGACCTTTTGGCACTGTTAATATACCCAGTGCTTCAGCTTGAAAAATATGAAATACAGCTGAAATTATCATTTACTGTGGCAGTTGTGTCCCCAGGAATGCATTTGTGCAGGTGAAAAAAGCCTGGTGGGAGTCTGATCGCTGTCCCTCCTGTGACCACCACCTCTGTTATAAACCTAGTCACAGGAGCTGTCCATTCCTCAGATTTTCATGTCTTTAACCCCAGGGGGCTGGTTACTGAAATGCAACACAAGCAGTAGCCTGCAAGAGAAACTATAGGGTGTTTGGGTTTCTGCCAGGAAGGTACAGGATTCCCTTACTTGTTTTAATGATGTTCCTTGTCTCTTGTACACTATGTGAGTGAACCCGTGCTGCCAGGCACACTAAGTCTGTGCTTGGGAAAATGTTTTTTTCTGTGATTTTTGAGGAGCACAGTGCCACGAGTGGCTGTGGCTGAGCTGGCCCGGGGAGGCTGTTGGCCAAGTAGGGTTTCCAGCAACGCTGTGAGCACCTCCAGGAGTGATCCCAGGGCCATTAGGATAGCTGCTATTCAGCCAAAGAAAGAATTCATCAAATCTGAAAACATTGTAGTAATCCCTGTGGATTAGGTCTGCTGCCGTGTCTCTATAATGGCACCTTCTGAAGAGATTTACTTTGGGTTGCACAGTCTTTTTTCATCTCATAATGATAGCCCAACCCTGAGAAAATTCAGGATTCTCTGAGGATATTGCAACTTAAGCAGTCAAATAGCTTAGGTATTCTCCTAGTGAAGAGTTGCTCCATTCTCCTACTTTTAGCTCCTAGTGCAGAAAGTTCTCAACCCTTTATTAGGAAGACTTCATATTGCCATTACAATACCACCACCCAACTATCCAATTTCATGCAAAAAGAGTCAGTTATCTGCTTTTAAGTCTATTATCAATTTTTTTTTTTATGACTAGCATGTAATGGTTTATTTTCAGCCTAGTATTTTTTAAAAAGTGCAATTTCAGCCTCATTTATCTCTTCAGTAGGTAAAAAATATGGGCTATAAAAGTGTTATGCTTAAGTTACCTGAATAAGCAATTTGCTGTCTAGCTATAGCACATTTTTAGTTTATTGATAAACACCTTTGCAATAGATCAAAAGCATCTGTAGTGACCATCTCAAAGCAATTGGAAGAACATCAGCCACACTGTTAGGATCAAATCTATTCTTTCTCTTTGAAAAAAAACAGAGAGAAACAAGGAACCTATTGTCTATTCAGAGTGCCTTAAAAAAAGAATGTGTTCTTCATCCACCTGGGAGAAAAACAGGAATTCTGCCACTGTCTTTGGACAAAGATTTCTGCCTTTGTCTTTTTCAAATGGGAATAGTGTTTCTGCCTTCCTTTCTTCTGTTTTTTGCTCTGCATTGCACTTCAGTAATGGAAAATGCTTATTAGCTCGGAAATCACTTCAGGGTTTCAGAAATTCGAGGATAACTTATGTTGTACTTATTTTACTTAGTTCTTAATGTGAACATTTCTAGAATTTAATGTGATGGAGAATAGAATCTTCCTTTTTTTTTTATCCCTTACCTCCAGAACGCCATGATGCACTTTATGTGGTGGGTGCATTAGATGAAGCCATGGAATTGAGAGGGATGAGATACCATCCGATCGATATTGAAACCTCTGTAATTAGAGCACACAAGAGCATCACAGAATGGTAAGGATTATATAACACCAGGGCCCTTATAAAAAGCTGAAATATCTATAATGTCTGGGTTTTTTCCTTGGATATTGCAATTGATCCAGGAAATGGCCTGTCGGGATGGTCACAGGATTTATAACTCAGCTGCAAATATGTCCTTAGGATGAAACTTTTCACAAACAGATTTAATCAGAAAGGACTGATTTTGGATAAGTTCATTCAGTATGTTTCTTTTTTTTTTTCTTCTTTTTTTTATTTTTTGAAGGAGTCAGCGAGCAAACATTTCAAAGAAATGAACACATTAATAAATTTTATTAGTGAACACTTATTTTTGAATTGGTTATTAATAAATGAAGCAGTGATCAAATCAAGGTCACAATGGAAATTGAAGCAGTAAATCAATGAGTTAATAATAATGTTGTCTTAATCAATGTATCATCCTCAGATGTACACAGCAGGAAATCATTTCTTGGGGCCGACGTGAGCACAAATTGCTTTTCATTATTCTTGCATCAGAAGACTCAGTCAGGTAGTTGTTTTGTTTTGATACAACCTCAGCTCAGCTATTCACCTTTCAACCAAAATGAATCTGTCGCAATAGCCAGAGCAATTTAGTGCATTTTTCTTTTCTATCCTGGCTGCAGAGCAAGACTGGTCAGCTCCTGGCCTGGAGCAAGAAGCTTAATAATGAATGAAGCACAGCAGCTGAACTGGTTTCTTTAGTAAAAGACTTTGCTTTTTTCTTAAATATCAGTTAAAATGAATGCAATTAGTTGGTTGGCTGACTGTAACTGAGGTTTTGCCTTATTGCCTCCTCCCTTGAGCATCATCACTGGTGGTATGGTTTCGTGCCAGACAGGCATTACACAGGGAGCTGGATTCTGTGCCTTCATATAGACCAGTATGAACACTTTAAGAATGTCATGAAACTCCCCGTGAAAATGTGTCAGATCAGTAGCAGCAGTGGATTGAGAGTTTTCAGATCAAGCTGTTTAAGGACTGCTCTATTATAAGATGGCTATAGATCCATAAATTGCTGTGTTCAGCAGTATCTGTTTGTCAGAGGTTTGTGTCCCCTCAAATTATCAGCTGACAGGCAGTGAATAAAGTAGCCATATCACACTGCAAAAATGAGTTTCAGTACCAAAAAATGCTTAGATTATGTTCCTGCTTTCAAGATTGCTGAGAGCGCTTTGAGGATCCTTTTTGTTCCACAACCATGGAAATCCTGAGTGTGAAAGTGGCAACTGGAAAAGGGTTGGGGGTAAGCCAGAACAACCAGAGAAAAACACCACTGAATTTCTGCAAGAAGAAAATTCAGATAATTCTCAGTACTTTAACTCTTCCGAGTAGTTGGGTGATAGTGTACAAGGCACAGGAGTGAGAATTCAGAAAACTCTCTGTACTGTTGCTACCCTTTGCCCAAAGGCCAATATTTAGGGCCAATATTTCAGGGTTGTTTTTCCCTCAAAAAGAGAGATTGCTGATGAATTAAATGTGTCTCAGATGTGGTCCCTGCAGAAAAGGGACACACAGTTATTCAGAGTGGCAATGTCAGGTTTGCACACAGTTCCCAGCCTTTTCCTAACCAGTGCTCTGCCAAATAACCATCATGGAGTTTTCATTCACAGTCCTTGTCCTGACTGTCTTGGACTTCTCTCACGTAACTTTTTCAGCTTCTCTTAGAGCCCGTCCTTTTGTCTTTGTTAAATGCCTCTTGACAAAATAATAGCCAGCTAACTCTTTTTTTAATTTATAACTTGTCCCTTTCTGTGGACAGGGGCATGAGCCTCTTTTCATGTTCCAGTTACGATACCCATTAAGGATTTAACTGCACCAATTCCTGTTGCCCACAGAAGGTGCTGGGTATGTCCAGTTGATAGATTGTAAAAACAGCCTCCGAGAAATGCAGCTCAGTTTGTAGCACTGGACACCATTGAGGGACTCGGAGATTTGTTGACTGACATGTGATCCTGCTGGGCAGCTTCTGTCATTGAGAATCAGATCTGAAAGGTCATTTAAAATTATTCTTGTCTTTTAAGAAATTTTAGCACAAGATCAACAACCTCTGACTCTGGACCTCCTGTGTCTTAATACATAACAAGTGAAAGAGTGGCACAGTCTGGTTTTATTGTGACATAAACCCACACTGTGCATTTTTAAAGTGTTTCTAATACCACAAAATGTGGTGTGTGTTTTAATGTATGTGTTTTAATTAAAGCACATAGTTGACTCATTTAAATGTCAAAGTCTCAAAGAGGAACAGAACAAAGCTTCCTGGAATTTGCTTAGAAGTGGTTTATACACAAAGCTACACAATGTATTTGGGGAAAAAACAATTAGGAGCTTCTTTTCCTTGAGGTGTTTTGCCGACTTTCTTGTTTTTCCTGTAGCATTTGGTGATGTGGAAGCAGCAGGAGGGGCCATTCCCAGCTCAGTACACTGACTGTTTTGCATCTATTGGGTGTGACTTGATCATTGTGACTTGATTATTTCTTAAGGAAAGGTCAACCTTGCTGGTCCCTGCCTTTTTGGTTTGAGTTTTTTTATTCATCAGGGCTAGAAAGTTGATGTATGCATAAGAGAGACACACTGGATAATGTATCTTCATCTCAACCAGTAAGAACATAAAAAGTAATATTTCCTTTTACTTCCAGTGATCACCAGTGAGTTAGAACCATGACATATGAAATGAGTTTTAAATTAAATTGAAGCCTCTTGGGAGTGTCACTGATTTTAGGACTTAATAGAAGCTTCATTGAAGTTTTGGGAATCATTTTCCTCAATTCAGACAAACTAATTTATTCTAAGCCATGTTTTAGGGACCTGCTTCTGAATCTTGCTATGAATTGCTTTCCCGAGTAACAAGCTAACAGTAGTTTCCAGGCATGGTTTTAAATGCTAACTTGCATTTCAATGAAATCTCACCGTTTTTTTTTTTTGTTAAAATACATATAATACTAATTTAGATGTTTGTACAGCAATCAATAAAAATTCCAGGACTCTGGAGATGGTCACCTGTGCAGATTGATACTTCATTTTGTTAATATTCAGCATCAATCAAAACTTACTAGAATGTCTGTGAAAACATAATTACAAATGAAAATTCATTTCACAGCAGTACTGAGTCAAAAGGGGCCTTCTCATCCTTGCTTTGGCTGCTCATTAGTTTTCCAGATCAATAAGCACATAAGAATTCAATCAAATAGTACTTTGGCAGGATCTGAAAATTTTGGGGTTTTTTAAAAGAGTTAAGTACTTTTCTCCTAAAATCCATTCTGTCAAGCATCAACATAGAGCACATTTTCATAGCTAATTTTCAGACAAAGTAAGATATGTTTCCACAGTACATGGATTTTCAGAGCTGTCTTAAGAGGCTAAAGCAGTGCACTTCTGTCTCAGTCAAGCATTGACCTTAGGGTAAGAAGCTCTTTTTGAAGATGGCTTATGTACATAATACATTCTGACTTTCAGATGCTTATGCTCAAGACAGTTCTGGGAAGTTATTTCCTGATTTTATGAGGTAAAGGCGAGTAAAGTACAGGGCTTGATGAGTAGTATGGCTTACATGAGTAGAGTATTATTATTTACTCTGTGGAATAAGCTAGAGGAAGAAGTGTCTTAAAGGACACCTGCAAGGAATAATGAGGTTGCTCTTTCTGGTTCAGCTGTGCTGATGTCCCATGAGAGATGCAAGGGTCGTTGGAGACTCTGGAGATGTGAGGAGGAGGATGGAGGGAAGCTGTAAAACTGCTCTGGATGGAAGCATACACCAGACTTTGATACCCTCCCAGCCTCCATATTTGGAAGGATAAATGCATTATCCTTAACCAGAAATGGTCCCAGGTAGCAGAAGCCAAAATTTATCTGCTTTGGCTCAAGGGCTTCACCAAAACTTTGGGATCTTACAAAGTTCTTTTAGCAAAGAGGAGATACTGGGGATAATGGAGTTCCCTTGACTGTCTCAACTGTTAATCAGGAATGTTAAAACTCCTGTCCCCTTAAACCCAACAGAAAAAAACCAGCCAAAATAAAACAGATGGAGACACAGCCTTATTTCTGTGGAAACCAATTGGTCCAGAAGAATTGCAGCTTTTTTGTGCTGAGCTCTGACCTGCCTGGACAGCAGCCAGCCCATTCCCGAAGGCGCTCAGCCGTGTTTGCCGAGCAGGCGCAGGGAGGATGCCCCCTCCCCGGGCACCCCTGTCAGCCTGCACTGTGCCAGGTGCCTTCCCAGGGCTCCACTCCCCTTCACTAGCAGGGCTTATCCCACAGACCTTTCAGCTCAGACTGTGCTCCTGCTGTTCTTCTTAACCTCCTTGGTTTTCTGGGCTGCTCTTCAAAAAACCTCAGAGAAGGCACCTCCACACACACATCACTCCATGAACACAGCAGAGCTGTGGCACTTCCCTGGCTTCAGAGGGAACCACACGCTGTCTTACTGCCTCCTTCCATGACAGGCAAGTTTCTGTAAAGTTCAGCCTAATGCTTAAAATTGCAGCAGTATTAAAGAGAGAGCTGATGGGGCTGTTCTGCCCCTGCCTGCAGCGTGTTCTCTCTTGCTGTTTGCACTTTGTCCTGAGCACATGGCAAGAGCCCAAGGAGCTCCAACAAAAGGTAACCAAGGTGCAAGAAAAGGGATAAAAAATGAAATGGGTGAAAAAAACTCACGACTAATATTATTTTTTCTTTTGTTCCAGTGCGGTGTTTACCTGGACAAATTTATTGGTCGTTGTAGTTGAGCTGGATGGATCTGAGCAAGAAGCTTTGGACCTTGTTCCTTTGGTCACCAACGTGGTCCTGGAGGAACACTATCTGATTGTAGGGGTAGTGGTGGTTGTGGACATTGGTGTAATTCCTATCAACTCCCGTGGAGAGAAACAACGTATGCACCTACGAGACGGATTTTTGGCAGACCAGCTAGATCCCATCTATGTGGCCTACAACATGTAGTCTTGTACCTTAAAGCTTCCATGGACTTTACTATAGATGTATAAAATTTTTTTGTGTCCACTAAACAAGTGTGCAGATAAGATACTGACACTCATCAGAATGGAACTGTTTCTATTACGACTTTTCAAAGCAGTCACGATTGGCAGGAAATATAATGTGAAATGTTTTCTTTTACCACTAAATTTTAGAAAAGAAGGACTATGGGGTAAGGCCCTTCAGTGTGTTGGAAAAGCCCATTTTAAACTTTTTTTTTTTTTTTGCTTATTGGACAATACTGCTTTTTGAGTAAATGTGGCTTTGTATTTTACATTAAGTAAGCTGAAGTAGATTTTTTTTTTTATTCTGCCCTCCAAATGGATTCTTTTAAAAAAATTTGCATACTAATACAAATAGTTGTTTCCTTCATTTGTTTTAATATGTCATAAAAAGCTGATGAATACAGATCCATTACTAACTTAAGCCATTTTAGATCCCACACCTTAGGAAAATATGTAGTGGTACGAGGAGAAAACCCAAAGTAGCACCTTTCAATTAGAAATCTTGCAGCTTTCTGTCAGAGATGCTGAAAGCCCAAAGGCCAAAGAGCCTTTGCTGTAAGTGTTAGAATGGAAGAAATTTATAAATAAGGTGTATTTCGGCAATGAGCTTGCAAATATCTTTGTACTAAACTAAAAAGATAAAATAAGTTAACTACTTCTTCTGTAATTATGTACAAAACGTTTAATTTATTTTGATCTCTTTAGAAGTATAAAAGAGAAGAAACATTCAAGAATATTAAACTCTTGAAATGTTTGCTAATATAAAAACAAAGTGTTGTATTATCTTGAGTGGATAGTATCACATCAAATATATATATATGAAATATAAATTCACTAATGACAAAAGATTTTAAAGTTTAAAATGCAGTACTTGTCACTTGCATGGTGTCTCCCACTGTAGATAATCAAATGTTACTCACAAATTTTTTGGAAAAAGAAAAAAAGCAATCCTGGATTGCTAAGTATCCCTGTCAAAAAGAATCCTCTAGATACCAGCAAGTGGAATTATTGCTGCCTTTAAGGCAGTGAATGAATTTAAGACTAAAAATGCACTACAATAATTTTCTTTTCTTTGCCATGGAGGCAACAATAAATATTCGTGCTGGCATGTGCATACACTTGTTAGACTTAGAAAAGGCAGGTTGAGGAATAGCACTGTTGTCTAGCTGCAGAACTTTGTTGCACAATTTTTTTCATTGTTTTAGTTGGTGTTTTTACTGCTATAAGGAAAAGTTTTGGGGTTTTTTGCACAGAGTTATCAATTTGCCTCTCAGCTAGGACACGTAGCTCGGTGGCCAACGCTTCCAGTTTACATTTACAGGAAACGATTGTTTCGATGATCTTTAATTTATTCCTTAACGGAGAGGAGCGTACAGTCACTACCACCCTTTGGCACGGACCGTGCATCTGCTAACTAGTCCCTAAATGCATTAAAACATCAGAGGAACCCATCTGCCTGGTTAAGGAACGGAGGAGTCCCGTGGTCTCCAGCCTGAGGCCATCGCGGGAGAAGAGTAGGAAAACATGCATCACAGCTGCCTTCATTTTACTACCTTTGAAGAAAAGAGGGGTTTGATTCCCCAGTTCTGTTGTCTTCCCTGCCCCCCATGCCCCCTTTTTTAAAACCTTCCCCTTCCTTCATGTGGTTGTAACTGAATTGACCTGTTTGTGATCAAGAGTGGGATTTACCAGCTGCAGTCCAAGAATGCTTTTCTTATTTGTCCCAAATGACGTTCATGTGCTGGCTCTCATTACCGGATATGCATGACTAAGATTGTTGCAGGGCAAATGTTATCATGTTTATATCACGTATAAGGGAGTCTCAATGATGGGTGTTAAAAATCTTTTTAAAAGGTAGGGACGTTTTAGTCTGCATGTACAGTACAGAGCATCTCGCCACGTCAGACGCGTTTTCTTTCAGGCCATCTTTTCCGCCCTCACTGTCCTGTGAATAGCCCTATTCATGCTCTGCAGACCAATCCCATACTTTGTCAAATTCATTTTCTGCTCCCTAAAAAGAATAAAATCTGTTCTTAATGGCAAGTTGTTGTAAGGTTTCAGACAAGATGTTGATTGATTACAAACATAATTGCAGTGTGTGAACTAACTTGTGAAGTCCTGCTATCGCTGATCTCAGTACTGCAAAACAAATCTCGCTGTCGTTCAAAGCATCACTTTAACCTTCACGAAGTCAACTTTGCATTTGTAGAGAATAAAAGAACTGCAATGCAGTTGTGAAACGCAGTTAATAACAGCTCTCTTCTGCAACCTGTCATCTGTGGTTGTTAAATCCTGAGTTAAGAGAAATGATAAACTGAGTTTCTGGTTTTGTTGTGCAAGCAAAAGGAAGGAAACATTTAAGCACCATCAGACTGAGCAATAAAGAAGGATTGTTCTGTATTAGAAACTGTACTGTAGATAAACCATTCATGAGAATGTATAAAATGTTTGTCTTGTGACCTTGTGCTTTTGGAGTCAGACAAAACCATGTAATCAACTCGATGCACATGCACAAAAAGAGAGGGTACACAATGAACATTTAAACACAAAACTAATCAAACAGGAGCAGATTCCTCATGGTGCTTGTTTATTATATATATTTAATCCTGCTTGACACTTTACCCAAGGGAAGACTGTCCCTTTTATCAGTTGAATGTTAGCAGCGTTATTTCATAGAGTGTGGTGACTGGTTAGAGAAATTCATGTAACTCAGCCAATCACAGATTCAAACAAAAATTTTTATGTGCAAAGGACAGCAACCTTCTTGTATGTTAAACCACCAGTACGCTTTGTACATCTGTGATAACGCCTGTTTTATATTCAAATGAACAAATAAAAGCTTTTATTTTTGTTGCTCTGAAAATATCAGTTTCTTAATTAGTCATCTAAAATGGAGCTTCCGAGAGCTGTGGATGCTCAGTGGAGGAACATGGAGAGCTATACTGTAATTTTATTTTGTTTACCTCTCTTGTTGCATAATTTATTAGTACAAATCATTATACTTTTAACAATGTTTAAATACTGGTGTGGGCATTTATTGCTGAAAGACTTTCATATGGCAACAAATGTTTTTTGTGAAATGTTTTTTTAATTCTTTTTAATATATTCAAATATACTGTTCACATTTTTGCTGAAAGTGTAAAGATTATTGTAAGCTTGGTAACATTTTGTGAGAAGCAATAACAAGCATTAGTACTGTAAAACTCCTCAAATTTGTCACTTATCACTTTTGTCGCAAGGTCTTGCTACTGACATGCTGCTAATCAGTCACCTAAGGAAGTTACTGATCCAGGTTTTACAGCTCTGATGGAGCTTTCTGCCAGTGGAAGTTTATGGGTTACAGCTTGGTCACACACACATGGGGCTAGAACCTCCTTATCAATTCAGTAACCTTGGGCAGCCAGGTGATTGCTCTTGGAAACATGATCTGCCCATTTCCATTGGTTTTTTCCAAAAAGACCTTGATTCCAGAGCTGGCTCCCAGCTGCTGAGTAGCAGCACCCCCAGAGAAGAGGTTTGGCCCCAGCTCTCATTTTCCAAATGTGATTTTGAAGGGTGAAATTCTCAGTCCTCATGTCTTTGTCCTCAGTCCTGTCTGAGAAATTAAGGGTATAAAATCCCATCTCTGATGGCTCATATTTCAGGTTGCTTATCACAAGAGGTAGGTGCAGTTTTGTGGACCCACAATTACCCTGAACAGAGAGAGAGATCCAAAAATTGTGGGAAGAAGAAAGCAAGTTAGAGATGGCAGAAGGAAGAGGATGGCAGAACAGCAAGTAGTTCCTGATTCAATTTTACAAATTGTTTCATTAAAGCAAAAATGGGATTGATTTTTATGTTAATGGGATTAAGGTTTTTAAAAGGTTAAAATATTTCAAGTCCACGTTTTAAAAATAATTTTGTCAAAAGGTGGCTATAACACTGCAAAGCTGGTAGGAAATCTCAACAAAAAAAATTGTAGGGTTAGAAGAATCATGCACGATAAGAACAGCATAATTTTTTCATTATCACATTGATACTAAGAATGTAAGAATTGGAAAAAAGTCTGATATAAGACCATAGAGCTTTCCTTTTCTGGTTTTCAACACGAGGATTTGCTTTATGCACAGTTATTATGGAGGCAGGGAGGGACCAAAGGGGCGTGCACAGAGATCAACAACATATTCTCACCAGGCACCTTGTGAGCAAAGCTGATTTTGGGGCAGTTTTGAGCTCTCTCCAGCACAGCTTCTCACAGTCCCCTGCTGGGCCACAGAACCCTCTGCCCCCTTGGAGAGGCAAATCCAGCTGTGGCTCTTGCCTGGGCACACTCGTGGTTTGAGGGGGCTGGGCTGGGCTCTGGCTGGATGGGCAGTGGGGGAGAGGTGCAGCCTACAAGAGTCATTCCAAGGGGGAATGGACCCCTCTGTACCCAGGTAAGAGCCAACCCTGATTTTGAATTTTTTGTTTCTTGGTTTTTTTTTATTGGGAGAAGTTTTTGCTTTAAAACTGAGATTTGAAGAGGAAAAATAAAAAAAGTAACCAGATTCGACATTGTGAAAGTAGAAATTAATCATGTTTTGGGGGGATAAAATATAAAATAATATATTGTTAATTTTTTTCTTAAACATAAATATATGTTTTTTTTTTTACATCTGGAGTGCTCCATTTGGCAGCCCACCTTTCCAAAAGCTCTCACTCACCTTACCATGATTTAGGGTTTTCCTTTTCATGGTTTTTCTGTTCTCTTTTGATGGGTATCACCTTAAAGCTGGTACAAAAACCCTCTCAAGCTGTGCCTCATTTGTGCTGCACCTGGCTGAGATCAGCACCTCTGAAACAGCAGCTCTTCCTTTCTTACACAGCAGACTAGGATGAGGCCATCTCTGCACCTTCTGGCATCATCCTGCCACTGGGAACTGCATGGCATTTCAGATTCACTCAGGTTCAGTAAGCAGGTCATGCTGCATCATGCCAGTCAAAGTCAGTGCTCTTTACTTATTTCTGGTCTGCACAAACAAGATTTCTCCAAAGGCACTGTTGTATTCTCTATGATCCACATGGGGAAAAAAAAGTCTTTTTCCCAGGGATCCCACAACACATCTAATAATACATGTTTTAAATGATTGCAAAATATTCTACAGCAATGACTAGTTAATGGTGGATCCTAAAGGCACAAAGCTTTAATTTTGTGCTTTGGTAGATTGTTGCTCGTAGGCATGTGAAGAGTAGCTGGAGGAGGGGACAAAGCTGATGGAATCTCCAAAGGAAGTGGCTTCCAGATGTGACTGGCAGGACATGGGAGAGGTTTGGAGATGCCAAAAAGGCACCAAGATAAGAGCTGTACTGAGCTATCAGGATGAAGACACCAGTGGAGGAAGCCATAAATGAAGGGCAGCTTTAGGAAGAGTGTTTGGTGTAGAAGGGGAGGCCACCAAAAAGAAGATTGTGCATATGGAAGTAAAGATCAAGCAGCTGAGACTAGCTAACCCTGTGGCATCAGGCACCCAGTTTTAGGGGCCTACATTTTAATTTTCTCACTTAGGGGAGTGCATTTCAATCAGGAAGCTCCAGATGTTGGGACACACCTCACTGCTCTCAGCCCCAGGTTCTGACTGGAGGCTTGGATGAGCCACCCCTGCTGAATTCAGCCAAGGGCTCTGCACTAAGACTCAAGAGAGGAAGCGTATGGAGGCAGGAGGACAGACATGTGCAAGGCATGGACAGAGTTTATCTCAACCCCAGTGGTTTGGGAAATAAAAAACAACCAGGTCTGTATCAGGTAAGTGGCAACAGAAACCATGGGAGAAGACAAGAGTAGGAAAAGCAGATGCAGGCAAGACAAAAATAATGTTTCCATGAAGCCAAGATGGGAGGCGAGTATGGCACAAGCAGTATTCACAGAGCAGCAGGAGACAAAAATTTGAGCCAACAACTGCCCAAAGGAAATTAGTGGCTGAGGAGGTACAAAGGAATTAAACTTTCCATTGCAGACACATGTGCTCATTAGCATTTCTAGGATGCCTCTCTTAAACATTTGGGTTTGGATACTCTCCTGAAACCCACAGGATTTTTTTTTTTTTTTTTGCATACTCCCCTCTCTCCTAACCACAAGTAGCTGCGAGCTGGGGTGGGGCTACACCCTCGTGTGGCTTTGCAGGGTCCCTGCATGGCTCAGTCCCAGCTGGCTGCTGCAGGGGCAGGGATGGACTTGCACAGCCTGAAAATGCCTCTGGCTGCTGGGGTAGACATTGGGCATCCACCATGGAAACCCACAGCCTATCCTGCCAGTCCAGGGTGTAGGGCTACAAAAACTGAATGGGAATGTTTAAGTTGTTCTCTCACAGCTCTTTGGTTAGCAGAGAAACAAGAAGTGTGGTCTCAGCTATAATTATTTTATTTTCCTTCGGGGGGGGGTACAAGAGGCTTTTAACTGCTGTTTTAAGCCATAATAAAATTACTGTTAGAGATCACTCAGTGATGAAAATTTTCTAATAAACCCCATGTTTTCTTAAATGAAAACTTCCATTAAAAATTCCTGTTTCCAGTGGAGCACCTAACAGGGCCATAGCCTTTCTGCCAAACTGGTATGACTGCAGCTTGCTATGCCTGCATAAGCCACATATGCTGTCATTGCACTTTACTTACAACTAGCAGCACCATTTTTTTCTCCAGCATGATAAAGCCAGTGCATCCACAGGAGAGACATAGAGTCAGAATGCAACATGTCGTTTTGGGATGTGGCAAAGTCTCATTTTGATTTGGAAATGCTGAGCCACAGGAAGACTAATAACTAGGTCTGTAATGGGGCAGGCAACTCCAGACACTGCTTTTCTTCCCCAAATGGTGATAGCAGTAGTTGGGAGAGGTGGAAACACTCCCTCTGCCCAGGGAGGTCCGAAGCAGGATCACAACTGAGAGAAAAAAGGATAAATTTTGAACAAGCTGTTAAGAGAAGCCCATAAATAGGTTCTGTCTCTGCAGATGATTCTGTACAGAGAGTGTATTTCCTTGAGCCTTGGGCTAAAGAGAAAGGCTCTGGGAGTGGATGCAGTACCAGGGGCAGAGGTCGACAGTCTGGGCTGTGCCAGGCCAAGGAGGAGCCTGGGAGGCCTCTGGCTTTTAGGCTTGAGCTCCTGCTGCTCTCTTGTTAAGGGCCCCTCTGTGTGGCAATTGTCCGTAGCTTTCCAAGGGAGGCTCCTGCATCAGGAGAAGCCCGAGGTGGCTCAGAGTTTCTCAGTGTCTGTGGAACTTCAGGACAGATCCAGTCCCTGCAGCAGTCCCTGCTGTATGAGCTGCCTCCTGTTCCCCTTCCCAGCCCCAAAATCCCAATGCCACCCCACTGACTGGAGGGAAAGAAACTCCAGGGCCTGGAACCTTTACTTGCAAGTACAGCATGGCCCTCACCCAAATTTGTCAGAGAGAGGCAGCAGGAACACCGCTGGTGGGAAGGGCTGGGCAGTGCTGGGCTCTGGCTCAGCATCCAGCACTGACTCCAAACAGCTCAGCCTGCATGGAGCAGCTCCTGCTGGGGCAGCCCCTGGCACTGGGGAGCCCAGGGTTAAAATGCTGCTGGCTCCAGTGTCAGTGGGAAAACAGAACAAGCAATTGCATGACTGAGCTGCACATCTTGCGTTTCTTTGGGGCAAAATTTAAAGGCTTTCCAGCCCTTGTGGTCTTTACGGACTTGTGAAAAAGACAGGAATAGGCTCTGTCACTCAGTCAAGTGTTGTGTCAACCAAAGACATTCTCTCTCCAGCACATAAGCCACGCATGGCAGCGTTTCTGGCCCTGCTCCTCCTTTGTGAAGGAGCCAGTGTTGCTGCTCCTTGACGGGGCTGAGCTGCAGGGCTGGCAGCAGGGGATGTCCCTGCCTGTGCCCTGGGGTTTGGAGGCCTCATTCTGCTCCTTCCCCAATGCCAGCAGACCCACACAGCTCCCACACCTCCCAACGAGGACAGTAAGTAGGATGCCCCAGCTGGCTGAGGCACAGAGGGGTGGCCCACTCCAGACAAAACCCTCTTTCCTGGTGATAGGGACTTCAAAAGCTGCTGTGTGCAAGGCACTGAGTTCCTTCTCACTTTTAATAAAGTCATTTTTCACCTTGAAGGCTCTGTTACAAGGGACAAAAGCACATTGCTGTGGTCAAGCATGGTGGGATCGTGGCTCAAAACTGGCCCAGTGCAGAGCTGGCTCCCACAGCTCCCATGGGAGTGAGAGCAGGAGAGAGGCAGAGTCAGAATGTGGCAGCAAGTGGGGCCCCAAGCCGCCTACAGTGGCTTTTGAAAAAGCTACCTTTCCTGTTAATGAAGTGGTTAGAAATGAAAGTGCTCTGGCTTTATTAATAAACATTGTTTCCTTCTGCAGAAGTCCTTTTCCAAACACTAGTAAAGCATTTTGTGTAACCAGATTCACAGTGTCTTCTGAGGCAGAACTCAGTTTATTTTTAGATACCTCTCTAGGGTAAATCCTATTTCCATTGAAGCTTCACGCCAGCTTAGTTTTCACTCAGGGAGTTTACAGCAACTGGCCGGTGGCTTTGTAAACAAACACATCGCTCTGCCTTTTAGCATGGAGTGTTCTGGCTCTCTTGGCATTTCTTCTGAATAATCTTCAATTATCAGTCCCTTTCTATGTACAAATTATCTACAAAGTAGATGCTGTGCTTAATTTCAGCCTCTTCATTGCTGTTTGCTATCCCTGAAAGGATGGAACATCCCTTCTATACCTCTTTAGTGGCTCCAGGGTCATGGGGCTGGAGAGGTCCTGGGGCAGGCATGGCCATGGGGAGCAGGAGGGACAATTCAGTGTTAATTTTCTCTTGGCTCTGTTTCTTTTTCTGATTTTACAATTTTGAACCTCTAGTAACCAGCATTTCTTTTTCAAAGAGCAGTACTCAGACTCTATAATACTTTTGAGGCTTTTGACATCTGGAAATAGGTTTTATTAGGGTAAAATATGGGGTTTGGAAGGTCCAAGAGAGTTGGCTTTAATCCTTTACATTACCTATAATCATCTCCCACTTACACCCAACAATATTCTAGTATTCTCACAAATGGATAGACCTTTCTACTTGCAATTGCATTTCCTTAAAATGAAACAACACAGGAAGGGCCTCTCTGGTTTAGATTCTCCCCCCCCGCCAATTTGATTTATGAAAGTATTTGAGAAGCATATGCGCAGATCACATATGTATTCTCACTCAGGGAGGCTAAAATTGACAGGGTGGCCCCTAACTACCAGTAACAAATCCCAAACATATTTCACATACTTAGTCATTTAAGATTGTGAAAGCAATCCATGAATTGGGCAGCTCACTCCACCTAAAGGAAGCAGGAGGCAGAAACCACAGCTCCTCCTTATTAAAATAAAGGACTAGCCAGAGTTTAAAAATATAATAAAAATTAAACAATTAATGACAACAATAATGAGAATAATAGGAAAAGCCAACAATAAAATGTTTAAACCTTTAAGACTGATGCTTTAGGACTACCGCCTGCAGTGGTGATGCTGCAGGAATTCAGAGAAGCCCCCACTCACCCTGAGATTCCTGATGGAAGGAAATTTGCAGACTTGGCGCAGTCCAAGGAAAACTCTGCTCCTCTGCTCTGCCAGCTGGCAGTGACAGGGCCCAGTGTGGGACAGGGATTGGGTATGGCAGGTCAATCCATGTTACACAATGCATGTGGGAAGTTCCCTTGGTATATCCAAAGATCTGTTTGATCCCTATCCTGGCCCCACTGGTGTCACCTGAACTGGCAAATGCACGTGGGGAGGGGAGTGAAGGTGCATTTTCACTGGGGATTTCTGCCATTGGAATGCTGGTGAGCAGTGTTGAGCTTGAAGAGTGACTGCAGTCATCCAAAAGTGAAAATGCCCTGGTGTGGGAGCTGAAGGAACATGCTGCTTATTCCTGATCCTGCTTTGCCAGCTTATGTGATTCACTATGCTGGCTGTTGACATTTAATTGAATTTCATCAAGATGAAGGAATAAAATATGGCTCATGTAAGAACAGAACTGTTGGGATAGTGACATAATACAAGAAACTTTGAGGGATCCCTTGGGACTTGCAGGTCTTGCCAGGTCTTAATTTCCATAAGGAAATTCTGAATTGCCACACTGAAACCAACTCGCAGAGCGTCCCTACTGCAGCCTTGAAGTCCCAGTGGAGCTCCAGGATGACCCACTCTGCCTTTGGCTTGTCCCCATGTGGCCCTTTTTCTTGGGTGGCTGCAGGATGTTCTCCATGGGCCCTCAGCTCCCTCGGACACCTCCCTGGCACCAACTGGTGGCTTCACAAGCGAATGGGACTGGCTGCTCAGGGCTTGGCAGGAGAAACCCTGCTGCTCTCAGGCAAAGCTGGGCTCATGCAGTCCCTCCAGAGGGAATCACCTCACTGGTAAAACACATGGCAGGCACAGGCTCAGGGTTGGTGCCTGGGTGAGGGAGGAGGCAGATGGGGCCTCTGGTGAGGGGAAGCACAGGGCCTGGCTGCTGCCAGGGCAGGATCTGGCTCTGAAACTACATCTGCCTCTAAAACTATATCTGCCTCTAAAACTACATCTGCCTCTAAAATTCGGATGGGTGCAACCCCTGGGGCCTGCTGGCCCTGCACAGGCTGAAAGGATTCAGCGTGGGTGCCGAGAGCCAGGGTAAATGCTGAAGCCCTTCCATGGCCCTGCTGGCTCCCCTGGAGCCAGGACAAGGTTCTGGGAGCTGAGCCCCAGCTCCCCATGCCCAGCCCTGGCCTCCCTCGGTGAGGACAGGGCTAACAGCAGCCTCGTGCCTGCCCACCCCAGCACGTGAGGCCAAATCAACACACACACATTCAGTGAGGGCTTTTTTTAAATACATTTATTAACCAATGTTAACACATTAAATGACTCTATATATTGCTAGTCAGAGCAGCTTACAAAATGCCAGAATGCATCATAAACTGGACAGCCACAATGAATAATTACAATGTGCATAGTGGCTAAGCTCAACACTTTAATATAGCTTTATGATTTGCAGAAAAATTAATTTTAAATCATGGTTCCTAAAACAATCAATTGTAATTTTACCTAAAACTTATACAAAACCAGGCCACAATCTTTTTTTTTTTGTTTTGTTTTTTTTTTTCTTTAAAACACACAGTTTTCACGCTGTAGTAACTTGGAAATGTGCAACCGTGTCAACAGAGACAAAAAAGCCAAAGTAACACGAATCTTACTTTCATGCAGCTATCAGTTAAATATTACATATTCTGGAATGATTTTACACCAAAAATATTTCCACAATACTTGCTTTCATAGGGGTGGATCGAAGTTTTGGAACTTGTAAAGTAATCGAACAAGATTGATTTTTAGTTGTGAAGTGTTTTACAGTCACAACACAGAGGCGACAAAAGTTAATTACACATTTATCAGGCAATAACGTAGCTGTGGTAATACAAGTTACCATCTACTTACTATTTTTTCCAATCAACTTACCACTTAATTTCTGTAACATATTGGGCATTATTTGGCAGTATCTATTTAATTAACTTATATCACCACTGTAAGTAAAAAAGGTCAGAATTTCAGTGGTAGTTCACAGAAGTCTTAGTTATATTTTTGTCTTTACAATGACCCTGACAAATCCTAGAGAAAACTTTTTAAAAGGCTTTCCTCCTGATTCTTCAGCTTCCATCGTTCCATCATGTAATTGCTTTCAATAAATATCAAAGATCTAAATAAATATTTACAAATTATTCCTCTAACTTCTCAAAAAATAGCTGGATGATTAATGGGCATATGACTCAGTCTAAGACCAATCTTTGAAAGAAACTAAAATGTGGAGACACTTTAAAAGAAAAGCTATTTAAGTAAGCTTTACATCTATTTAAAAAATTGTCTCTGAACATGGATGCAATTCATATATCTATATATAAAACAAACAAAAAGAAAATCATTTTTCAACTATCGATCCATTCCTATTGGTAATGCTTCTTAATCCAGACATTCCGCAAAATACAGACTTTTTACAAATCACGGCATCTTTAATACAAGAAAATTAACATGCATTATTCTTCATTCTGAGTACAGTGATGGAGCTCATTATTAGGCAATGACCCATTACTACAAACATAACGGCTTCTGTGAAACTTAAGTGCTTTTTCTCCTTTTATTATCAGTTACAATGGACCAGGTGACACCAGATCAGGGGTGGTCAAATGACATTGAATTGGGGAGGCTGAAGGGGGGCGCAATAAAGTAATTTGTATGCCTCAAAATTCCAAGTATGAATAAAGGTAGTTGGGTTTTCTGTTTGTCTGTTGTTTTTTTTTTTGTTTTTTGGGTTTTTTGGCTTTTCTTATTCTTGTTATAAGCACTCATGTTAGAACAAAGACGAAATGTGCAAACTTCAAAATTTAAATATTCATTTTTCTCTAAGATCCAGCTCAGTAAAAGATTACCCCAGTTCCCTGTGATTTTAAACTACAAGATCAAAGCTAATATTTTGTTATAAAAGTTATATATTGAAAAGAAATAATGAAAATAAAACACAGTTGGGAAATATTTAAGAAAAAATACGCAGGACTAGCACCTGCTGTGTCAACCCTGTTCCCTAAATTCAATCATGTACCCACTGGTATAACCAATAGATAATGCCTTTAAACAGTAAAATTAAGCTGAACAAAACCAGCTCAACAAGGTTAAGAAATAAATGTTACATCAAGGTAGTATGCTTTGTTTTTCTGAAACAGTTCTGTACTTCTTACATTCAGAACTAGTTTTTAAATGCTTTTTAAACATGTTAAACTTTTCACTTTTGTTAAACTTGCATCATTTTTTTTGTTTTTAGATCTGCTGTTTTTAAAGATTAAAATCTCTGTAAAACCTAAAAATGTCTTAAAATTTGCTGAAAATGCCAACAAATCCTCTAGTTTAAAATTATTTGAAGTAACCTGCTCCAACAGATGTTCAATTCATTTTGCCGACAAAATTTTGGAGGAGCATTTTTAACAGAAGACTGAAATAACTGTGCAAAATTTCTTTTAAGAAAAGTGTTTAAAGGCTGGTGCAAAATGGGAAGCAAATTCTAAACAATTTTGGCTTTTTTTTTTTTTTTGGAAACAAAAACCGCTCTGTCTGAGAATAGCAATCATTGGGGTGGTGCTCTAGGGGAGGAGAAACTCTTTCATCTTTTCCTGCGGCAGGTGCGTTTGTGTTCGGCATGCCAGTGCTCCTGCTGACACTTGATGGAGCAGTAGGAAGTGTTCCAGCAGCAGTGGTACATGGCCTCCTCTTCACAGTTGTAGCACTGGGGAGAACAAACGAGATGGGATTACCCCCCTGGCAGGATCCCTCCTCACCAGCATTCCCCCACCGCTGCACGCAGCAGCCCGTGCAGAGCAATGCTCCTCTCATGGATGCTCAGGGGCATCCAGGGGCATGAGGGCATTTCTCACACGTGCTGGGTGTGAAATCCAGAAACCACCTTCAGCAAATCCACACAATGCTTTCCTATTTTCCAGAGTCTGGATTATTGCTTTTCAAAAAATCATCTCTCACTTAAGAAAACTCATCTCCCAGAATGGTGGACTGACATTTTTCAGCCACACAGCGCAGGAACCATCTTTTACCCTACATTTGTGTAATAGCATCCTGATCTATGTCCTAAAAGCTACAATAAATCAACAGGTGCTGCTGGTGTGAACTGGCTCTGCACAGGCTTGAAAATCAGTGTTTGTGAGGTTTCTTTATAAGCCTGACTTGTCCAGAGGTTGCTGGGGAAGATCCTTTTGGTCTAGAAAATCTCAGAAGTCACAGCAATAACATCCCAGGAGACAAGAATCATTGGTTTGTTATAGCCCATTTGGGGTCAGCCTGTAAGGATGCTGCTGTCACCGGGGTTTGCTGACTGGCAGCCAGCACTGCCACCTCCTGAAAACCTTGTGCTGCATTGGTGCTACTGAGCACATCAAAAAAGTGGTTTTTCCTCCAAGTCTTAGGTAAACCCAAGAAGGCCTGGTGTACACAGGTTTGGCTACCTGGGCTCTTGCCCTTTGTCGTGCCTGCCAGAACTGCACAGAACTCCTGAAAGAAAGATGCTGCACAGTCCATGATTTATGCAGAATTATTTGGTTCTGGAGAAAGCTGCAGCAAAGATGATTTCTACCTCAGAACACAGAGAGCATCCCCAGCTTTCTGATAGCTGGAAGAGCTACTTGGAAAATAACCCTGTGGCCACCGAGGAACTAAGAAAGGGAATGCAACATGCTGGTCAGCACTATGGGCGGCCATCAAGGAGGTACAGCACCCGCACAGGCAGCATGCCCTGTCTTCAGGTGGGTTTATGCCCCTTAAGGAAGTGCTGCAAAAGCATTAACTGTCATTTTGACAAAACTCCACAAAGTAAGGTGGCATTGCTGCTAAAGGTACCGTTTATACTTCTGTGTCCTGGAGAGCCAGCTTCTAACAACCTCGAATTTGTCTTTCTGAATTTGTTCTCAAATCCTTAGGAATCCAGTCTGAAATGTTTATTGTGTGATGGGGAACAGGGGGAGGGATATCACACAGTCTGTGCAGGCTGCTATCAAACCACAGAATAACACACGATTTACTTTTTATGTCCTGTCTGGCCACAGCTTTGCTAATAAAACATGGAATTACAGAGAAAACAAACCCAACTGCCTCAAAAGAAAAACCAAAACAACCCACATTACTGAAAGACAGATCCAAGAAAGCCAACATTTACACTGACTAAACTGATAACCATTTATTTACATCAGCAATAAAGGGACTGCCTGTGTGAGAAGGGAACCTCTCCATTTTCCTTTCATAATTTAGCTCCTGGGAAGTTTATTTGTAAAAATGTCTGCAAACAAGTGTCCTCTTGAGAGCTGTTTTTCTGGTTTTTCATATTGCTGGCTGCCCACAAGCCTGTGGGAGCCATTAGGATCATCTGCTGGAAAGGTGCAGGGAACAGCTGTGTCTCTCATTATGTACAGCATGGACCTCAGCCCAGAGACCAAATTCACATCTGCTGGCTTGGAGAGATCAAAAAATGCTATGACAAGAGACGACAACTGATCTGTGGGTCCTGCACTTCCCTTTACATATGCTGGCCATAAGTGTGGGATGTAAATCTCCACTTACAAAAGGAAAATAGTGTCATTTGTGCTGGTACCAGCACATGTGGCACTGGAGGCAAAATGCCAGCTGGCCTCAGGCCTTCTCTTTTCTTTGTATTTTCCTCCTTCTAAATGTTATCAATCACTTGGGGTTTTGTTTCAGACAGTACACATCACAGACAATGCTCATTCACTTAAAGACCACCTGTTGCAAGTTAAAATAAATATATGTGTAAATAAATTTGAAAGAGAAAAAAGTTAAAAGCTGTCAATGGAAATTACCTATGCACCAATTTAAGTGAGGCTTACACACAAATAAAAGAACTTGGAGAAACTAAAACAGAAACATTGTCAAGACCAGAACTCCAGCCTGAACCCTGGAGGCCATCAAGCTGCATCATCTCATTATTGTTACTGCTGCCTTTACATTTCTTCCTTTTGTTTGCTATTTACTTGAGGTATCTGTATTAAACCCAAATTTTCTGAAGGTATAAAAATGAAACTGGGCTAAGTCAAGGCAATTGTGACCAGCTAGAGAAAGAGGAACTGTTATTCTTTAACTGTGCATTAGTCTTCTGAGGGCCTGAAGCACATCTTGTGTCCCTGTACACCACAAGCAAAACGATCCCTTCATCCCAACTGGACTTTTTTTTTTAGGTATGAGAAAAAGACAAATACAGTGTGAATAATAGCAGCTGTATTCCCAAGCCTAGACATCAGCATTACACAAAACCAGAGGTCTCTGCTCCTAATTAAAAAGCAAAGCCACCAAAACTAATTTAGTATGTGTGTTAATTACATGAGATTTTGGTAAGGAGGTATCATTATAATAGCAGCATACAAGTGCAGTACTACACACCAGGGACTGTCATTAGTGCCACTGAAGGAAGAATCACTGGGGAGTTGTGTAATTGGACCAAGTCCAGCTGCCTGGGGCTGTGTGTTGGCAGGCAGATCCATCAGCTTGAATGCAGAGGTGTTTATCCTGACCCTTCCTCTCCTGCCACATGCAAACCAGCTGCCTGCATGATGCCTTCATTTAGGGTGGTGATTGACAGATAGTTTGAGGCCACAGAAATATGCAAGACTGTCAAATACTCTTTCTATCTTTTGATTGTTTTGCTCAGTAGAGAGGCTTTATGCCCTCATTAATAAATTCAGTGACGTGGTACCAGGGCACTTTCTGATTAGTCTGAAGGATATGGTAAAGGCACTTTGGAGCAGATAAAAGTAACTCCAGTCAGTTTCTTTCAAAAATTCTGCCTTCAAAACCACCAAAAAGCAGCTAGAGCTAAGAGTTCAGCCTCACAATCTAGTTATTGTGCCCAAGTTACTGCATGTCAGCTGAATGGTGACAATGGTTCACATGTGTGCTCTTCACTTCTGACAGAACAGAGGTAATTTGACATATTCTATAGTGGGCAAAGGCAATTCCATTTCCCTCTCCAGTGCCACAGGCGAGCACATGCACACAGGCACCAGCAGCTGGTGACACACTGAACACAGTAACTCAATCAAGTCAGTCAAAAATAACTTCTCTGGTCTGCAGAGACAGGTAGACAGGGAGGAATTCTCTTATTGACAGAGACCCAAGCACTGCACCATCATAACCCTCACAGTAAAACCTCTAAGGAACAGAAATGAAGACTCTACAGGGGCTCTGGCATTTGAAGTAATTATTCTCTTTCCAAAAACCAAACTCATAACTGTGATAGTCAGCGACCGTCTCGCCTGAGTATTTTTTCCGCTTCTTTCCAGAGCAGAGTTTTCCCTGCAGGGACCATTGTTTCATGTAAGCACAGGGACTAATGAGGCTGAGCAGCAGCAAAACAGCCCTTTATAGCAGGAGGCAAACGGGGCTGCAGGGGGGTGGCAGGACTGGCTGTCCCTTGGCTCGTGCCATCTCCTGGAGGCTTCTGCTCCTTTCCAGCCCCACCAGTGCTACAATCCTGTGCCCACCTCTCTGTGTGTTACAGACAACTGTCACAGTGCTGTGTGACTTCAACGGCTTTCACTCTCCTCTTCTGTGAAAATTAGCAAAGAAATAGCAGAGTTTGTGCATGTGCCAGGTCCCAGCTCCTGAGCAGAGCAGCTTCCACCTGCACTCTGCTCCTGGCCAGCTGCACAGTTTATGGTACTTGCAGTGTTTGGCTAGGTGCTGTACAGCCATGTGGGACAACACACTCCAGCCTGGGAAAACACAGTCCAAATAAAACCAGGGAAAAGTTTGTGGCATGTAACAGAACAGTAAGTTTGATGTCTATTTTCACGTTTCTAGAGGGCACACCAACATGGTTTTTGTAGCCGATACTGCAGATTTGCTCTTAAGGACCAAACAAGAAAGTAATACATTTCAGAATGTTGTGTCTTAAATATAAAGGAATATAAAAGAGCTGTAGAAAAAGCAAGGAAAGGAAAAGGCCAGAAGGATATCACTAACAGCCTTATTAGCAGGGGACTCCAAATTGATGCAGACAGATATTGTACCCTCTGAGGTCTCAAGATCAAAGGAGTGTGAACATAATTCAAAGCATGTCTTATACAGAGTAAAACTGCATTTAGAAAAAAATATTTTTGATACTCAGATCTGATTGGACTTGAGAAGATGTAAGCATTAACAAATTAAGATGGAAAGTAATCAAAACACCAAGTTGAAATTTGGAGAAGATTTGAAACAGTAATATGAAGGAGAAAGCCTTAATGTTGAAAGACCAGTGAAAGAGCAGTGCAGTTAAAAGCAAGGAAGAAATCCCCTTCAACTGGCCTGCAGGATGTATTATACATTTGCACTTACTCTCTTGTGATAAATTTTTGACACTTACCCACTGCTTCTTCTTGGTCTGGGAAATCAGTTGCTTGTGCTGACCTGCTAGTTTCTTAATTTCTTCTAAAAATTCTTCTTTGCACTTCTCCTTTACCTGCTTACATTTTCTGTCCATCTCTCCTTGTGCATTGGCCACAGCTTTGTTTACAGCCTGCCTTTTCTCTTCTTCCATCTCTGTGCGCAGCTGCCAAAGACAGTCAGCAAAACAAGTCAAGTGGACAGCTACTGGAATTAAAAGTGTCTTATTTAAACCTCTACTCTTTAAACCCCTATTACTGGTGCAGATGGAGGTCACCTAATTAGAGATTTCTCCTATTTAGGAAATAAAAATTACTCAATCAGAGATATAACAAAATCAGATTTAATCAAAATAAAAATGTCACTGTATTTCTACTCTGCTAGGCATCTGCAATAAGAGCTAAATAAGTTCTATGCATATTTTCTCAATGATCAGCTTATAAATTAATAAATTTCTCTATAAGAAAGATTTTGTTTTTTCCAAATCTACAATTGCATATAAATCTACAGCAAGTGCGCAATGGAAAATACAAAATAGAACATCCCTGAGTTCATTAAGAGGTAACTTTTAGTATTCATTGTCAGTGAGGTTCCTTTGCCCTTGCTCAGGTATCTAAACATTCAGTGTCTTAATCCTACAGGATTAACACTTGAACTCCCTAAGTTCATTTCACAGTCCTACATCCAGGAGGAAATTCATCTTATCTTAAGACAGGTACTTAAGAAAGGTCAGACAAATCATCCTCCAAATTGCCCTGCTCTCTCTAGCCAAAGGTGACCAGGTCAAGCTTAGACATTGAATTTTAAACAGGTTATTATTAGATAAGAAAATTCAAACAAATTTCCGTGACCTTATTTGATCTTTAGGTCAGAAGATGGACAAAAGAAGAATTATTTATGACTAGCAGTTAAACAATGACATTGTTTAGAATCACACTTAACAATGGAGAGAAAGGTTTTGGAAACAGATACTCATGAATGAACAATTAGTTTCAGTTTTAGATCACAAACTGATTTCACTGGACAAGAATCAAAAAAGCCAAGAGTTTTCTGTTTAAAGTAGGTTTGTTGGTATGGAAATGGTCTAAAAAAGCAATAATGGAGACTATTCTTTTGCGGTCTCTTTGGAAAAGGTTTTTTATTCATTTTGGTAAGAATGGTTGTTACAAAAATAGAAAAGAATGTGAAAAAATCCCCAAAATTGCCTCTCCTCAACCCAGAGTAGGTGGTGTTCAACAACTGTTACCTTTTCCACTGCCTCTCGCACAACTCTCTCAGTTTCTCTTTTGTGATCAGCTTTCATCCTGTCCTTGAAATCGTTAAAGATTTTGGTGTATTTGTCATGGCACATGTTCTGACACACTCCATCATTACTGGTCTGGGTGCTCCGATGCACTGTTTTTGGAGAAGAGGCACTTAACTTCTTGGTCTGAGTTGAGACTGAAACTTTTTCAATGGGCTGAGGCATTGTGGGAATTTCCTGGCTTGAACTTACGGCTTCAGTTTCAGGTTCTGGCTCCTGCAGAGAAAGAACAAACTTGTAAATCAGATATCAAAATAGAATAAGTCAACCTGTTAACTTTTTACTTCCCCCTGAAGAAAAAATGTTATGTGACTAATATCAGTGTAATTAATGTGGAAGGTGTCTGCTGAAGACCTGTAGTGCTGATGGGATGTGGGATCCCTGTGGAAAACCAACTTGAGAGTGACTAGGCTCTTGGGTTAGGCTTTTCTGACTTCAGCCAGCCTCACTTCCTCAAAAGTATGAAAAACCTCAGAGGCTCTGCTGACTCCTTGGGATTACTAGAGGCTTGCTAGAGATATTTTCCCCCCACAATATTCTGCCTAAAGAGACTGTAGTTGCATGGCCAAGGCTCCTGAATTGTTTTGGCAAACTCTGGGCTTACTCTGACCCAACAGGCTGGAGTCTGTGATATTCCACTGGTTCCATAGAACTGCTGCAAAGATTGATTAGTACTTCAAAGGTTCTTTGAAGATGAAAGGCTAATGAGAGTCTACGTCTTGCTTCCAATAATACAGACCTAGACTTGGATGACCACAGAAGCTCTGTATAATTACACAATTATCAAGAAAGAAGTCAGTGTTACTGTAGCATACTGTGCTGAATTTAGCTGCCTGTGTTATTACAATGTAACACCAATTGCTCCGGCTCTTTAGAACAGATCCCAGTTATACTCCTGGAAATGCTCATTGTTATTCCAAGTGTCTGAAGACACAAACAGTGTTTATTTTTTTATTAAAGTTAGATGTTTTAATGCTCATTTAGCAGTGTAGAGACAAAGCCTTGCTCAGGACTGGACTTTGTGCCTGTCTGTGTGATGAGGCATTGCTTACACCATTCAAAAGGCTGACTGTGTATTCCCTTTTGCAATCAATTACTCTCTAAGAGGTCATTGTGATTGACTTCTGGATCACTGATCAGAGCTAAGAAGGCAAATGTTAAGACATAAATATATGAAGCAAATTACAGCATTGGCTTGACAGAAAACACAGTAAGAATGGCAAGACATCCTCCTGTAATCTCCCTACCTTGCACTGAAGCACAGTTTGCCCCAGGGAGCAGAGACTGTCACTGCCTCCTGCAGGATCAGGCACAATGGGGAGGCAGCTGCCCAGGAATTAGGAGTGGCCATGTCCCTATTCCAGCCACCACAGAGAGCTCTGCTGCTACAGTACCTGCACCCTCCTCTGCAGTGGCATCCCGAGTCCTCTCGCAAGGAACTCACATATGCGCAAATTTTTCTCAGCGTTCCTCGTGCAGCTGGAACAAGGCCAGGGAAAAGTCCTTGGCGGATCGGGAATGGATTTATGGCTCTCGCTGTAAGTGCCCCCTTGTGTACACGCGCAATAACGCAGCCCTTGCTTCCCTGAGCCTGCAAGCGGGATACACAGGGAAGCCCCACAGACAACGTGGATAAGGTAGCTCATAAACTTAATAGTCTTGATTGCGCTTCCTAATTTCTGCTGTTTAGGGACTTACTGATATCCTGAATTTGTTATTAAAAAAGAAACGTTGTCAGCTGACTTGCTTTATTCACAATACAGAATATTCCCATGATGACACACATTACCTGCATGTGGGAGGCACAATTACACTTGTTAGCAAGGAGTACCAAGCTGTGGGGCTGGAACTTCCAAGACTAATACTGTAACATCACTAAAAGGTGAAATTGAAGGAGTGTCTATTAAAATTTCAGACTTTTTGTACTTTACTATCTCTACAAACACAGTAATTGAGGTTACTCACTTCTTTCTTGAGTTCCATACTCTGGTTACGTCGTCCTTTCTTTGCTCTTGGTTCCTGAGTAACCTTCAGCTGTGAACATTAAGAAAGGCATACTGAATCAACCCAAAAACCAGTTCATGTAAGTGGCTTTCATTGTAACATGACTGATCTGCCTTTTATTTGTGATTATTTGCAATTATTTAGTGTATCAAATAGAAACGTTAATTAAATGTTCTTAAATGAGAAGTGCACACAATAAACTTTCTACATTATCCCTGATGTCTATGACTGCACAAAAGAACAAAATTAATGAACAAGTTCTACCATTCAATATGCACTTGCTAAGATACTCTTAGCCATTCCTCTCTTCATTGCACACAAGAGTTCAAACACTTATTTTCTGAGATATTCCGATACCAGTGACCCATACTTAGAAATCAGATCTTGTTGGATGCCAGAAAACAGCAGTGATTAGAAAGAGAATGTAAGTATGTAAATATGGTAGGGTCATCCAGACTGGATTATAACTGGAAGGGTATGGAACTTTATGCTTTAGAATAAAAGTCAGTCTCACAGTAAAAACAAGAATAAGATCTAAGTGGATGGTAATTATCTTACAGTGTTTGTAGAGAAGTTCTTATGCCTGCTTTTGAAGCATGCAGTACTAGCTAGTCTTACTAACAGGATATTGCAGACTACAGCAGAACAGTGAGTTTGATGGCTACTCCCATTTTCCTGTACCTGGGAAACCAGTAAAACAGGTATAAGCATTAGCCAAGTCAAGGATGAATAGCTGGCATGGAAAAGAAAATCTGTAAATGGACACTTCAGACCCTGTGACTGACACTTCTGAAAAAAATGGGAAAATACCAGTTATCTTGACCATTTTCCTGTTTTATCACAGGCTATTGTATGACTGCACACAAGACATTAAATAAAGTGGCTACAAAGGGTTAGCTAAGCAAACCAGGCTAAAAAACCCTAAAACCACTTTGATAAGGAACAATCTCACACCGCAATGGAGTTTTATAAACTTTAAAGTTTTTAGTTCCAGATTGGGTGATAGACCTGTTTGACAAAAGGACAAAGAATAGGGTCAAAATACACCGATTTTTTAAAATACAGACTTAGAGAAAGGATAGTGGTTTTAAATGAGCAAAGATGTTGCCAGGGAAAGGGCTGCCAAAAATACAGAGAAGCATCTACAAACTATGAAAATCTTACTGCCAAATCACTAGTAGTGAATATATAACACCCTCTTGGACAATGAATGATTAGTAAAGATCAGCTATGATAAGGGAATTTCCATGTGGAAATGCAAAGTTTTGGATCTTGGCCATTTGTGGTTTTTGTTAAAACAATGTAATTTTTCTTGTTTTGCAGAATTATTTTCAATTACTTTAATCAGTTGCTGGTCACGTGGTCCTCAAGTGCAGTGTTTGCACCCAATTTTAGTTGGACCTGCTGAAAATGTCATGGCTGGTGTTACTTGTGGATCTGAAGGCAGAATAGAGCTCGAAGTGAACAAACTCCAGCTGTGAAAAGGCTGAGCAGCTACAGGGCTGTCCCTTGATAGGGCTCCAAGAAGGCAGTGTTGCAGTCCATCTGATATCTGTGACATTTGACTTGAACATTCCTATTTAACTTTAGAAATCTTTATCTGTCTCATCAAGGTGCTGTACGTGACAAATGCTTTGAAACTTCACAAAGGTCATCCATTAAATTGAGGAAAGAGAAAAATCTATATTCTTGCTATTAATGAGATACAAAACATAGGGAGAATAAGTCTTTGAACCCTCTTGTCATCACAAACCTGCAGACAGAGCACAAGGCTAATTTAACAGCACATTAATCAAAAATACATCGTCTTTGTACTCTTTAATGAATTGCCCCAATTGCTAATATTGTAGCAGCACTCACTTGCTCATTGCTAGTGGAAGAGATGCTCGACTCTGCCTCCTCTTCCCCTTTGTCCTCATTCTTTGATTTCCAGAATCTCCCCTCACGAAGAAAACGCTGGTGCAGTTCCAGTTCATCACAGGCCTTCTTCCATCCCATACTGCGTTTCACGTGCAGCCGGTGGATGTTAACTGTGATGTCCTGAATGTTTTCAGAGGGGATCCAGGCCCTGTGTTTGAATACACAGTACAGACAGGTTCAGAAACATGAAATACAGGTGAAGGATCTCAACCTGAGAAACTGATTTCAAAAGCAGTTTTTCATAATGGCAGATCATCGACAATTCCTTTTTGTTTTTTTTAACTCAACACATTTGAAAAAAAATGGACTGCATGCTATTAGACATTTTTGTTATTATAAATACTCATTAGCTCTTGGTGCTGTGGCTAAAAGTCTCTCTCACTTTTGATGAGCCACAAACCTTCCCCAGCACCATCTCTTACCTGCTCTCTTGCTAAATTCCTGATTGAGACACAGAAACATTTTTTTACTGGAGGTTCATATGCTAATCCAATTTAGCTCTTGACCTCTTTCCTAAAGCTGTCAAGGAATGTACCAACTCATCACCTTGAATAGAGACCTTTTGTGTCCTGGACCCCTGTCTATCAGGACTGAACTCCCATGGGGACTGTCATGCTTCTTTGGACTGAATTCATGCCAGTAACATGGTTCCAAAGTTACTTTGTCCACTTAAATATGTTCAGAGGATCCTCAGAGAGTTAGATGGGCAGGTCTTGACATTTTGAAAGGTTACACCAAGCACCAGGCAACACTGGACATTGGATATAGAGTCACTGCCATGCACATCTGCCTAACAGATTAAATACTCAACAAATGACATGTTTGTGAAAAGATTCCTGATTCTTGCAATATAAATTTAATTTGAGTAAAGACAAAGAAACAATGCCAATTTACACCAACCAGGAGTTTGGCCTTTTGTCCAAGCCCAGCACAGCAACTAAGCAATGGCACTCTTGTTAAACATCCTTTGCCTTTTGTATCAGCATGCATTTAAGAAGTTGCAAACACCTCATCCCACCGGTGCCAGGTTACTTTATTAAGTAATTTTAAACTGTGTGAACTTAAAGCCAAAGATAACTAATGAAATAAACTGTACGTGTGAACAGATTCAAGGTCAAAACATTCTGTGACTGAAGCACCAGTAAAAATCCTTTACTCACTTTATGACTAAGTCTTGGTAGTTCATATAAAAAGTAAAAAGATGTTATATACCGTGCAAGTTACATGAAAGCAATTTAAATAAACAGTCTCCTAAAACACTGTTACTGAATTGTCTAGGCCCTTTTGGGATGCACCAAAATATACCATCTCCCAAAAACCATGAATTACTTTAGAAATGTCTCCTCACATTATAGGCATATAAATAAAACACTAACAAAATCCAAACCAGTACATCCACTGTCACACTGCTACAAACCTCCCAAATGCTGAACAACCAGCTGGAGAGAGAACCAAAAGCTGATCTCTAAGAGTCAAGTTTCCAATGTAAAGAGGGATTCTCTGAAATTGCAAACTGGCTCCCAGCAGGAGGCCTGTCAATGTTCTAGCAGTGAGACACAAACATTTGTGATATATATCATGGTACTAAACCACAAAATTGTAGTGCCTCAGCTCAAATGAGAAATTGCCTGAAGTCAATACTGGAGGAAGGAGTACATTTCTGTCCAGTTTTCACCTTGGCCTGGATTAGCAGACTGCTACACATTTGAAGAAACAGCTGAAGTTCACTTACTGTCTTTAATTAAAATGGCATTAAGGAACATCCTTCTGGCAATTGTGGAAAGAGAATCTCTGAGCCACTGAATTTGGACACTTCAGATGTGTTAGACTGAAATTTAAATTTTCTGAAAGAATTATGGCAAAGTATTCAGTATTTCTAATGTTGGCAACAAGCTGAGCCAGGATTTACAACATGGCAGATGAGATAAATGCTTTTAATATTGTTTGTAAAAAGCAGCACATGGAATTAATAAATTACCTTTGGTGGTGATGGCCAAAAAAGCGAACATCAACTTGATTGTCCTCTTTCTGCATGACTTTGGCTGGCCAAAACCCAAAGCCTTTCATTTTGGCCCAAACCAACTCATGATTAGGTATCTGGAAAAGAAAAGTTGTATTTATTAGTGGATATGAAATATTATATTGCTATCACCCACAAATATTCTGCTGTAATACTATGCTAGTACCTTTAGAGTATGGTTAGTCTTTGTGTCTAGTGCTATTTTCATTTTAATCTTCTTACAATACATTTCCTTGTTGGATAGATTGCTTGGATCAATGTTAAAAAAACCCAAAACTACCAAGTCTGAAAAGGGTGTAACTGTCTATTGAAAACAGAGATCTTAAGCAGCCTAAAAATTAACTTGTCTTTCTAGCTTCATTCAGGAGCAAAGTTTTAGTTCTGTAAGCTCCTTATTTTCTTGCAAAACTGTTGTAACTGGCTGATACCCAAGTTTTATAACCTATATTGTTACAGCTTTGAACTTCAATCAACACTTCTCTTGTGTAAAATATCCAGGCTTACAGAGTCTTAACCATGCTTTTGAAACAAGCCCTCTGAAATGGAATATTCAATGCATTAATGACACCAAAACTGCAGGCTTTCATACAGAAAAGCAAACAAATAAAAATCTGTGTCAGCAACATACACAAGGATAGCAGAACCAATTGTCAGGTCGCGCATTTGACAAATAGAAACAGTTCTTGCAAAGCTGCAGTTCATCCAGCTGAAAAACAAAAAAAGGTAAATAAGCAAAAAAAATCCTATTTATGTGATTTCAGTAGCATCCCTCTCCCTTAAGTAGTAAAATTTTTCAGCCCTGCTTGCTAATTTGGTGGGGTTACTTCTGTCCATGCAAACTAAAATTGTGAAACTGAGGTGGGCTGTGAGAGGCTGGAACACAACCTGAAGCAACATTATTCATGTTCAGAAAACCCAGGCAGGGGGAGAAGACTAACTGACATATTAATGATCTATTATAGATGAAATGCAAAGAATAGCTCTTAAAATTCATCAAATATTTAACATACATTGTGAAAGAAGTAATTCAACTGTACAAAAGGAGAAAGTGTGCCAGATCCTCAGCTGTATTTTTTGGTCTCCTTTGTATGTGGAGAAAGGTTTTGATGACAATTACAGAATTTAGTAGGAATCTCACCTCAGATTCAATTTATATTAGTAAGTACAATTACTTCTAGTCCAAATCTGTATTACTTGATTATTTTCAAAACTAAAATTTTAATATCAGTGTTTTTTAAAATTATAATCTAGTTGAGAAAAAAAACCAAAAACAAAAAGAAAAAAACCACCCCAACAACAACAACAACAAGACCCAAACAATCCAACAACAAAAACATAAAGAAAAAGGAATTCTGAATCAGGTGCTAGACTGTCTCGAGGAAATTTATAACTCAATTTCACACACTTTTTATTTTGTAATATGAAGAATAATTTCTTAGATTCTGAAATGAAAGCAAGTATCTTGACTACATCTTGGTTACTTGGTAGTACTTACTTCATGGCAGGTGTCTTTGTAAAGCATCCTTGCTATATCAGCTTGTTCACTGTCCGCTATAAATTAAAAATAGATGGTATAAACAATCACAGTATGATCACAGTGCTCACAAAGATTTGCAGCTGTCATTGCTGTGACTTTCATGCTATAATTGTGCTTAAGAAGACAAAACATAATTTAATCACTTGGACAGCCCTTCCATTTAAAATTTTCTAACAATCAGTTCAATATTTATTTTCTGTGTTGTATTTATATGCTACAATACCGCTTTTACACTGAACAATGCAAGTACACATCTGAGGAGGAGCAGCAGCATGGAGACACAGTTGCTTTTTAATATGGGTTCAGATCCTTTCTCTGCTTGTGTCTTAATGGCACACTGCAGTTGTCCTAAAACATCTCCTCTCTGCTCTGTGCTCTGAGTGATGCTTCACAGACTGTTTATCACTGAGGCTCCCTTTACACCCATGTATTCCTCTCTGGGCATATTCACATCTCTCCCCACCAGCCACAGTGGGAATCTCCTGGGGCTGCAAACACACAGGTGCCACCCCCCTCCCAGTCTCCCTGATGGGGGCCACGTCTGCAGGGGAGAACCACATCCTTCCTGAAACTGGCTCTGGAAAACAGGACCTGGCTACAGCTTCTGGACATGGTGGTGGTGTTTTTTTGACTTCCAATCAGTCACTCATTATCTTCCCAGTGCCTGGCAGCTTCTCTGATGGCTGTACCTCCACACTGCACCAGCAGCACACTCCTGGTGTGGATGTAGCTACATTTGCTGTCACAGTATGGCAGATATTGCCCAACAGTAAAAGAAATAGGTCTATAATATATGTTTCTGCTGACACAGCACAGAAAACTCTATCCTATTCTAGGAAAACATATGTAAATTGGCAAAAATCTGCAGTATAGACTGACTTAGGACTTTGATGAAGAAGAAGCAGGGTGGAAAAAGTGTAATTCTCACTAAGAGGTTTAGCCAAGGAGGATGAAAATAGTAGGTGGGCCAGAAAAGATCCTCAAAAGTCCTTATGCACTTTGATTTTTAAGGGATTTCAAATTACCTCGTTCACATTTAAGACTACTTAATACCAAATTCATCCTGGACTTGTGAGTTTCCTACAAATAAAAACAAATCAAACAAGGCAAGCAGTAAATGCAGCATTTACCTCCATAGAAAATCACTGTGTTGTGTAGAAGCAGTTGAGCATCTGCTTTGAACTCCTCATAACTCCTGTACTTTCCTTCATTTACTTTCTACACAAAAGAAAACACAAGACTGTGAGAAAACTCTTTAAAGTGCTCTACCTGCTTTATGCAGAGAAGCTTTCACAGAAGTCTGCATTATGCAACACAGATCAGGCACTGCTTTTCCTGCATACAAAAGGAATACTTACAACTCTTTGACATGGTTTGTTAGTACCTGAGCATTGGCTGCCCTTTGTGCAATGCTCAGAAGTAAAACAGATTCTTTAGTACCTGACCAACTGTAAAAAAGATTTTCCTGGTTGTAACAAGGTGAATCTGAAGTAGCTGCAGCACAAGGTGTGGCCCAGAACATTTGTTCAAACTGAAATATGTTCCCTGAGGTGAACATTTTGTACCTTAAAATATCAGCTAGTTTCAAATGTTGTTGACTGCCTTTCAGGACTGAACTTCCAAGATCTTCACTTGCTAGTCTGCGTTATCTGATGAAAGCTGACTGTCCCAGCCTTCCAAACTCATAAAAAATGCCTACATGGAGCCATGCAATTAATTTGCTTAGTATGGCTTTGTCCAATAGGGAATGCAGTGTTTTCAGTTGTGCTCTCTCAAGAACATCTGTGACAATTCCAATCATCAAACAAAACAGCTTATAGAATGCTATCAAAGCCAGAAGACCTTCTATGGAAGCAGGAGAAGTTGACAGAGTGAAAGGAAGGCCTGACCTATTTTCAGGCCCAACCAGTGTTGCCAGCACTTCTAGACAGGCAGCAGTGCTGGTCTCCAAAACTGTCAGTGAACTATTGTTCATTTGTGCACTTTAATAATAAAACAAAGGCTTTTCACATCTGTGCTTGTAAAGGGCAAGATATACCACAGCACTGCATAGCAATCCAGTTGCAGGAATGAGTAAAGATGAATATGCTGTTTATTATGGTCATGTGCAGTTGATTTACATGAGTCATGATCAGACCTTTGACTCAAAAAAAAGGGAGAATATATTTATTAGTACTTTATTTTTGGAACGATTAATGCAAAACAGATGTTTTGGGTGAGTCTGGTTTTTCATGATCAACAAAGTGATTGGTTCTTTATGAATCATTTAGATGTTTATAAAGCTGACACCCACGCAAGGGCATTATGACTGAAATCAGAATATGGTCAAGAACATTGGACCAGAGAAGCACACATAGGCACTTGAGTCTATTTTCATTGATTTAGTTAAACAGTAATTTCTCTGAAGATTTTAGCTACCTGCAGATCCTAGTATAACCTTCATACAAAAGGAATTGAGGATACTCTGTGTCTGAGAACTAGGCACCACTCAAAATGGTTTTACTTGAGAACCTATTTATGAGGAAAAGTTTGACATGTTAAGCTTCCATATCTAATGCTGGATACAATACTGAAACACTGGTCATAAAGAGAATTAAACAGGATTAGGACTTCTTAGACTTTCACTATTAAAAGACACCAAAACCAGTATGGAAGTTAGAAAGCAAGTCACTCTACCTCCTGTATAGTAGGAACATCAACAGCTGAGTGCACCAGCCTTCGATACATTGGGTGTTTGTTGTCCTTCCCTTTCTTGTTTAGATCTATAGCCTGAAAGGACCATGAGACAGTGTTTGTTATTGCATTTAGCATCTGCTTAAAACACACAAAAAGAGGATTATAAAATGCAATAGTTTGGAATATTTCAGGTGGGGACTACACAAGGGCAAACTGGGGATCTACAAGCCATGAGATAAGGTGTGTCTCAAACCTGAAAAACGTCCATGTCAGAGGAGCCACAGGCCTGTGGCATAACCTGGTGACACTGACCCAAACCACAGGGCCTGGTAAGTGTATGTGAAAACACACACAGTGCTCATGACAGAAGAAATAAAACCACCTTCTTGTAGCCCTCCTTCCTGCACAGTCCCACGTGGGAATCACAAGGATCCTCTGCAGTGCAGCACAACACTGAGCAAACCTCCCTGGGTCAGACTCACCCGCTCCTTCATACGGGACACTATGAACCGCAGGTATGTGCTCATCTCTTGTTTACTTGTGTTTTTCTTCTTGATACTCTGCCAAAGAAAAACGGGATGGTATTATTATTATTTTAAACTTGATTTCAAAATTCAGTCAATAAATATTCTCTCTGCATTAACACTTCATTTGAAAAGGTAACTCTGAATCACGTAAAACACTATTTCTTAGGGAAAATCTTTTCTGAGAAATTAGTAACACTAACACGCCACAATGACTATATATGTTGCTTTGAATTATGCCTGGGCTGAGAACTTCAGCTACAGAAAAATTACAAGTTTTATTTCCACTTGTATCCATAATAGTTTGTCAAAACCTCTCATAAAAAAAGTGTCTAATTAGAATAAAGCAACGAAGAAAGTCATTTTAGGGAGCAGCTAAAAATTTATTTAATGGTCTTTTTATTAGCAAGGCATTAATAATTTTAGTAAAATAAGTAATAATTTAAAAAATAATATCCTGTACCATCTACAAATTATGTGCTTACTAAGCACAATGACACCATCCGGGAGGAAGACAAATTGGCTCTAGCAGTAGAAACTCAGAGCACTTTTTACTGCTCAAGAAACATAGCAGTCTGGGACTTTTGTGGTTCTTCCTTAACAAAATTTAATCCAGATTCTGGAACACAGATCACTGCTTTTTAGCAGTTCAGGATCCAGAGTTTTTCTCTCTCATCTAGACTTACCCCACCTTTCAAAGTATAACCAGGCTAGTGGGAAGCCCTGCATACTGAAAATGTGCTGCTAGAGAGAAGGTGTCTCTCTGCAAATGCCTAATGTGCTCTTACAAAGCAGCCTTTCCAATCCCAGCTCACAGCAGCTGTGCACAGCTCTGCATGGCCCTACAACAGCTGGAAAGTGCTACCTCCTGCCTGCTTTTACCTACAGTAGCTCTCCAAAACAAAAGCACAGTGAAACAACAGCATGGGTTCCAGGTCTATTACCCTGAAGTGTTTCTAACTGCTCACATCTCCTGCAAGGCATTCACTCCTCACACCTCCTTGTGCCCTGACTGCCAGGTGGAGTTATCCCCTTCTCATGCCTCATTTCACCACTTTTGTGCAAATGGTGTGGACCAGACTGGCTCAGTTACACCTGCATCCTCAAAATCTGATGGTCTTTAGCAAGATCCACATAATTGTGCAGATGATGGTTGCTTAGCAAATACAAGAAAAAAATGAATCCGTGTTCATAAATAATAGAGGCTTAAAAATTATCAGTCACTAGAAGTGTGCTATTTTTCACTCAATTACTTATATATGACTCTGGACATAGGGAGCACACACACATTGAGTACAGAGCACTTGCTTTTACAAATTTACTTGGCAAGAGTAAAACTACATATTAGCACAAAAAAAAAGCTGACAGGATTTGATTGCGTCTCCCCTGTTTATATTCCTCCTGCAAGACACTGAAAACCACAGGCTGTTCCCCTGTGCTACAGCAAACTTGCAACCTAAACATCTCAGGATTGTACTTACTACCTTCCTTGAAACAAAACTGTACACAGCACTACCTGCAAAGCTGCTCATTTGATTGCTTAACAGCAATTAGAATCATTACAAACTGTGCTGAAATACCAGTTCAGTCACGAACCTACTCAGACACTGCATTGTGCATAATAACACTACAGCTTCCTCCTGACTGGGAAAAACTCTCTCTTGTGGAAAGGGCCAGCCCCAGGTATTTCTAAACCTACAGTTCCTTTAAGCATTATTTTCATAATATTAATGGTTGCCTGACCTTCCTTCCAAACTCTGGACTGACAGAGAATTTATCCTGCACTATATATCTGAATCACAATCTGTATATTCATGTTTCACTCTGACTGCTGGGAGAACATGCATTCTGCTGGAATTCAAATCACCTACTCAGTTTCTCATAAACCAACATTGCCACTGCAAATGAAAACCCAAATGTGCATTAAATTATCTGCATTATGAAACACTGCTGTCATTTTGTCATTTCAGGCACTGGAGTGCTGTGTGCTTGCTAATGACACAGCATTTTAAAAGACTGAAACTTATAAGGACACAATAAAACTCACATGCACTGACTAGTCCTACACCTCTTTTTCTGACATGGCTCTGAATTTATCATCCTTTGAAAGTATTTCAGGATTCATGTGAACCATTTTTCATGCCCTGCTGGGCAAGACAGTTTGAAAGAGACTGTTCAGATAGATGGTTTACAGTCTTATCCTTGAGATCATAAGAAAAGATAGATAGCTGGCTTTGTATAGTTATTGATGTCAGCAATTAATATCATCTTAAGCACCAATGAAAATGATATAATTAACTTGCCAATTCTGGCAAACTTTAATTTTTCCACTTTTCCTTCAATTCCCTACACTGATTTATTTTAAGAAAAACTTGATCTCCATGTTCCTCTACTAAATTTTGAAAGGTAAAAAATTTAGGGAATTGGAGCCTATGAGCCAGCGAAATGTCTTTTTATGGCAAGGCTGCTCACCCTTTGTAGAAAGCAAGTTACATTTCAAGCACTTCATTCACTTTTCAACAATAATTAGCCAATTAGGAGGTAGCATTCACACATTCTTTGGAAGTTATAATGGAAAATGTGTAAGTTCTTAATAAAAAAGACCCCTCCTTTGTATTTTGAGGACTTGTAGTGTTCTCAGAGAAGTCAACCTACAGCCACTTAAAGCAAGAAAATAGATAATACTAGATGGGGACTATGATTTGCATAAAATTTATTTATATTGCTCTGACACAAGATAATATACTCACTTCCAGGTCCCCTTTATAGGCAGAGTGATATAGAAGCAAATATAAATGAAAATTAGGTCTTCTAATTTCCTACTTTCAGGAAACAAAAACAATGATAATGGCAAGATCCACTATCTTTTCCCTGTCATATCTACTAAGATACTCTACTGGCAACCTTGTTCAAGTTCATTTCAAGGAGACTGCTGAGATTCAATCTCCCCCCCCCAAAATGTCAGGATCCTTATACTTTTAGATAGCCTATTTGTGGGATAAATTATCTTAATATATGACTGTACCAGGTCTGGCTGGGATGAAAGTAATTGTCTTCAGAGCAGCTTGTATGGTGGTGTGGTTTAGATTTCTGACCAAAACAGTGTTGGTAACACATGGATGTTTTAGCTCTTGCTGAGCAGTGCTTGCACAGTGTAACCTCAGCAGTTTCTCACTCTGCCCCCACAGTGAATAGATTGGGGGGTACACAAGAGGTTGGGAAAAAACACAACAAGGCAGATGACCTGAACTAACCAAAGAGCTATTCCATGCCATATAGCCTCTTGCTCAGCAATAGGGAGAGGAGGAAGCCTAGGGGGAATTTAGCCATCTTTAACTAAGGAACTGTCTGGCCATTGATCTGTCCATGAGAGTGGGGAGTGATTGCCTTTTGCACCACCTTTGTTTTGGTTTTTTTTTCTCAGCTGGGAGTTGAGGAGACATGGGAGTGCAGCTCTGTGGTGCTTAGCTGCAGCATGGACAACTCCTAAGTCACACCACTGCTTTAGAGAAACCTGCAAACCTTCTGCTTTGAATTAAGGTAAAGTGAAAGACTTGGTCAGGCCTAAGTGTTTACACAGGGGGTGAAGGAGTGAAGTAATAACCTTCACAATAGCAATCCTCATGTAGAAGATTAATGAGATTTGGTAGGTGAAAGGCCAAGCCTGCAGCCTAACTCTTTTCTTGTGGGTGCAGGAAATACCTTATATGAGCCTTATCCTCTGCAGCACATCTGTTTCTGAGAAGCTGGTACCTGAAGGTTACATTGCTCTTTATATTCAATATTCCAGATTAATTATACTGCCTAGCTCTTCAAAGGGTAGCAATATATTGCATTGTGCAGGTGTGACTTATTTAGCAATTCTGACATGCTTATAGTGCAGGACTTCACTGCAAGACTTTACAAACCACACGAGGCTAGAGAAGCCAGGGGCACTTCCAAGGAACACTCCATCCTGCAGTAGCACCAGGGATGATGGAAGTGACAAACCTCTGCACTCTGAGTTAGCTCTCAACTCCCAGGGTGGCAGTGCTTAACTGTGCTGCAGTTGCTGCAGTCTTCCATTTGAAGAGAAAAAAAATAGGAAAACTCTAAGAAATGCAAGGTGTCAGTGCCAGCATTCTGTCTAGCTATAAGCATTTAAATTACATTTGCACCATTTAAAGAGGTTTTCATTTCCCTCTAATCTCCCATTAATGAATATTTTTCCCTTCCTCTCTCACCTGTCCTGTGTATACACACATCACAGAGCTGCATTTCAGTTCAGTGATGGATTATGTGAAGGCTGCTCAATGACAGATACATGTTTCTAAGGCATCAGTGGCATTTTCAGAAGCAATTCAGGTTTCCAGGGGTCTATTTGCAGAGGGGAACTATAAGCATGAGGCTAACATACACTCACCACTGCTCTTTAGAAACTGCTTGCTTTACACACTGCCCCATGGACTTTCTTAGGGCTTAAATTGCCAGAGGAATTTGGTGCTACATATGGAAATCTTTACTGCTCTGCTGCCCTCTCAAACTTCCAACCCTCAGGTCCTCAGGTTTCCTGTACCATTAAGAAAGGTATGCAGGCACATGGAATGGGTCTCAGAGCAATCAATGCACTGTGTGCCCTAAGTATCACACAGAAAAGCTTCTGCAGGAGCAAAAGATGCCCTAAGATTTGCCTCTTTCATGATCAGATGCAGTCAAATTAGACTTTTTAAAACATCAGGTGCTTTGGAAATGTTACAGCTGAATCTACAGATTGATTTCTACTTGTATGGTGCATTAAGCACTTTCTGAATATGAAGCATCATATGAATTAAATATGCTTTTATCTGCAGAAAGAAGGTGGAAGAAGGCTGTAAGTGGAGGTTACCCAGTTTTCTCACTGCTGTGGACAAATTCCTTTATGCTTTATTCAGTATGTCCTATGCAGTGCCCAGTTCTGTCAGCTCCCTGATTTAGTCCAGGTGCATGGGAGGGGTGGTGAGCACTGACACCTCACAGGTGTGGGCTCTGTGCACTGAGCCATGTCCTGCTAAAACTGCTCCTACACTAGGACTTCCCTTTACCCACCAATCCATGACTGTTTGTGTGATCATGCCAAATACTGTTTCAAGAATATGTTTCTCCATAAAGGTCTCAAACTCCTACCATAACACTATGAAATAAATCAATAAAGCCATATCCTTTCCTTCTTGCTTGTATTTGACATTAACCACCTTGACTGACAGCTGGTACCTAAACTCCCCTGATTTAAGCACTTGAGTAACTTCACTTAAGTAACCTCCATCTTCCTGTGCTTCTAACTTTCTACTGCTTGTCAAATTTTGTTTGAAGTTGACTGTGAACTGTATAATGGTTTATTTTTATGTACTCTAGGAAATGCTCAGTACAGTACCAGAACTCAGAAAAAGCTTATCTATAGAATACTTACCAGGACAGTATTTAATATCCTAAGCTCTACAGATTGCTTTGGTCTCCTATGTATAAACCCCAGAATACTCACTATGATAGGTAAATTGGCTATAAGTCCTTACAAAGAACATGCATGGAAGACCAATCTCCGATCAGATGGTTGTAAAAAAATTTACAAGTCAAGTGAAACCACATGACTAATTCTTTTCTTCTGTTTCATGAATAAAAATTATTTCTCTGGGACAAATGATATATCAAAATGCTTAATTTTGTGCTCTTATAATTTTTTTTTAAATTTGGGTTTTAGACAAGAAATAATAATAGTCAGTTATACCAACATGATCAAAATTCTCCTATTCATAATTTTGTATATATCTATTCCCCCTCCAAAAAATTAGTATTTTGGCAGAACTTTTTTGTAGTCTTTAGGTACTAAACTAACAGCTGAAGAAAATTAATTCCTTCATTTTATTTAACTGAAGAGAAGCAATAAATGTAAAAGTCTCCTACCTACATCCTTCAGAGACTGTGTTGACTAACCCTGTCTGGAATGGACTAATCCAGTAGTGAAAAATGTAATCTATAAGCTCATTCAATATTAAGTTTTTCTCTTGTGACCTGTCTACCAGGAATTTTGCTGATAATGCCAATTTATTTCACTTAAGACAATGATTAGTCAACAGTCAGGGAAAAATTTCAATCAGTGCAATGTGGTTTGAATTGAACTTTGTTTGACTTTTGACTCCTGCTGAGAGTTATATAGGGTACAAAAATATTCAGAGTGGTACCATCAATTTAAAAAAAGAAACAAATGAGGAACTGGACATTGTTGTTTGTGGATCCAATGGAGAAAAACCACGACCAGGCAAACAGAGTTCAGAGTAAGGTTTGAAAGGGATTGTTATAGATTATACGGGAGGGAAAATATTTTTTAAAGTTATGAACAAATCCTTAGCAATGGCCTTTATAAAATATTTCTGAGTAGCCAAGTGTGCAAGTGTGCAAGATAAAGCTGCACAGGTTGATCAAACTAATACAACCAACAATTGTGAAATGAAAAATCCAAAGGCTTGCTGACCTTGGCAGCATTACAGAAGCAATCTTTACATAAGAATGAAGTGTTCTTAGATTATTTTCCCCAATATATTATGTTTTAAACATACTTTTACTTGACCTTTGTAAAGAGCTTTGAAATCTCCAAGTGAAAAGTGCCATGTCCAGTTATGGAATTAAATATGAAAATATATGTAATATATGTATCTCTTTGTCCCAGCTATCACTTTTCTTGAAGATACGTATTTACTGCTGATAACACAATGTAAATCCCCCATTGCCCTTATGCAAGATGGTTAAGCTCTGTTATGCCCTCTGGACATCAGCCAGGGCTCTCTCCACATTACTAGTTTTTTGAATATAGGCCACTTTCTTGCTTTTAAAATGAAATTAGAGCAGTCATTTCCTAGGAGGGTGGGGAGAAAGTAGCAGAATACTGAAGGATGAATACTGACACAAGGATGCTGACTCCCACACTTAGAGGGACTGTACAGGCCTCTTTAGTCCAAGTTTGCAGAATTAGGGCTTGAAGGGATTTGAAGTGATGACAAGTAAAATAGGAGCTGCTGGCACAGGGGGAGAAAGGATGCCATGGCATTCACAATGGCAATATCCACAAAAATAGGTTGATCATCACCTGAGGCACTAAGAAAGCTAAAGGTCTCTGGGGCAGGAAGTATTTAAGAGCCCCCAAAACCTCTCCTTAATATTTGTATAACAAAAAAGGAACCAATAAGCAGAAAGATAGGCAGAGAGCACATGGCTCAAGTTTCACAGGATTTTTTTAAAGATAAACGTTTATTCAATATCATTGCCATAAAGGACTTCAAGGCTTTGTGATGGAAGTCAAACTGTTCTCAAAGCTGACATATCAGAGCACATTTCAAGCAATGATTCAGCATTTCCATTCTGAGGACATCCATGGTACAAGATAGATGTTATGAAACCATCTCATACACAAGGTGGCATAAACCATCCACATTCTCTACTTTCACCAGGCATCATCTAAAATTCCTGGCAAACTAGAGTGAAGACTGGATGCAGTTTATCTAATTTTAACTATTTATAGGAATAATCAATACTTATAATAAGACACAACAATTGTTAAAAAGATTTATTTACAAATCTGAAAGTAATTCACCTATATATGGTCATACATTTTCTTTTTAACAGAGGGAATATTGAGTAGCTAAATTAAATGCTAGCAATTCAATATGGAGAGATACAGTATATGTCTTTATTCTTAACAGTTTTTTCCCTGCCACTACTTCATTTTCATTACTTTCAGCTTCCTTGAGCAGGCCTGATTTTCTTACTATTTCCCTAAACCCTCAGACCTCCCAATCTGAGGCAACAGCAACAGGTTTTGTAGAACTCATTCTCTAAGGTAACAGCAGTCAAAAAGTCCTGTTTTGAAACAAAACAATCCATGTGTTTTCAACAACTGCTTCCCCATCCCACAAAGTGCCTGAAACCTTACATTCCTTGCAGCACAGATCATCCTAAGGTCAGTCTGCTGCTCTACAGCTAATCCAAGCTTTTAGCAAAGGAATTGCCTCTCTCTCCAGCAATCCTAGGCAGAGTGGAACTGGCAGTTTTAGACCTTTTTGTAGCAACAATTTTATCTGAAACATTCATATGCATTATTGCTTCCACAGGAAGGGAGCCTAGCTCTGTAGGAAGCCTAGTGAAGTGCTCCATTTGGGGAGGTGACACAGAGATGACAACAACAACAGGTATTTGGCTGATTCAAGGCTAGGTACCAGTAAGCACCATCCTGGCCAGAATGTTTAATCTTCTAATGACATGTAGACAACATATCTGCCCATTCTTAGAAAGCATATTAAAAAATGCCTTTTGCTGTCTACCTGCCATACTCATAAGAATAGCTTTTTTAAAGAAAAAGCAACATAGATATGGATGCCGTGAGTGAAATCCAGATTGCCCTTTTTGCACCAATAGAATCCATGTCAGTAAATGAAAGCAGGATTTAACTCCAGAGTTTTGGTACTAGCCTCATCAGTGACATGATTGTGGCTTTATAATGTAAAATATCATTCCAATAAAGTATTAAGAATGCAAGTCATCAAAATACAAAAATGATTCATTAAAACGACATTAAGTAAAAACAGTAGCATCTTATACAGCAATTTGTTTACTCTTGTTGAAGGTTTCCACACTTTACTGCACTCAGGTGCACACACTCTGGCACAGGGTACTGTGCAAGTAAAACTTGCTTGAGTCTTCAAAAATGCCCATCTGCTACATGCACCACATTTTGGTACCTCTGTACAGATGCTCTAGGTATGTGCCATCATTTCAATATTCAGTTCTTTACCCAATAACCTGGCCAGACCATCTAGGCACCTTAATAAATCTATTAATGAATATCAATCCTCTAATCAGCACATGAAATCTCATAGGTACTCACCCTGCAAACTGGGCACTGCCAGTGACTACTGCTGTCTCTAAGCCTGAACTCATCAGACAAACACTTGGAATGATACACACGAAAACACAGGTCACATATCAACACCTCTCCAGGCAAATGGCATTCAAAACAATACCAGTCATGATTTTCTGTTTCCCAGTCCTACAAAAAATACAAAATATTTTGGTATGACATTCTGTCAACATCTGCAGGAACTAAGAACAAAATTGATATGTCTTGAAATCCAGCAGCAATTAGACATTATAAACATTTTTAAGAAGTGTTTAATGTTTAAAAAACAGGGGAAAACCTACGCGCTTAAAGGTCTTCATCAATTTAATACACACTAACTCCAATAGAATATGAATGCCAAGTTTTAATTTTTTCAATTGTCTGATTAGTTACAATTTCAAATATGAGCTCTGTCCACAATGAAAAGTGGGTTTGTTTTCTACCTTTGTGTAAAACATTTGTTGACCTCTCTGTATTAGATTGCGAACAAAAGTTTGTGCACCTCAACAGACCATACCTATTTTCTTGGACTATTTCCCTTAGTTTGATTGTTACATTATATTTTCAACTGTAATTTTCTGAAGGGCGATCCCTTCAAGTCTTTACTCTCTTAAAACTGACAACTTTCCAGCATCAAAGTGTTGAGTTACAAGAAATAAATAAGATCATGAACCAATTACTGCAAGAAGTGTTTCTGCTAAGCAATCCCAATGCAATTCAAAACATATAAAATGTTTCACTTGCCGTGCTCAATAGCACCGGGCTCATTCCTGAAATGTTCTGCAGAAGACAAAGGATATGGTTCTGCTGATGCACAGGTGTCTTTAATATATTCTTCCTTGAAAATTCACCCCCAACGGCCAAATTCTGACCTTAGAAACATGTGCACAAGCTTTGCTGAAATAAATGAGAGCAGCATGCATATAATTTGGAGGCAGAATTTTGCTCTAGGAATCTACAGTTCTAAAACCAAGCAGAATTGCCAGTGGCCATTGTTAAATGTTTATGTTTGTTATCTGAAATGCCACAGTTTTCTCTACACTTAGAAGACAAAATAGCTGTCATATCTCAGATAAAACTCCCAATGCCTTTTCATGTCAAATGTCACTTTTCAATGGGTTCAGATCTCTGAAAAAACGACTCCTATTCTTCAATAAATTATCTTGATAAAAATCTGATCAAGCTATTTTTAATGTCATGTTGTAAAGGTGGAGCTAGCAATTCCCACTGACTGTCAGAACTGGCATTTGTCTGATTTTCACTATTCTGTGCCTGGGAAGTGCAGTCCTTGTGTGAAAGGTCTCCTCCAGTGGAGCAGCGTAAGAAGTGCCACCCTCAAGTGGCACTTCCAGTCCCTTGTGCTGAAGAGCGGCCGTGCTGTGCACAGAACTCATCTGACCAGAGCCCCCCTGAACACAAGAGATTTTGGGACAGCCTCAACCCAGACTGCCTGCACTAAAGTTGATGTACCATGAATGTTGGATTGCAGGGGTAGCAAGTTTAGAGGGGGGAAACCACCCTATGAAATCTTAACCACTGATTTTTGAAGTCAGAACTTTGCCCTCCTTTGTTGTGCAGATTAAACGGTGTAACTTGACCTTCTGTCATTTCTCCTCATTTCATTTTATTGGCAAATTCTGTATATCTCAAAATGGCATAACACCACCAAATTTGGCTAAAAGAACACATTCTTGTTTCACCAAATCTTTCCCCTTCCAAAGTCCAGTGGCTGTGCACTTTGGGAGCCCTTTCTTTAGGACATTTTGTAAACAACTAAAGATACTGCATTGTTGGTGTACTTGATTTGCCTGTAGACTGAGAGAAATCAGGATAAAGTCGTGTTTTGTACTTAATTTATATTAACTGTATGTATGAAATTAAAAAAAAATCAGGTGGCAGTAAAGGGCCAATTAAGCAAAAAAAAAAAAATCAGTTTTGGTTTAATGTATATTTAGATATAAATTAAACTGAGAAGACCCCAAGAGGTCCTGCAATTTCACCACAGAATCAGGATTCCACTATTCTTAATTTTTATTTGTACTAGTTACATATTCGTATCTCCCAGATATTCCATTGTTAAGAAATATGCTGGCAAAGAGATGTGGAATTTCATAAACATACGGAAATATATTTGCTGGCAAGAAAAACCATACACTCAAGCCAGAAAACATAATGTTAAATAAAACAGAGAGGCTTCTTTCAGTATTCACACTGTAAAGTTTTGAAAACCTCATTATTTCTAAATACAAGGTTTTTCACAGAAAAAAAGTATTAGTTTAATGCAGTATATTTAGTAAATAAGTATACATAAAACATTCATTTGTGCAATATATTTGAAAAGCTAGTAAAAAAATATAAAAAAAGGTACATAACCCTTGTGGACAACCGCCCTATTGACTTCAATAGCGAGGTCAGAGGCATTAATTTTCCTCCAACAGCAATGAAATGTTGGTTATCGCTTCTCTCGGTTTACCTAAGTGTGAATGGGAGGGGGATGTGCTCCCAGCACTTTATTTATTTATTTACTTATTTATTTTCATGCAGGAAATGGGATTAGTTGAGCTGTGCCCAGCTCTGGCTGCCGGCGCTCGGGGTCGGGCAGGTCAGGACGCTCCGGCAGCCGCGGGCGCGGCGGGGCTGCAGTTCCCGCTCGCACCGCCAGGTGTCGCCGGGCGCTCCCGAAAGCAGCGGCCCAAGGGCGGCCGCGGTGACAGCGCCGGGAGCGGCGACATCCGAGCGGGCACGGCCAGCCCTGGAGCCCGCCGGACACACGGGATGCACACCCAACTCGGGACCGGGAGTGATATGGATGATGGTGGTGGCTAAGAGAGTAAACTAAGCTATCCTAATGGAAGACAGAAACGTAATAGAAAATATGACAGAATTCAAAACCACATAGTGCAAAAATTGTTCACCTTGTTTTTTGCTGCTGTCTGGGAAAAAGGCTGCATACCGTAGGCCTTTCAAAATAAAAACAAAACAAACTTTGTATCTATACTGTAAGCCATCTGATTATCAGGATATACACAAGGCTAGAAAGAATTCATGCACAGTGACCAGGAAATCAATCTGTTAGTTCTAACTTCTGGTTGCATACATTTCCTCCTGCATTCCTGGAATGCTACCTGACACCTTCACCACATTTTATTTCTTTAAAATATCCCATGTATTTATATGATTAAAAGAACCCAACACCCGTCATTCTTATCCATATACACACCCACCACCAGGCCAATTTAAAAATCGTCAAGAATATTAATGATTGTTAATTAATGCACTCTCTTTGATACATAAGCCTTCTCTGGGCATCTAAAAAAGATCCTTCTAACAGAATTTATTGCACAGGGAGTGGCCCCACCAAAAGCAAAGCAACACCTTCGCTGCATGTTATCAAAGGTTAGGCTATCACTTTATCAATAAAACTCACAGTCCTTGTTTGTGTATAAAAGGTGACCCGTTTTCCCGGGGCCATGCAGACTGAAGGAAGGGTCTGGGCACAGGGACTCCGTTTCCTGGCGCAGGGCAGGGAAGGCCTCCTGGGTCACTGTGCTGCAGACAAAGGGAATCCTCTGCCGGCCGCCGGAGCTCAGCGGCGCCGCGACCGCCCCGAGAGGGAGCGGATCCGGCAGCAAAGCTGCCTCAGTCACATCCAACAGGAGACCTTCCCCTTCCTTCTGCCCGGCTGCCCGCTGCATTCGTGGATCTATGCATCAGCAGGGCAGCAAACGAGTTTGGGGGACCGTGTGTAATAGCCAAAGAGCTACTGCTCTGTTAAGCAGAGCGGGATCTTGCAATCACATGGGTCACATGTGGTCACTTGTTCTTTATATTCAAATCCGTCAAACATCGTATCATAAAGGTCACTTTGCACTGACATAAACAGCTGAGATTCACTCAGCAACGTGAGTGAAGTACTGCAACAATTTCAAAAATACATCTTAATTTATGACCGGCACGTAAGCTTACTTTTCTTTGTCATTTGTCTTAAGTAGGTTGTCTTAAAGCAAATACATACATTTATTCTGGAAGTACAGAAAAATAACATGGGATAGAAAATGTCAGGCTATCCAGAATATTTGACAATTTAAATACAGATAAACCCAACAGAAAGGAATGAATCATCATGTCGTAGCCTTTACTGTAAAATAAAATACATAGTTGTTGTCAAGGAAAGAATAATTTTAGTGCACAAAGAAAATGTCCATTATAATGCAAATGTACATGGAAAAGAAATGCTTACTCATTAGTAATGGAGATTTACTTAGCTGTAATTGAAATAGGGAATCTGTATGTTGGAGAATGTGACATCCTGCTGTACAATTAGCATACCATTAAGTAGGAGATGTGAAGCACATACTGACAGTAAAATTAACAATAACTTAGAGGTCACAATTGTAACTATTAGGTCACTTCCATACCACAGCAAGCCTGTAATTATTGTAAAAAAAAAGTTGCTAAAACAAGTAATAAATTTTCATTTTCATATAAATTATATGTAGGCATAGCACACAAAAACAGTATAACCTCCTTTCTTAGACTTTGTCTAAAAGGACCACTTTGCCTTTTTATTATGCACATTCCATTAACATAGCTCATTTCTTACCTGTTAATCTGTTTTCTCCAAGTCCCTTAATGGTAGCCCAGATACTCGGTATTAAGTCACTCTACTATCAGGTGGAGAGAGGAAAAGGGAGGGGGGAAAAAAGCAAAACTCTATTCATGAAACTCCCCCTTATGGGGATTTGCTGGCTTCACACTGTTGAACTAGATTTCCCAAACAATCCAAATTATGGATATCCTTTGAACCCAACCAGTAAGCTAAAAAAAAAAAAAAAGGTCACATAGATGGGAAAGACAGTTGTAAGTCAGTTACCCCTTTGGCATGATCATGTTTATTTACGAATAGCATACATACAGTTCTGTTGTCCTAAATTCAATATGAAGCAAATGAATGAAAGAATTGCCCACGGAGTTCATGGCTCCCAGAATTTCCTGTGTGGCACTTGTCCCATAGCACTCTTTGCACTTTTTTTCTCCCAGGTGTTTTAAGTGCTTCTCCAGCATTTCTTCTACGTGTGTGCTGCTGTGGTGTTCCTCTCTCTCTCCCCTACGCTCATGCACACACAGCTCCTTCCAGATCACCGGATTTTCCTTCAGACCCACCTGTGACAAACTCATTGTCAGCCCTGCATGCTGTCTATGCTTTAACAGTCCCTAGAGCTCCAGCTGCCCAGTGGATAAGGAACTTAGAGCAGTTTTTCACTAGTCTAAAGGAAGAGTATTAGCAGATACACAGTAGATTCCACCCACCGTGCATCATAACACTTTTGGTCTGCCACAGTGGTGGAATCTAGAATGGCAACAATGTCCAAGCCAGCAGATAGAAGTAATTAAAAAAAAAAATTTAAAATAGTAGTATTTGCACGGGACATTTATTTCAAGTCATTTTCATCACCAGCCCAAGACTTTAGTGTAATCTTTCCATGGCTATTTCATAACCCTTTAAAAAATGTCAATAAATGAGCTCCTACTATTTCTCAGATTCCCATTTCTTCAACATGCCTAATTTAAAGATATAATTTCTGAAGCAAATGTTCTGGATTCTGATATTTTAGGATTTGGGAACAGCCATAAGGAACACTTCCATCTCTTCTCACCTCTATCAGCTTTAACATCAGAGTTCCTTACATTTTCCCCCCTTCAACTAAGAGAGATGCTTTTAAATTTTTAGGTTCTGATACCAAGGTTTCTTTGCTGGCCTTCAAAAACTCTTCACTGGAGCCCAACAAAGTTGACTACCAGTCCATATCAAGTAGAAGGACACACTGAAATAAATGCCTCAAAAGAATGATGCGCTTTTTTCCACATCTTTGATTTTGCCTAGGTTTTGCAACATGCATCCATCATCATCTGTTGTTGGGAAGTAATTACTATCTTCTCTACTTAATCTTTTATATTGCAAACTTTCTGCTGTAAATTAAAAGCCTTTATTATATAAGAAGTGGTGGTACTGCAGTCTAGCATGGATGTATCTACCATTTTATTACTCTTTGGTATCCGGGTCCTCTCCTTAAGAGGACTCTAAGTATGCTGCAGGCACCTATGCCCCCACTCACATTAAACCAAGCAGCATCTATTTCTGTCTAAACATATTTTCCATTCTTAATAAATCAGTTCCTTTCTGTCTTTTTCAGGCAGCAGCTGCTCCATCAAAGCTTTCTCAATTAGACATGAGCTTTACTAAAGGTAATTGCTAAAACCTTGCAGTACATCTTAATGACTCACGACTATCAGGAACTGTGGTGGGGGTGCACTACCTGTGAGACTTCCGTCCTCCAGTACAAAACCTGAAGAAATGCTTCTTACTTCTACATTTGCTGCAAATAGCTACTGCCCACTTCATTCATCTGTTTTGTACTTCTCTCAAGGTGTAAATTCTGGAATCCCTGCCCCACACAAAAGGCAACCTGAAACAGGCTTGGACAGGAGCAGTTGTTAACAGCCCTGAAGAGCTGCAGAAACGCTAAACCAGCACTTAGCTCAGCTTTGAAATGCCTCCCTTTGCCCATCTATCCACTGCTTTTGCAATTCTGTTCAACTTCCAAGTAACTGCTCTGTAGTAACAGGAGTTTTACAAAGTGTGGCTGATTATCTGTAGAGCTGCCCAGATGGGAGACTTACTCCTTTTTTTTTCTTCCAAGAGTGCAAGTGGATGTGGTAGGTGCACACTGGCCTCTATTTTAAACAGGCTCTATCTCACTGGGTACAGCAGCCAGTAAGAAATCTCCAGCTTATCAGGGGTCTCTGGGAGATGTACAGGTTTCCACTCAGACATCAGCATGCACCAAGTAATACCTGGGTGGAACAAACATTATGTGTCATGGAACATCATTCCCAGTATTTTTTCAAATGCAGTGGAGACACTGTTTTTGTTTTTCACCAGAGGCCTCAGTCTGCTGTGAGGGCAGTCTTCCTACTGCCCTTTGGGTCAGTCTGCTCTTCGTGCCACATCCCTGGCTTCATCCATCCTTTAGTAAGCATGAATCCTCCTGTAAACATCCCTTCAGTAGCCTACAGGATCTGCTTTTATCTTTTCATCAGAACAACGATGAAAAGGTTAGGCTTCAAACCGAGGAAGGTGTGATTAATTCCTTGATGGCTCAGAGGACTTACTCCATCTTTGCAGCAGGTAAATGGTGAGTTAGCTGTTTAATAAAGTATTTCCCTTTCATCATTGCTGTAAAGGGTCTATATTTGATCAGGACGATTGCTTTTCAATGATAAAAGTTTCTTAGATCATCACATGTTTTACATTTAATGCTTGAGCAATGCCTTGGGGTAAATTCAGCACCAAAATAAGCTTATTTTCTCCCCTGCAGTTTTCCTGTATCCCTGTGTTTACTAGATATATTTCTTCCTGTTTTGAGTCTGTTTTTCCTACTGCTTTTGCTCATCAAAAGTGCTTAGCAAATAAACAAGCATCCATCTCTCTTTCAAAGCAAAAAATACTTCAGCAACTAGAATCCCTTTGTGAAAATTGTTTCACTTTATGTTTTACTTCTTTTTCTAGAAAACTACTACAGGAGGTAGCTACAATGTGTGCTTTTACAGACAGGATAATCTATCCTTTCAGATCAGTTGCCTTTATAGATTCTTTCCTTCTCAGACCTGGGCTTTATCTTTAAAATGGATTCCCATAAATTGACCCTGTAGGACACTTTGTAGGTACTCATTATTCATATTTTATCACAAAGAAATCCAAAGTAATTATGAATTCATAAGTCCTCACAACTACTGAGGCATCTTGCTTTATTTCAAGTACATTTATTTATTTATTTGTTAATTATGACCAAGGTTTTAGCATCTCAGCAATTAATTGCAATTTCTTGTTTTACATGGTTTTTAAATTCTCTTATTTTAGAAATTCTTTCTATTCTAAAAAGAACCAACGCAAAACCATCAGTCAGGGGAGAGATCAAAATCTCCTTCACTGTAGTGCATGTATTTATGGGCTTGTAACAATCCATTTCCATTTTCTTCACTGGTAACTGTTTCCTCTTCTAATGCACTGATGCAGGAAGACTCAGGTTCTGCAGAGAATTTCACATCCTCTCTGACCTCTTTTAGCTTTATTTCACTGAATTTAATCTGCAAGCCTAAATTTGTCTAATTAATTTATTGCCAGTTGGTCCTAGAAGTCTTCAGTTTCTGGCAGAAAACACCCAAATCTTCTCTGGATTCCTGCCAGGACAGGTGGGTTTTTATCCACCTTCCCACCCTGCAGCCATGTTCTGGACAATTTGGGGTGAAAGGCCTCAAAGCACAGAGCCAGGCTCTAGCTCCCAATGCCAAAGGATTGAGTTTTTTCCAAGAAGTGTAGGAGCATGTCAGGAGCCAAACTGACTGCTTAAACCCCTGTCACACTTATCTGCTCAGCCTATGAGCTGTGCTCCTGAAGTAATGAATAAATCTCAATTTCCCTCCCAAGAATATAATGTTTGGATAGTAGCAATGTACATTATTTAAGGTGAGACAATACAAGTATTCTCCTCCAGCATATTAGAAATAGAAAATAATTTCAAGTGAAAATGTTTTTTTCTTTTTTCACATTCCAAGCAAGTTCAAGGTTAATAGAAACTTTCAACTTATCTCCTCAGAAACTGGATTCACTCTGCTATTAATGTCACAATTTTTGACTTAGGTTGAGCCAAGAAGAGGTTTGTAGGTTGTTTTCATTAGGGAGATAAATCAGTGATGGAGTGAAGTATTTATCAGGTGCAATGCCTTTTATGTCCACATTATGGTTTTGTTCCCCTAGAAAGAAGGTAAATCCAGACCAGAAATAAACCATTTCTTTGCTTGTAGTTCCAAGTGTCCTTTCAAGAACTGTGAACAGAAATGGTCTTCTTCCCTTTTCGTGCTTAAAATACGTTTGCATTGCTTCTCTGGCCTTTTTTGGTATTGTTTCCTTAGGTTGATGTTTCAGCACACACAGAAAAATTTTATCTGAACAAACAGCACACACAGAAACATTTTATCTGAACCAACAGCAGAACCTCCTGCACAGGTTCCTTAAATCTCTTGTCCATGTGTCCTGTGCTGTAGGTGTGGCTGATATTGTTTCAGCTGTCAGTTGATAGAAAGGCATGGGGACTGCATTTATTGTGAATGAATCATGAATATTAATAAGCCCATCAGCTTCAATGAAGTTTCATTCAGTGACCAGCATGACACAATAATAAAAGATTCAAATCAGTTGCCAGAGATACAGAGCATTTTGAACCCACAAAGTTAATAAAAACAACACTACTAGGCCAGGGTGGGCACAAAAGGGGTAGAAAAAACCCAAGATGCATATTTTCAAAACAAACTCAAGATAGACTGATCTATGTCATTATTGTATTAGCATAATTTAAATCCCATGATGGAATCTTTCTACAGACTAGTTTGATTAGTTTACTTCAATCTCGAAGGTAAATTCTCATTCTTAAAAACACCCTTTAAATCAGAAAAGAACATTTTGTGAAATCTGTGAACAACATTATCAGTATCTCAACTCCAGAACAGAGAATGAAAGCCTCAAAGAAGAATACAGCATTACATCAACTGAATTTTTAAAAGTCAAGTTGGCAAAGCTGAGAGAGTCAAGTGAAGATGCTGACAAGGTTGTTTTACCAGTTTAAAACAAGCAGCATCTCTCTGCAGTCAGATGGAGTCTACTAGTGTCACCTTCAGTAATGTGAAGATCCTGCAAACATTGCGAACTCCCTTTCCAGAGAACAAAAAATAAGGATGAACAGAGGAGAGGGAAGAAATACCCCTGAACAGATGGGAAGAGAAAAACAATATTGGAAAAGGAATGCAGAGAATTTCTCACTATTCTTAACCCATCTAGAGGAGCAAGAACCACTGGAATGGCTGTGAGGCCATTCTCATGAGCTGCATGTTAACAGCTTCAGTGCAAAGACAGAAGAGGGTCTTGGCTTTAATGCAGAAAGAATTTCTCTTCCATGAGTTGGGAATTCAGAATTCTAATTTGCTTCTGTAGGACAAAATAGTCTATGCTTTGATTGGATTATTTGAATATATTTGCTTTTCTGAACTTTTACAAATCCACTTATTTTTAGTTTATTAATAAGCAGAATCACATCTGCAATCTGTGACAATAATTTGCAAGAAAAATCATTGCATTTAGCACATCAAGGATTGATTTCATGGCAGTCTTTTGGAAAATTAACCTCCAAATGATGGGACCTTAAAGGATGGAAAGACAGAAAAGATTCAAAGAGTTTCAGAAGCTCATCTTCCTTGAGTGTTCTTGTGTGACCAGGCTGGTATGTGGCCTGACCTCAAAGCCTCCTCATACTCTCCCTGATGTGTGGTAATAAGGGATGGGAGCCAGTTTGAATTTTTCCTCTCACGGGATCAATCATTAACTCTTTGCACCAGTGAATCACCAACTGTAAGGAATGCTGGCACTTTCACAGTAATTAGGAATCTATCTAGAACATTCCAGCCTGGAAAATTCTCAATTTGTTCAATATGTAAAAAAATATTAACTAACATGGCTTGGGTTATGTTTGGTTTTGGATCAGTGAATTCACACAGGATTTTACATTAAAGGCAATACAGATGGGTAAGGCAAATGGAGAATTTTTTTAAACACTGAAGGAGATTTTTCTTCATTTGGTGTGACATGTTCTTCCTCTTTGTGCTCTTCATTGTAAGAGCTTTCATGATGAAGACACTGGCTGTCACTATTGCTGTTTCATATTATCCTTCTGCCCCTAACGGGAAAGAATGGGATGCACATTAAAACCATTCCTCCGCCTAGTTATTTAGAAGCCCCTAGCTTGCTAGCAGGAACTGGTAGCTATTCAGGCTGGTTTTGGATTGAGGTTTGGTTTTGTCTGCTGTTGTTTGGGGTGTTTTTTATTATTTAAAATGTATTTTATGTACAGAAAAGATTTAAACTCTCACAGTGACAGTTCTTAAGCTTTTTACAATTATCTTCACATTTATGGAGACTCAAGATGACATAGTCAGTTCAAAAAACAGCTTCTGGCTACCAATACTGACCTAGCATGGAAAAATCAATATAATTACAAAAGCAATTAAGCATGGCAAGCAAGGAATCAAGCCTTTGCTCAATCTAAAGTAATTTAGATTAACACAAACATAACAGCCAAAAATACTCCTTTCTCACAGACTGATCCTAGTAAAATTCAACCTGCAACACATCAAATCACAAAAATAACTGGGTGTGCACCTAAGGTCACTTGGGTTAATGAAATCACCTTCAAGACTCACAGTGCTGACAGTGGGTTACAACAAATGTTACAATGACGGGAACACAGACAGAGTGGAGAGATGGATTATTTAGGCAGCCTTGTGACTTGTGTCTCTGAAAGTATCTGGAGTCACTTTGAGTAAGCACCAGTACTTTCTCCATTTAAAATACCAGAAAACTCCCCAGTAATGAATTAGCACATTGAGAGTACATGTGCATGTTGGGGAAAAGCAAGTTTTATCTCTAATGTTTTCTGAAAGCAGGCAAAAGCAAGGAAACTTCCCCTCCAAACAGTATGCTCTCCACTAAACTAAAGCATCTTTAGAGGGAAGAATTGGACAGACAATAATTTAGATACAGAGAGGACCAAATACACAGGAGAATGACTGTAACTGAACCCCAAAGTCAGACTTAACTAGCCAGAAGACTTGCTGGCTCTTTCTATAGGCAATCAATTAAATTATCAGAAAACAGGACTCTGTGAAAGAATAATTTCTTGGAAATATAATAATCTTTTATGCATTCTTCAGTGAAGAAATAGCTCACAGTGCCTTAAGTAAGTGTGAAGCCTCACTCTTCACATCTCATTAGAGAATTTGGCCACTATGAACCATTTTTAAACCACAGCAGTGTTGTGGGATATGTTGCAATCAGATGCAAACAATAAACGCGTGTTATGAACACATCTCCATTTTAGAAGAGCACAATATTGTTTGGCTTTATGAACACAGGAAAATTGAAATTATACATTCATATAGCCTCTCTCTGGGTCAGAGCAGTTTTATGACTTTAATCATGAGGAGAAGAATTAGCACATTAAATGCTCAAAATACCTCAGTGCACAGTGTCTGTAGAAAAATGCAAATGACTAAGACAAACTAACTCTAAATACTGCATCTAACCCCCCCATAAAGCCATAGGACATTGGTACTTAAATTCAATTTCTTTCCTTGGGGTTAGACATCGTACTATGTTACACAGATAAAAGTACATAAAATCATGGCAGAACAGAAAATAGCAATGAATAGGTAAGAAGATCCATTATTATTTTCTTGAAGAACTACGTTTCCTTTCTATTTTATCAACTGCATTCAAAACATAGTTAACAACACTGATTAACAAACTTTTTTCTAAACCCAAAGAGCAAGGAGATTTTTTTTATGCTGATAATAAATAGCATGTCCAAATTCCAGAATTTCTGTGAGAAATAGAAATAAAGCATTTAGAAAAAAAGAAAAAAAGTAAACTTCCATTACCAGACTTCAGGACTGACATTTCTCTTGCAAGGCAAGAAGCTGAAGAGATTTCGTTCAATTGTATAATAACACACCAACAAACAGAAAAATGCAAAGTTCCTAACTAAAATCCTGAATCAAAATGGAAAATAAATTCTTCTCTCTTTTATTTTGTGCAAATGTATTAATCATCTGCAAGATAAGAAAGCCTGTAAGATGAGAACGCATTTTGAAAATGTGCAAAACATCTGGAGACATGGCAAATGAGCAAATAAAATGAATACCTGCACAAGGCCTGGAGGTATAATATTTGCAGCAAAGTTCTTATTTAGCTACCAATCCTTAAATGTCAGTTGGAATACAGTACATTTTGCTACTGACTCCACATTTTAAATTTAGTAACTTATATAAAAATATTTCTCCCACATGTATCTGACAGAATAATTTTACACTCTTAAATCTGATTTTTTTTTTTCCAGTTTTTCTCAACATTAATTTTCATGAGACGTCCCTTTTGGAAGAGCCTTCTGATGCCCTCAAACTGTTTTGTCTTTGCACCTCAGCTTGTCTTTTGTATATTACTAAATACGTGAGGTTTTGCTAAATTTTTTTACCGTAGCTTCAACATACTGCTAGAACAATGAGAGTAAAGTAGTATAATTTTTCTGAAGGCTAAGAGTAACCATATCAGAGATCATGTCCTTACTGCATAGATCTATCATTATGTCAACCTATTGGAGAGGGCAGATGTTTGGAAATCCCTAAGCAAGCACCAACTAATATCAAATGAATCTTTTCCAAATAAAGCTGCGTTTTCATAATCTCTATACTTTCAATTTTTGTCACTATTTAGCCATCAGTCTGTAGCCACCATCACAACCAGGACTTTCAGGTCATGTGGCATCCTCTGGTCATGCACCTCCTACAGACAAAGGTGACAGACAAAGGTGCTCAGCAGTTTGGTAGCCAAGGCCAGTAATCTTTTTACCTGTTAAAATTCAGATCCAAAACTTCAAAAGTGTAAAAAACCACCCAGGAAATACTCAAATAAAAAGTGGGGGAAGGTATGATAAGAATGTGTCCCTTTGCTACCTCCTTGGAGCAGCCTGTGTTTGCTGACTTCCACTGTGGTGCCAGGAAGGAAGCTAAAATCCAAAAGCATTCCTGCACTGGTGTCAGTGGGTGGTGGATTGGTTCTTAAGTCTTCTCTTTCCTGTTTTGACCTTTCCAAGTTCCAGTAGTACCAGTCAAACCAAATTTCACAATTGGGTCAAGGGTCTGTAAGTGCTAAAGTTTGAGCTTGAAATCCCTATTTTAATATTAATAACCCTGCTTCGAAGAGTTCCATCTCCTCCAAGAGCACCTCCAAAAAAGAATTCTCTGTATTTGCCCTCACTGAAATGTAACTTGAGCTCATGCTTCAACAGTCATTAGTACCAGATTTGAGCAGTGCTGAATTACAAAGAACTACAAACTGCCTCTTGATCAAGTGCAGACAAAGCATCTGTAAAACTATCCCGTGTGTCCAAAGCAGAGAACATCCCAAACTTCATGGGTTTGCATCAATTGTCGGAGAATGGAAAATACTTGATCTGATGTTGAGTGATGACAATGACACTTTGTTAGTCATTAAAACTTTCTGAATAAAAGAACAAAGAGAATGACTTTATACCAAGTCAATGTGTTTTGCTTCATCTGTCTGCAGCATTTTGACTCAGTATTACGAACAAAAAGTTTGGGTTTGGGTACTATTGAAACATGGTCTGGATCAGAAGCTGATTTTTATGTTTGCATAAAACTGTTAAGTCAAGTGGGGTGTTCTGAACTAGTGAGATGGCCACCACACATATGGTCACAGCCCAAAGTATCAGTGCTTAGCAGTAATACTGAAAATGCAGTCAATGCTTCTAAGTAAAGGGTTATTTGTAATGTGCCTGGAACAGCATCTTCAGCCAAGTCAAAGACAACGTTTTTTGCTCAAACATAAAATAATTGAGTAATTCTAATGACTCACTGGGAATTTAGGGGATGTAAATTCTTACAAGTTTTGTTAAACAAATGTTTATAAGCAGCAGAAACATTATTTGAACAACTACACAAGAAATGGCTATTGTGAGGCATTTTGATAATATTTTTCTTTTTTTCTTTTGTCTTACCAATAGAGGAAACAAACATAAATAATACTTGAGATAATCACAGATCTCAGACTTTATGTCTTGTTGAGCCTACAAAGTTAACATCAGTTCTAAACAGATAAAACTCATGTAAGAAATACCTAAAAGAGCTAAGCTGGAGTTTTGAAATGTTTCCTCCCAGGGAGAACAGTAACATACCCTTTAAAGGTTCCCTTGAGGGTTTCTAATGAAATTAGAATGAAAATCTTAACAGTAACATAATGTACATTAAACACAGAGTATTGAAATTCAGGTATTTCAATACTTTAAATTCTTGTAACTGAGATAATTTTGATGATAATATTTTCTGTTATGGATATTGCTTGATTCCACAAAACTAAAAACAATACATTGTTTCACTTTCAGGATCTTACTGATAACTGCAGTATTGCAATGAGCATTTTGGTAGTTTTTAGAGTTTTTCTGATTTTCCTCAAAATTTAATGTATTAGCTATGTCTGAGACAATGCTGACCCTTTTATCAGTATTTAATGCAATTTATATTCCGAAGCAACAGTTCCTAGTTCAGGTATTTTAATGCTTTGCAAAACCCTTTTTAGTTAGGAAAATATTGTCTTGTAAATAGAGAGATGGGGCTTCTGAACAAGGCAAAGCAACTGTGCAAGCTTTTTCCTGGTCTATGTGATTATCCTCACTTTGTGAGTGTGCTCCACCTCAGCTATGGAGGGATATCAAAAACATCAGTTTTTTCCCTTCACATAACTTTCAACCTATTTAAATGGATTTTAATATTTATGTTACACATTCAGTGGAATGGTATTTGGATGCCTGTAGCTGATTTGCTAAGAAAATCCTTTCCAATTGAATGCCCTGGTGTTCATGAATATCAGTAAAATGCATCTTTTCATGTGTGTTTGAATATAATTTTATAATTTCATGTTGCACTTCTGAAAGGGAGTTCTTTGTTCTTCAGATTCAGATTAAAGCAATATTAAAATGTTTGTGACTTTTTATTTTAAATACACCATCTTTGGGATTTGAGAATGTCTGAGGATTTCAAGTAATACCAATAATATTTACTGTCTTCCTGTACAACTGTAGAAGAGAATATGGCATAAAAGTGAGGCATAACCCAGCAAAGGACTTTGCCAGTTTTTCATAGCAGAAAACTCAGAGTTCAAGAGAAAAGAGCTTCGATGGAATAGAAAAGGTTAAAAAAATTTAAGAGTGCATTACTTCCCTGTTCACAAGCACCAACACAGAATCTATAAATAGTTTTAAATATAAATTAAAATACGTTTCATGCTAAGATATCAGAAATCGTGATTTATTTTCTCAAAGACTTTATACTCACAATCTCATCTCCTGGCAACCAATATCCTTCTTGTTCAATACCAGCTTTTGACCCTTTACACCCCACTGTCAGGGTTTCCACAATGAGACCATCCTTGACTGCTAAACTCAGCTGGCGTGTGGTTTCTTTTGGATGCATACCATGGACTCGAGACATGTACCTGCACACAAAGCACAAAAGCATTTTACTGTTAGCTTTAAATTATAAAATGTGTCAGCAAAATATACACATTTGCAAATGAGTTAAAATAACACACAGCCTAAGTTTTTGATTGTTTTTAAACAGTCAAAATTTATATAACTTCCCCCTTTACTTCAAATCAGCTTTTGTCCTCTTGCAGCTATCACGTACACATTTAGACAAGTAGCAGCACAGTAAACTTCTATCAAAAAAATCCTCAAATTAACACATACAGTGCTTGGGCTTGTCTCTGCCACATCCATTTGTGCCCTTTAAATCACTTTAAACTTGCATTTCTCTAACACTTCCTATAGCATACATACTACAGAATGTACCAATGAGTCTTTGTGATGCTTGTGTGTACAACACATTTATGAAAAATACAAAATTTATATATCACATATGAAAACCCAACAGCTCAAGTTACTGTGCTAAGTGGTTTTTCTCCTTTTCTTGAGTTAACCACAATGATCACACTGTGACAAACTGCCTTGGTGAGAAAAAAACCACATGTAGCCTTAACTGGGTATATACATGAGATTCAGCTGTATAATGTTGACCTTTATCCAGTATAATTTGCTTCTAGGCCAACACCAAATATTAACTTAGAGTAAACAACATAAAATTATCTTCTCTCAAATAAAGATGACCTCTCTGCCTTAAGATCATTACAATTCAGGGGTTTTTAACAAAATTCTGAGAACATATCTAGGAGTTGTTGCACACAGAGAGTTGCAATCGCATGCAATCAGCAGATGCATGAATTGACTTGGAACCAATTATTTTGTGGACAATATTTTCCTAGTTATGGATCATTAAAGTTACAGAGCTAACTGAATTTCTCTCAATTTTTGTTTCTCCAGGTACTCTGTCTTCACCTGTTTCCTAAGACAGAAATCTGTAATTTGCCTACTTTAAGACAAAGCTGTCAGCTATAGTATCCTCACCTTCCTGCTTCATAATGAATTCCAGCAACCACGATTTCTTTGTGCCTGTCATCATAAATACCTTCACAAAAATGTAATTATGATCACGAGCAAACTCAAGAAAGATTTATTTTAAAGCAAGCACGCATGGAAAAAAAAGAGAGTTTAATCAGTTCAGATTTTTTTTAGTAATATGGCTGACAGGAATTTTTAATGTCTTAGAAGTTATAAAATTACAATAAGGAGTGAAGACCACTCCAATGGTCAAGTCTTCAATCAACCCCTCTCTTTGAAGACATTTGCCTTTCAAACTTCTTACTATTTTGTATGAATAAAGGTCTTTTTCTTTCCTACTTTCTCTCTGAAGCTTTTGCTGGAACTGGTTTATGCTAATCTGATTTTTTTTTTTTTTGCTCTAAACTGTATATAAAATTGTATAGTAGATTTCTGACTGAGTGGAAGTATATATTTGTATAGTAAATGATACAATAATTAGAGCAGCACAGGACATTTATGAATTTCTGTGTGGTATCGGAGGCATTACACAAACGCAGCATGTTTGCAGGATCTTGGGGTTTATTTTTTTTAGGATAAAAACTCTTAGAGGCAGATGATGCCATTTACCATATTTTACAATGTCTAACTCGACATGGTCCAAGCCTAATTGGTGTGTGCACTGTATAAAAGGTAAGCAATTGATACACAAATAATAATATTCTGTGCAGGTGTGTGTTCCAAGCTAATATATATCAATCTTCTGCTGGTTTGCACATAGGGTCAAGGGCCAAAATCAGAAGATAAGGCACTTTAGGTCTGTATGACCTTGGCTGGATGCTCATCTGCCCAACCCAATCCCTACTTCTACAGAAAACAAAACTCAACATGAGCACCTGTTCAAGTGAGATTAAACACCACGAATAAGTTTTCAAAGTTATCCAAATTCCAAGGTCTGAACCAGGCAGAGACTCAAGTCTATTTACTTCACTTTCAAACCGAGAGAAGTGACCACTGGTCTACAGAAGCATAAAGTGTTGAAGCTTTAAAGCCACATGAAAATAGCTCATTTGCTTGCATAATCATGTTACATGTATCTCATGTGTGTGTGCACATACGGAAATATTTATGCAAACACAACTAGCTTTTTAAAGTGCAAATTATCTTTCTCAACATTTGCTAATGTTATTCTTTTTTCACCAAATCTCCATTTTTAACTCAGTACTAACAACCTCCACAACAGAGCCATACCATTCATGTGTCTGTAATTGATTTAACTGCTTAATAGGTCTCAAAATACAGAGAATAGGCTATCATTCTTCCCATTTTACTGACAGAACAAATCAGACTCTGAGCATGGCAGTGATTTCCCTGCACTTGTGTGGTGCGCTGCTATAGGTCTGAGAACAGAAGTCAGGTATTAACCCAGTGCCATAACCCTCAGGGCATCCTGCTGAAGAATCCATGTATTTTGCACTGCATCATCCCTAGTTGCAGAAACACAGCCCAACCAAATTCTTAAAGGTAAGCTACAGGGATTGTGATTTCTCACTCATATCTCTGAACAAAACAGATATTTAATACAAACCAAAAAGCCTTAAACCGACTCTAATCAGCTGAGAGGTTTAATCTGCCTATTTCCACTGTGGCAGGTTGTGCACTATTGAAAAGAGGCACAAGGCTCAGAATCACCCATTTCTCAAATCCAATCTATGTTCTCAACCAAAGTGAAAGTATTGCTACCAACTAAACTATCTCCCCATTTTCTCCAGCTGTAAATCAGGAGTAGTAAATTCCCAGTGGTTTTTTGAAGAGTACTTTAGTCAATGTTCAGACTGTGCCACGGGGGAGCCACAAGGGCTATGTTTTCTATTTTTAAAATAAAATGCTATCAGCTTTCATAGCAAAGAACACACATGTAAAGAGAATGGTTTTACTTCAAAGAGTAGAACTGCTGTTAGAAAAATGCACCCTCCCCCAAATTTTTACTTTATTAAAACCTGTGAAGTGTACATGACTAGATATCACAAAGACTAAAAAACAATACTGTAGGGTTTGGATGAAAACTTATCTTGTTTCTTTTTCAGCCAGAAGGACAGCAGGTAAGCAAAGACATGACTAAGGGACGGGACCCAAGTCAGAAAAGACAGTTAAAGTTCTTTAATATTGAAATGTGAAAAACTGTCACGACATGAAAAATTCTGAAAACACAGAATAAGTCAAAATCTATCTCAGAGACAGAAAGCATGATGTTTGGAGTCCTAACTACTATTAGCCTCATTACTAGATCAGGGGAAAATAATATTGAAATTTTGCCTTTGTGTGGAAGTGACACCACTAATCCACGGAGTGCAAGTCTTTCCCTGGCACTGCATGCATTGAAGCATCTGGCACCAACAAGTTAAAAAACAAGTACAGGAGATAAAGCAATCCCTGACTGTTGTTTTCAGCAAAAGCTGATTAGCCTTACCTTGGAGACAGGGTAATGAAGGAATACTGGTTTGTTACGCTCTTGCCGAGTCCTCCATATCAACAGATTTGGGAGTGCAATACAACCCAGCCACAAGAAGTAAAGTAAATACACTCAAATGAGTGAGAATCAGGCACAGAGACTAAGTAAAATCTTCTAAATCAGCAAACCAGCCCTAATCAGATAGGGGGCTGAAGAAACCATTTCGAAATACAATTTAACTGTGCTAATCCCTACTATATAAAATGAGGGCCTGTCTGATGAAAAGTGGAGGTTAGGCCTGATAATCTGCATGCTAAATTCAAAATCTCACCAAATGAGGCTGCTTGTCTGCAGAATACAGAAGCAACTTAACTGCTGCTGAAAATTAGAGTGTTTATAGGTCAGTATTTTCTCCATTTATGAACTAGCAGTGCAGACCTCCTTGACATTAGCACAGAAGGATCTAGCAAATCTAGCAAAATTACAGTTTTTGTAATCAACTTTTAAGAGCCTAGTAATGCATGTTTTCAATTATTGCAACACCACTTGGAAAGCAAAGGGTAGGATCTTTAGCATGGAGTTTGTTCATTACCACCCTTAAGCAAACCTCATTGCCATACCATCAAATGTATATTTAAATGTGGTGACCTTCAGAAACAAAATACTACCAAGAGAATCAGGTAGATGCACATGTGCATATACCTAATATATGTGTGCATCTGTCTGATGGCAAAAGAAAACCTTTAGAGGAGATTCATGAAGGATAATCATTAATAGATTCGTAGATTGCATATGGATGTGATGCTCATCTGTATTTAGTCACAAAATACCAATCAGAGAAATGTGAAACAGCAATTTCAAACCTCTTCAGGACTGCAGATGAACAGTAGTCAGGTGTAAATAACAATAAAATATTGTCATAATCTTCAGTTTATATTGTTATATTATTAGTGTTACCCATCCTAAAGTCTTGACCATCTCTCAAACACCACAGGGAGAGGCCAAGGGGTCAGCACATGTGGAGGGGGGCCTCCAGCAGTTCTCAGAGGGGTCACACAGCCACCTGCTGCACACCCCACCTGAGCCACACTGAATGCTGGGGAGGAAATATATGCAGGGAAACCTGGTATGGGCCTTTCCAGACTCTCCTTCACAGCAACAAAATCTCCTCTAACTCATGCCCTACCAATTGACAACTGGATCTTGCCACCTCCCTTTGCTACACAAACTGGACTACAGGAGTACCTGATCCACCTCTAAATCACCTGCCTGCCCAACATACAGGACATTCCAGAAGCACCAAAGTCTGTCAGCATATCACCAATTCACTCCTAAAACTTCAAAATACTTTTCTCAAATTAGCCAGTGTCCATAATGTCTTTCTGTAAAAACCTACTTCTAATACATATGCTTCATAACACACCTTAAAACTAAAGAAAGAAGTTTGGTTTGATCTTAGGGGAGTGGAAGAAGCAGACACTAAAGATGTGATCACCATGGGAGCAAAACAGACACAGAAGTAGCCAGCACTTGCAGGGGATCAGATGGTGAACTTTTCACCTACAGCTGTCACACAGCTCACAACTCCTGCCTGGTGCTCTGCAAGACACAGCATGAAGGTAAATCCTGTCTCAAAGAGTCAAATCTATATGGCTTTAAAACAGAGCATGGAAAAATAGCTAACTTTGCTCCCAAAGAGCCCTCTTGAAGGGATCTGTGGTCTACTGAGAGGCAGAAAATGGTTTACATGGGCACTGCTGTACTGTCGCCCGAATCAGAAAGCTGGGCAGAGAAAGAAGGCAGGCAGGCAGGCAGGCAGGCAGGCAGGCAGGCAGGCAGGCAGGCAGGCAGGAAGGAAGGAAGGAAGGAAGGCAGGAAGGCAGGAAGGCAGGAAGGAAGGAAGGCAGGAAGGCAGGAAGGAAGGAAGGAAGGAAGGAAGGAAGGAAGGAAGGAAGGAAGGAAGGAAGGAAGGAAGGAAGGAAGGAAGGAAGGAAGGAAGGAAGGAAGCTGACATAGGTATTAAAAAAAAAAAACCTCAGTTTTTCTGAACTTATAAGGAGTTGCATTTTTAGCCACCTGAACTCAATCAAAAGAAAATAACTGAAAAAATGTTACAGCAAGCGTATCTGTACAAGACTGGAATAAAATACATATCTCAAAGAGCTGCGAAAATACAACAGTGCAGCAAGTGCAGGTAGATGTTAATTTCCATGGCAAACTCTGTAATCTTGGTCTGATCAATTATCTCTCTCTGTGCTGGATGCCTCCATCCTCTCAACGCAAAGGGAAGTAGCAGCCTGCTGCTGCCAGCAGACTATCTGCTGAGCAACTCATCCAGGGATGAGCTGAGAACTGATAAATTTGAGGTCTGATAAACTGAGATCTGATAAAATTGAGATCTGAGAAAATACAGCAGATCCCATTAAACTCAACTGAAAGTCTGCCATTAATTTTAAATGTTACCTGCAGGTACATAAAATGTCCTAGATTCAGGGACAGACCTTAAGGAATAATACATAAAATAGAAGGAAAGCAGCCAAAAATCTGTTCTGAGTCTTATTCTGTCTTCCTACCTCTAGTGAGAAATGATGCCTTTTGCCTCAGTTTCAGGGCATGACAGCTATTTTATAGAAGGCCCACATATTTCTTTTAAGAGGTTTTTAAAAACAATTTGCAAAGAATAGGCCAGTTGGTCATACTGAAAGAAAAAGTTAAAGAGATGGCTGTGATTGTTTTTTTTCTTTTTAAGAAATACAGCTTCATGACATAAGAACTTGAAATACACAGGCTCAAATCTCAGGAATCTATCAGCTCTCCTTGTGGAAAGCCAGGTGAAAATCTGTGCTCACGGCTGTATCTCAAGGTCTCAGCTCTGAAGCTCAGGTTGCCTGCTTCCACCATGTAGCACCCTGGTACCAATCAACTCCCATAAAACACAGGCTAAACATTATGGGTATTTGACACAGATATTCCCTGCTTGCCAGAAACTGAGAGCTGAAGACAGCACAGACACACAGAGGAAGTGGAACTGACTACAGTGGGGACACAGCAGCTCGCTTTTGTGTTCTGGGATACTTCTTGATGTGTTTACACTTTCTGAAGTTTCAATTACCGATTATATTCACTAGGATAAACACAGCCAAGGCACAATGTTCTTCCTGTGTATTTGTACTCCACAGTGAGATGCAGGTATATGAACAGGCTGCATTTGGTTTCCACTGCACTCCACATACCAACAGCACATGCACAGACCACTCAGGCACTGACAGCGCTGCTGCCTCTGCAATAAAATACTTCTTACATGATCTACATTTTATGCAGTCCAAAATTCCAAGAATTACAGAGAAATCATGCATTTACCCTCTGACATCAGTATCTGCAACATTCATTTGAAGACAAATACACTATCCAAGCAGGAAATGTTTTTAAAATTTGTTTCATCTCTCCTTTGTAGTCTAGAAAGTCAGAATTTGCATGAATGCAGAAGCTAATTTTGTGCAGTGTTTTTATAAAACAAAAAGAATGCATGAACTTGATAGTGCAACAGTGAAATCCAGCAGTTCAGCTAAATTCAGATCTCCCTGATGTTTGTGCTGCTGCTGCTAAAAGGAAGCTAAGGACTGATCTTGTTCGTGTATGCTTTAGATACCCCAGGCACCATGCATGCACCTATAATGGTAATCACCTGGGTCATTTCTGTAAAACGCACAGTAATGTTAACCCAGGTAACTCCCTGATTCAGTAATTTAAACTCCCACTCATACAACTTCTCTATACACTTTAGATTGTGTAACCCACCAGCATGACCATGAAAAGCAAGTAATTTAGGTTCCAAGCCATTCAACCTGTATGCAGAAAAATCTTGCCACCACCTTTTATCTAAAAAAGGGCTCCACTCCCATTTTTCCAACCTAAAAGCTCATATGTGACACTGCTGGTAATGCACACGTGTGTGCACTGAGCAGGACTGGCAAACAAGCACTAATCATTCAGGGACACTGCAAGCACAGGTACAAATGCTCGTGTAGCTGCAGGGCCACTGCTCCACCCAGCTCTTTTCTTTGGATGTACTAAAGAGACAAGCAAGTATTACATGACTCAGAATGCAACATCCTAGCTAATACCATGCAAATGAAATATTTGGTCAGTTCATATCAACTATCTCAATACAAAACATGTTAAAAAGTGAAGAGTGGAATGCTTTCATGATTCAGTTTTTTAGAGCTTTCTATCTAATTTAATTTCCATTCTTATCTGGGTCAAAACCTTCCTCTTTCTGTTTTTGGGGTTGGTTTTTTGTGTGTGGATTTTTTTTTGCTAGATTGCTTTTAGTCTAGCTGAGTTTCAGAATCATCAGTCTGTCACACAAATGTTCACCTTATTACCATCTAGGGAACAGCACAACGGCTGGAAAAGCCATCAGGGCAGGGCTGCTGCTCTTGGTGATGATATTGTTTATATGAATGGGAATATGAAACCACAGCCTAAAATAGATGGTATGAGTAGTGCTTTGGAGACCATTCTCTCTCCACTGATTACAGAGAAAGCCTTGATGAGCACTTCAGGTCAGATAACAAGCTGTTAAATGGCCATGTCTCACTCATTTTTATCTCTTACTTCTAATAGAAAGTCACATCTATTTACAGCAAAGAAACCAAACATAAGCTAGAAGTTTCGCTTTCAAATATTACAAAGATGTTATGATTTGAGCAAAAAATTAATTGTTGTCACATAAAAATTGGTTTGCTTTTAATAATTAGAAATAAAGTTAGCCTTTTCTGTGTTTTCCTGTGTAAACTTATACAATTTCAAGATGAATATTAATAGAAGCATGGAGTACATGAAAATGGGACAGTGATTTTTCAAATCAGTTCCATCCCTTTCCTTCTCAATATTCCTACTGGAGCTCATAGTTTGCATATATTGTATTAAACACTGAATATTACAGCTTTTATAGTAACACTCAATAAGGAGAGTTTAAATGAGCACGCACTTATTAACAAACATCAAACAAAGAGTATGGCTGTGGTTAATAACTATGTGTTTGTGCTGTTAGTGTGAATCATTTTATTTACCATACTCACGCTCAGCCCAGAGATGACTTCACCTACTGAATCAATGAAGAACATTGACCTCTGAGACAGAAAAAGAAAAATGCCACTCTAGCAATACCATGTCAGAGCATTCCTAAGAGAAGAATTACTAGATAAAGAAAATTGATCAAACAAAATTCGTCAGAACATCTGAGCACCTACTTCTTTTTTTGCAGAATGAACTGTAGGAACAAGATGCGCCTGCAGTAATATTTCTGATCAAAGCAAATACACAAAAAACTCCACCTCAAGCTCTAGTCCTCAACAAAATACCCATTTATGCTAAACCCTTACAGGTATAATGGTTACACAGCCAGCTACAGCACCCCTTCCCTTCCCTGTACTCTGCATAAAGCAGGAAAAAAAGGCAGCAAGGCTGGAACAATCTGTCAGTCCCCCAGTGAAGAGTTTTCCACACCAGGCACTGAATTAGTCTTTGACAGCCAGCACTGGAAAGCAGACCCAGCAATTCAGGATGCAACAGGGGACAATGTGTCAGCACCAAGCTGAAGGAAAAATCATCCTTAAGAAGTTACAAATAACGCTGTTTAATACACGTGGACTTCTTTCTATGTATTCCTTTAACCAGTTTAATTAATGTGATTAAATAGAATTGTTACACTAATTGAAGAAATAAACTGTATCAATAAAGCAGCTCAATGGAAAAAAGAGTAATTACTAATATACATTATAAACTCAAGATAATACTTCAACCAAATCTACTAATTTAGCAATTTTAATTCCACCACTACTCAGAGCAAACGCAGATAGGTTCGTTATGGCCTTTTTACAAGAAAAGTTTACATTTTTTCCTGCAATCCCTGTTTCCACTCCCTTTAGTCAATTATATCTAAAGGCAGCACTTAAAATGGACCATTAATATGAGCAATATTAAAACTAAATAATATCCAAACCAAAAAATCATTCAAAAATCTTAAACAAAATTAAGATTAAACAACCTATAAACAGATATGTCAAAGTTGTATGGTGAATGTATCTATCTAAGGGAACACAGGTGAAATTCAATGAACATATGCCATGGTGAACACCACTTGTGCAATTTAATCACAATCTTTCACTCCTTCTTCAGATTTTTATAAAAAGAGTTTAGCTTAGTTTCTCACTTTTCTTTCAACTTTTTTATTTAACCTGGGTATTAAAAATCATTATTAGCTTGGTGAATATTACCTCATTGGTCAGTCTCAGTACAAATTTACAAGCAAAACTGTGTATCAGTTATGATGCAATAGCAGGTGAGAAGCCCTGTACTTTTCTGCACATATGCAGCTCTCAGTGTTCTTTTTGTTACTTTATAGAATATAACTGAGCTTAGAAAAATATAAAACAAATTTAACCTGAATCCATCCTTTAACCTCACTGCAAAGCCATCAGTATAAAAAATTAATGTGTCAAACAAGTCAAGCATTTTGGTGTCCAGTATATTTCTCTGCAATGTATTGCTATGCTTGTAACTGCTAGTTATGCACCCATAATACAATTTCTATATATGACCAAAGTAGTACTTGAACTAAAACTTCTGTTATTAGGTTATCAAATGATCATTTTTAGACCAGTTTTATTAATGTAATGATTTTAAACTAAATCGGTCAAAAAATTGCTGACAAAGCAGAGAAGACTTTTCTGCAGTATGAACTCTGACTAAGGATTTACAAGCCTTAAAACTCCAAACTCAGGTCATTCTCTTGATTTAACATAAAGATAGTTTTCTGAAAACAAAAAAAGCCCCACAGTGGTTTGGAGCTTAAAGAACTAGCTGAAGCTTATCATGAGAAACAGAGAAGGAAAGTAAAAAAAAATTACGAAGGAGATTGACATAGAGGAGTCAGACAGAAAAAAGTGCCTTTTCTTTACCTGTAACACAAAATACATGAGGAGGTATTGAAAACTAAGAGTTTTCTACCCTGTCACCACCCAGTGATGTATTCTGTAATGCATATTATCTATAATTCTGCCAATCCAATACAAACTGAAGTTAGTTTTCTCACAGGTGAACACTGAATAGACAGACTGCCTCTGCTATGGGGACTGCTGAGGGAGTATCATGCTTTTTATTGTCAGACCTTGTACTCCACACTTTTGCTTACCCTTGCATTACTAGGCATTGGTATTACACTGCATAGCACAATAAAAAATCTTCAGTGTACTGGCCAGGGTTTCAATAACACTGTTTGTTTCAAGTAGTCACATTTAAAACATACATGAAAATGCTGTACAGATATGGAAAAAGGAGCCAGTAACTCTGGTAAAAGTGAACTGGAGTGATCACTGCTTTCTCCTGCATAACACGAGGATGTTCTACTTCGAACAGCTGCTTTCAGATAAGCCTTCTCTCCAGCAACAAAAAGACAGATATTTTAGAGGAATGGCTTGACAAAGGTTAAGAAACCAACAAAGCAAAAAAACCCCACTTCTAAGGTTGTATTTCAACCAAAGAAATATCAGGTGGTACAATACTTCTGTTCATACAAAATTTAACAACAGGATTATCTCATTATAAATCCAGAGACATCTGCTCTTCTAATCTTTCCTATGGCCTACTATTTCTGCATGACTATTTAGTTCCAACATGCAGAATACTAGGAAGACTTAAATTTTCATCAAGAGTTCTGTGAATAGTAACAGATTTTTTTCTAGTACATATCTAAGTTTAAAATGAGCAATTCTGTAAGAATCTTGTCTTCCAATTTTTTTTCTTGCCATTTCATCTCATATTCTTATTTATATACTTGTGTGATTACTCCCTATCCATTCAAATTGCTCACTTTCTTATTTATACTCTGTTGTGTTTATTCTTTACCTGAGAATAAATTGCTCATGCTCAACTTTAATTTAATCATTGCTTCTATAAATTGTTTTCTGTTAAAGTAGACAGCCTAGAAAGAGAACAGCAAAAGAACTAAGGCAACAAAACCAGATATATGAACTTCAACTCTTCTCAGACATTGACTAGAAAAATTCAGAAGACTGATATTTGGAGAAGAAATCCCCCTCCTAGGTCCAAATGTCAAACTGAGAGGGTCACATAATCTACAACTGTTACCAACTCCATCTCAACTGTGGGACCAGAAAATCTCATTATTTTACAGTAATTTTTCATACTGAGTAATTTTTTCTGGCATGCTATCCCATCAATGCTGATTAATGTCAGCCTGCACAGAGCTAACAGAGTCCACTCTACACTGGCTTGGGATCTGCTCATTTCTCTTTGATGTCCTGACTTAGCTGCACCTATTTTAAATTACAATGTAGCAGGAATGAGTCCACAGAACAAATAAGGGGCCAACAGCTATGATCATTTAGGGACCTAGTACTGGATCATCCTATCTGAAAGCCAATTAAAGAAGAAGATGGAAGTCTTTGCAGCTATTAATGAAAACACAATATTTTCTTGTATCACCAATGGGGTAAAACAACTTTCTGATTGATAAAATGGATGGTTTCAGTATTCCTGTATTTGAAAATAATATGAAGTGTCCAATTATAGCATATCCTAGCTAGTGGTCTATCCATCAGCTTCATCCCCCCCCCAAAGTGGGGGATACCTCCACCATACCTCCACCCTGTGTCCTACAGCCACTCTTGGCTTCATTCCCACACTAACTTATTCTCAGGCTCCATTCTGGAGAAAGACAAGTTCTTCCTCCAGGGAAAAAGCCAAGCATGGCCCAGGGGTTGGTTTGCTCGTGACAGAGAACCCAAAAGTGAACCATGCCAGCACTGGCTCCTCCTGCCAAGGGCACCCAGCCCTGTTGCAGCACGCTGTGTGTCCTCAGATGCCTGCACATCGTGCCCGACGGCGAGCTCCCGTGTCTCTATCTGCAGGTTTCAAGAATAGCATTGCTGTGGGCTGTGTTATTTTTGGCACTATTTAGAACTGAGGAACCACACACATATATAAAACAAACAAAGAATATGTCAGGGCCAAAGAAACACTCTGTGAGCCAAAGGCAACGAGGTGTAGCCCCAGCACAACTGCTCCAGAGAGTGCCAGGGCATTTCCTGTCACGGTACATGAAGATGGTACAGACACAGCCCATGTAAGAGACAGAAAGAGAAACTAATCAACTTAATTAATCACGAAATGCAACAATCAATTCATCATGAAATGCAACAAAGGGAGAGAGGAAAAAAATCATGAGGAAGGATGTGCGGAAGAAAATAATTATGGTTTGGTTCTTTACATTAGTCTTCATGGAATAGTTTAGAAACCAGAATAATTATCTGTTTACAATGCAAAAAACGTTGAAAGCTGCCAATAGTAGTTCTAGAATACCAGATTTGCCAACTGGGTATGTTAATACCATTAACTTAATAGCTAATGAACTATGAACTAATCATAAAGATTATGTAATGTTCATATATTGCTACTGAGGAAACCAAATATTTTGTGAGAAAAGGGGTATATATTTAATTAATACTTAATTAAATCTTAGGAGTCCAATTACTTGTAAGGGAATTATAGAGAAAACACTATAAAAGGAACTGGAAGACTGGAATAGCCAGAAAGAGAACTTTAAAAACATGTCTGTACAGAAATACTTGCTAATCTGCTATGCAACTGAATGTCAATATGTTATCCTACTCATCTAAATATCCATGCCTTTTTCCCAGTGTATTTTGAGGCATTTTATCCTATAGAATCAATTCTTGAGGTTACCCCAAAATCAGAACAGATGGAAGATAATGAGGAAAAACCAGGAAGTCAGAGCATAGTTATAATTTTTAACACAATTTAGGGATGAACAATTTATCAGGCTGCACTCTTGACAGAGAATGCACAGGATATGGAAAGCCATTTTTTCACTATGCCTACAGCATAACTAATACCAATAATGCTCATCTAAATAATTGATACACTAGGGTCAAATTATCCCAATATCAAATCTAGACAGAAAAAGAAGTCATATTTCTTGATAAATACCTCTTAGAAATGCAATTTTGTTATTAAGAAATGTGGTGATTTAGAAATATTAGCTAGTTCTTGTAGTCAAATTTTAAACTATTGCAATTCATTGACTTGAGATACCCTGTGACAATATCAGCCAGGTGAGAATATTTATTTTCTGTACCTTTACAGAAGTGGTACCACTGCCTTCAAGTGAGGTCTATCATTAAACAAAAATGCATTGAATACACTTAAGCTTATGTACAAAGGTAGGAACTCAAACATATATTTTAAAGTCCTCATCCAAAGGTAGTTTCCATTCAAAGTACTAATTCCTTTAAAGTCACATCACTCTTGCTTCTTGTTAATATTGGTTTTCAGTCCTTCATTCAGTTTTCAAGTTACTGAAGAACGCCTCTCTCATTATTTTTCCAACTATAATGAACCCTCACAGGAAGTCAGTAAAACTGTAGAATCCCTTTCATATGATGATTTGTTGAGGTTTCTTTTTTCTGGGACGTTGAGTCTGCGCAGTGTCTCAGTCTCTTCCCTACCAAAGCCTTAAGTATTCATATAATACTCCAGTTAATACCGTCATATTCTTGCCCTTTTTACAACGCATTTTTAATTCTTTGCAAAACAGACACCTTTCTTATGTTTCTTATTACTTCTCTGCATGCATTGACTTCTCTAAAAAAATTGCCAGAAGTTCAAAAAGCTTACTAATTAATTTCTTAAAGGCTCTAACCTGCATATTCAAATTTTCCAAGTGACTCTTCCCTTGATGTAAGACAGTTTTCAATCACTTCTAATCACGCATTTTTCTGTTCTTGCCTTTCCCCCTCATCAATTTAAAAAGCAAAGCATACTTGATCTCATCTACTTTTAATTAAAGGGCCTCTTTCCTTATAGGTTTTTTCCTGATAATATCAGAAGTACCTTCTAGTGCTCTAGGCTCCTCCTACACTATCCTCCTACTCTTATGTTCTCTACAGAAAATGCGTGCCTAGTTCTCTAGATTTTTCTTGTCTACTCTCCATTGACAGTACCTACTGGAAGTCTTCCTTTACCCAAGTAACCTTCTATCAATTACACTTAAAGTGTACAGGTAACAATTTGCATACTTCCACGTATTATATAAATTTGTCTGTTTTGCATATTGAGTTGGAACAGTTCATAATCTACATACAATGAATCCTCTTTTTATATTACAAATATTTCCTCCCAGGTCATCAAAAGTAAATGTTCCTTGAGATGCACACTGTCTTCTACTGAGCACCAGAAGACTAAGAAAAGTAAGAATCAAATTAAATAAACAAGAATATATACAGAAGAGGGAGACAACCATGCTGAATGCACATTAGGAGAAAAGCCAACAAATAGATTTGCTTAAAAGTAACAAACCGTCTAATGAAGAAAGCAACAGTTCTTCATAACAATTTGCTATAAAGCTGTTTAGACTAACAGGTCACAAAATGCACAGGACAACTTGTCCCTAGCAGCAAATGAATGCTTAAAATCAGGAGAAAAGAAAATCCATTCAAAAACCAAATCACGAATCATCTTTTTAACATGTGAAGTTATCTGAAAGTACCCATTTGTCATCCACTATATGACACATAGGAAGACTGTTACTTACCTTAAACATGGATTTATAAAAAAAGTATTCTCTTGCTGTTTTTATGTATTTTTACTCAGGAATATGACATGCTTCCATAATGTCACCGTCATTATTACTTTCTGTCAATCTCAAGAGGCATTAACATTTCTAAAAAATGTCTCTAGTACAAATATTAAAACCTTCCTTATAGCTCCAATGATGTACACATGCTCATAATTTTTAATTTTGACCACTGGTTTTGAAAATTCTTAGTATTCATATGTTTGCCTATATGCTCAGACACTGATTGATCTTTTAAGGAATTGCAGTTGACCTGACCAAATGATTTTGAGCCTGGAAGAATATATTAGCTGCTCAGTTTTCATCAGAAGAGATATTGTGATGCCATGGTAATTTTGGAACTTTATTTTGAATATTATGTATTATGCATACTCATTTACTATGTCATCTGTGTTTCTTCATCAACCACTAGTACCATACTGCAATTCAAAGGTCTTTATCATTTCCTTGTCAAAAGTTATCTCCTTAGGAATGTCACATAATAGAAACTAGATCAGTGTTCATCACTCTTGTCACTGATGTGCATGGGGAGAATTTACAATGCCCAACCACTTTTTAAATTACTCTTCACTGCTAACACCTTGTTCATCTTTCTCAAAGTACTAAGGCTTCTTGCATTTCTATTTAGTTACTTAGTTTTCTTCTAATTGGAAATGAGTCATACAATCTGGATCTAGACTTTTTTTAAAAATCAAACTACCCATCAGTTACCAAGAGCAGTACTTTTTTTTCTAGCATCTGATTATTTGTTTTCTCAACCTTGTTTGTAATGATTTGTCTGACCTAACTTTACCCAGCTAAATGTTATTCCCACTATCTTAAACTAGGCATCTCTCATAAGAGTGGGATGAATTCCCAGCTAGACATGCCTGTCTCCCTTTATTACATCTAAAAAGAGCACAAACAGCTAACAAACTCAGCTAATATGTAGCCTAGAGCAAGTAATTTGAAATGTTAAAATGGGAAGTGTATAGCATTAGTTTACCCACTTGTCTCCTTGGAGACATGATGAAAATATATATCTGCTTTAATGCATTCTAAAACTCCACTCTGACCTCAAAAGTGAAATTCCCTAAAATACAATCTCCTTCCAAACCCTCTTGGAATTCTCTATCTCTGAAAGGTGCTTTTCAGTTTGATGGTCCATTTTTCTTCTTGTAGAAGCCAGGTACACATTAATTCACTTGGGACATCATCTTTCTTTCTGCATTCACTGTTCATTATGTTTGGAGAACCTGAACTGTTACTATTCCTCCACTTATGAAGCCAGTTTTGCCTGTCACTTCCACCCCAGAACTTCCAAACTCTGTCAGTGGACCCTTGTCATGGACCATGTTATAATGATTTTCACTTCGTTAGTCACCTGCACTGTTTATAACTCTCCCCGTTAGTGGTCTCTCCTTCATTATCAGTTCACATTGGTTCTGGCAACTGAAGAGTTGCCAACTGGTTACTTTAGTTCTTCTAAATTATTCATATTGATTACTTTGACAAATGTGACGTTCATGTCAGCCTGGAAGTGCAGACAAAGCAGAGAGAGGCACAAACTCCTCTGTTTTTATTCCAGTGGCTGCTACAAGTAATATTGTAGACCTTTCTACACAGTGCAAGCTCCACAGAACAAAGAATATATATTTCTTTGTGTATCCAGCACCTAATACACTTTGATAAATATTTTGACAGTGTTAATCAAAGGTGGTAATTATCTCATGTCTTCTTTAATAGCATCTTATGCACATCTTGGCAAATATGGCTACTTATTTATTTGAGCAACCTAACACTTCCGATTTCTCTTTGCCTTCTGGAAAAGTCTTACACTAGCCTCTTACATTTTCCTGAAGAAATAGATTATTTACAGATTTTATTGCCCTTTTCTCCTTAACTGTTATATCTATTTCTTGTATTTTGACCAAGCTATCAACTCCAAAATGCTAAATTCAATTAAAGTACTAAAAATGTTACATATTTCTAAAGATGCTTATGCAAAACAAATACAGGTTAAGATCTCAATTCAATGACTTAAACCTCACTTTTGGATCTTCAGGTGCTCAGTTTGGCAAATTTGGTTTTTTATAATTAATTAATTAATTAATTACCAACACAAAATTGCATGTAACTGTTTCACAGTTCCTCATGATGTTTACTATCTCTGTCTCCAAGGGCTTTTAACAGCATCAACCTTCCCCCTCACCAAGACTTCTTTTGGAGCAGGTCACTTACTTTGTAATACGGTCAATGTTAGCAATTTGCTTCTGGTTCCGGATTATTTCTATAGCTGCCCAAAGATGCTGGATAGCCTTTGTATCTGCCTGTCGTCTCTTCGTTAGGCGTGCCATGACCTGTTTACCTGGTCAGCTGCAGCCAATAAAAAAAAAAAAAAATACACCAAAAAGTTAACCAAGAATTATAAAATAAATTACATGAAATATGATTACAGGGAAAAATGTATTGTTGCATAGCCATTCAATTTGTATATAACAACATGTTTTCAAGTGCTTAAAGAGCAGTAAAAAGTGAAAAAAACGTAGTTTACAAGAATCCCTTCCACATCATGTAATTGAAACAGAAGACAAAAGGCAAGCAGTAAAATATATAAAATCAATATCAAATTCAGTTAATATCTCGGTTCCCTATATTTGGTAAAAATGCAAAACTACCCCAGCCTGAGGCTGCCACAGCCTCCTGCATTGCCTGAAGCCCTTCAAGTGGTACTTCACTGCATCATACGGCATAAGCATGAATTCTGACAAAGAGAAAAAGCTGGACCCACAGTTTAACATAAAACACAATTCTTGGAGTATTACCTTCATGTTCTTATCATTTACAGCTATTTTTAAAAAGTCCATTCTACGAGGAGAAACCAGAAATATATTTTCATGGATGATAAGTCTTTAAAAAAATATTTTGGAGGAGTTCCATTTTCTGTAACATGCTAAAACCCAACAGGACCAAAGTGCTTCTGATGGCATTTGCCCATCTAACCAACCCTGAACAGGAACATAATGAGCATCTGGCTTTGTTTACAAATTTTCCAAAAGCTGGAGGCAATGAGTACAGATAAGCCATAAATCGCCTACAGCTCCACTACAGGCACTGAATCCCTTTTTAAAAGCTTAACGATGCATTTTGATCACTAAATAACTTTCTTCCATTGCCACCACTTTCTCAATGAAAAAATGACTGATTTATGAGTGCTACCAAGGTCTATAATTTATTTTAGAGCTCTGTCCTCGGAATGAACCCTGTGGTATGCACACGGATATTTGTAGCTAGCAGAATATTAACTTCAGTAACCCAAAATAATATAAAAAATGCAAAAACATTTCACCATCTGTGCAATGTTAAAGATGGGAATTTAAGTACTAAAAGTGTCCCTGCTCTCAAATTCAGAAAAATGAACAGATCTGAGTATTCTATCAGTTGAAGCAATGTAATTTTCGAGTCTATGGGACCTACAGGTACTTATCAAAAAGGGTTCTCAAATTTTAGATCTGATATAAGCTTGGCAACACTCACTAACTTTACAGGTGCAATGAAATGAACGGCAACATTCTGTTATTAAGGATAAGAAATTATTTAAAAGCATTATACTTTAAGTTATGTAGCCCATTTAAAGAAAAAAAAAAGGAAAATAAAAAAGATGATGTGGAATGGTATGTACACGCTCAGGTCTGTGAGCCATTCCTGGCTGCAGGAGATATCAGGGAAGGGCAGAACAGAGCAGCACATGAGAAGATGTGGTGTGGTCACACATCGATCCCACATTCCAGCTTTAGAAATCCCCTCTCTCTGGGGTTTAAAGCAAGGGCAACTAGAGGGATCTCCCAGAAAAAAAAGGCCAAGAATACAGTTTTGAAGGAAGGATAAGAGGGAATGTGACAGACATACAGCTAAGAGTGACAGCAGTAGATAGCATCGCCTGACAATGCTTCAGAGAAAGAAAGTCTCCATTGGGAACAGCGGGAAAAGACACTGCATCCCTGTGAGCTCCTCTGCCTTCATTTCACAGAACATTAGGCCATTGCAAGCTAAAAAAGAACCCTGCTAATTTGTAAGAGAAACATATAACTATTTGTAGAATTTAATTTTTAAGAGAAATAGAGCAAAGCACAGAAAAGGTTAGATCTTAACACAAAAAGCGAGAATCTTCACAGACCTATAGTTTTAGCATAAAACTTCATTCCTAACACAGACATGACTGAAAGATCATTCTCCTTATTCCAGCTCTCCACAAACTCTCAGCTACAAAAGCTGTCAGACGATCTGGCAGCCAGCAAGCTGGACATGGGGTCTCTTGCACAGCATCACATCCCCATGCAAGGAGCAAGCGTTCGTCCTTCTTGACCCCGATAGCAGTGTGTAACAACAGGCCAGTTCTCAGTTTATTTACTAATCCCAACTCCTTTAAAAATAGCCACCGTTTCTGGCAGCCCAGCATATGGCTGCCATGTGAGCGTCGCACCCAGCACAGGCCACGGCGGGGTTTTCTCTCACACCCCCGTGACGCCTGCGCCCAAGGGCCCCGGCACAGCACAGGGTCCTGGGGAAGAAGCCACCTGCCACCTCTGCATGGCCACATGGCCCTGCCGTGCAGCCAAAGGGAAGGCTGGCTTGTGGGGATATCCCCTGGCCTGTGGGGATAAGGAATTCCCACTTCTCCGGGGCGGGAGAAGAAGCCCATGCTCGAGGCAGGGAGAGGGAGAGTGAAGGAGCACTGTAAGCACGAGCTGCTGAAGCCCTGTGGCTGCACAGTGGCAATGGTCCTATGGGACCACTGTTCCCTTTGGAATGTGCTTCCAGAACAAACTCTCCAACCAGCCCCTCGCCCCATCCTTATCATGCTGTGTTGGCTTGAAGCACGCCCAGGCCGTGCCCTGGGCTATGGCTAACTCAGCTCTCAGGACAGGCAGGCACCTCCCATCCCTGAATGCTGCAGGGATGTCACATCACTGGGCCAGAAGTCACCCCACAAAACACAACCCGTGTGGGTGCCCCCCAAATGGCTCCCTGCTGGCTGGCCCCTGCTCCCACTGCTGCACGCACGGGCACGGCCACGGCTCTTCCCCTCTGTTTGTCCGGAAATAACAGCAGTAGGGACACACATGGGACACAGCAATCACACCTGTTCTATTTTCTTTTTTTTTTTTTTTAAATTCAAGATACAGTAATTTTAGCAGGTGTTCTGCCTTCAAAGAATATACATTCCACTTTCATAACTTTGGTTTACTATTTAAGGGCACTTTCGTTAAACTCAAGAGTTGACACTCTACTACTGAAATAGCAGTTCTTACACACTATACTGCCAAAAATACAAAAATAGGGTTTTTTTCTTTCCAAAAGCCCAGACTACTTTAGTGTTATTTTAATCTTTTAATTGCATCGTATAGAGAAAATACAGTCTTTTTACATTACAGCAAAAGATTAAAAGGTTGTGGCATATTTCTTGCTGTTCATTGCACTCACTCTACCTCTATGGTAAAACTAACCACAACAGTCTACTCCCTGAACTCCTGCAAAAATATAAGTAGTTTTCTATATTATTACAATATTTTAAAGGGAACTTGTATCCAACTGTTAATAGTTCATATAATGCCTTCGAGTGCTACTTCCAAGCAACAGAAAATCCTCCCAGCATCTCCACAGGAACAACTTATTCATGCAAATAGTGGCTTACATTTTAACAGGAGACACATTAGTCTTAAATCTGTATTTATCACTCCTGATTATTTGCTTATGTGTGGGTTCACACACACACACATAGAGGAGAGAACAAGCATAAACATGCAGTGCGTGTGAGTGTGTGTAAAAATCTATGGCTCAGAGGTTAAGTATCGAAAGAGGCTGATTCACCCATGCAGTCTTTTAAAGAAGTCTGAAGTCCAAAGACTCTTTAAAACCACAATACTGGATTGTACATTTACAGATAAATGCTTGAAAATGTTACTTATCCTCCTCTTTTGTTAGAGCATTCATTTAAAAATCCTGGAAAGAACACCTAAAAGCTGAAGTAAATATTCATTTCCTTTGTATGATTTGCTGGGCACTATGCTCATTTAGCTATGGTACACCCTGTCCATACAAAATTATTTGCTCCATGCCACTTCTGTCATGTTTTGTTAGCAAGTTTATAGTAGCATACAGCTTCTGAGAGAAAGGTTGACAAACACAGATGACTGAAAATCTAGGAATTTATATAAGCAGGATCTGTCTTAGGTTTTTTAGGCATCCATGAGACCTGCAAAATATAAGAAATATCCTAACAGAGACAGTTTTGTGTGGCTGATGCACCAGCTCACACACTTCCATCACACCCTTACTCACAGAGAGCCCAAAGCAAACTATTTATGTTCTCAATTTTCAACTCTCTAACTTTTCTCATGCATTCTGTGCATGGTTGTACTGTACTTTGTATTTTGAATCCTTCTTTAATGTCCTAAACACATTTGGAAAAGTACACCACTTTACTGTGTGCAGCTTTCTTCAAGAGCCAAATGTTACCCACACTGCTCACAGGCAGGCTCAACAACCTGTGCTTTATCTCGTGAATACACAAGATAACACACACAGCACAGCTTATCTTCCCCAGGCCCCCAGCACAGCCCCAGCAGTGGCATAGCAGTGGCAAGGGGGACACTGTCAAAACAAATAGGCTACCAGTCATTAGCACACACTTGGCTGAGCCAAACACTGTACAGCTGTCTGCTGCAACTGTGGTGGGTATGGAAATCTGAACTTCAAGTCAAAATAAACAAAAATCACCTCGTAGCACCTCAAGGAATTTAGCCCAAGGAGCCTCCTGACCTGCTGCTTGCATCCAATTTAGCAGACACTATCAAGTACCAAGTTTAGCTAGAAACTCTCCCTGCACACAGGAGAAACTCAAAGGTAGTCAAACCTTGCCACGTGGTAGCTGTTAAACACCATCATCCAAGCAAAAGATGACGCTTCTGAAAACTTAACTAGTAATTTGGACTTTGCACCGAAGCAGACGGCGTTGCAGCTGGGTGCTGCTGCTCTGATGGGAGCTGCTAATTAAGAGCTGACAAGCAGTAGCTTGTTAAATCTTGTGTTTGTACTTCACTGCAAGTGAGGCTACCTGTGGTGCTCAGCCCTTCCAGTGCAAAGTCAAACAGGTTAAACTCCATCCCTGCTATCAGCCACCATTTAGCTGGGACTTTGTGTGCACTTAATTGCAATGGAAAGAAGGTTTAAGGAGTTGATCCTTGCCACTGCTCAGCTACTGGTTGCTTCATTTTGGCCTCAAAGCCCTCTGAGGGGCTATTGCTATTGTTTCTTCCACAATACACAGTGAAAGATTTTAGGCTCAAAAGCAGGAAGCAGCTAGGTTCAGTCCTAGTTTTTGTGGCTTTCATAGTGAGTTTGGGTGGTTTGGGAACTTAAACATAGGCTTAATTTCATATTTATAAGTACTTTATAATATGGGGTCTAGTGTTTCTTTAATTTTAATTCTTTATAGTAGGTTCAAAACTGTATATATGAGCAGCACAAAGAGTTCCAAATGTCTAGCTTTGTTCTTGTACTAAATGGGAATTTACCATTAAAATACAGATTTGCAAATTGATGCAGAGTTTGGGTCCCTGGACTTTATACAGATCTCCATTGTACTGTGAACTTCTGCAAGCTTAAAATTTAGTTTACAATTTAAACTGCTGTTAAATCATATCTCTCATCACCGGTGTAGTGGGAGTGTGAACTCTTAGTCTTCCCCTCCTACAACAATTGTGATTAAAAGTGGTAATTATTCTATTTTTACATAGGAAAGGTACAGGTGAAAATGTCTTGACTGAGCAGCAGCATAGGTTATGCATGGGGCAGAAACAAGAGACAGTTTAATTTCATTTCTTTCTTCCATAGCTGGTGACCTAAAAATGTGGGGAGAAGTGCTAGGGTGAGGACAAAGCTCTTGGTAGGAGAAATTCCATATTTTGCTTACCATTTATTTGTCTTCATGACTGTGCAAGATTATAGGCATAACCAAGGATTTGCTGGGCATCTGGTAGCAGGAGGCTCTCTTTTGTAAGACTGCGGATTATCAGAAATAAAGATTTTGCATACGAAGTAATTTTCAAATGTTGAAGAATAAGCAAGTGGTTTGGTATATTAGATATTTATTTTGGACTTAATCCCAATCCACTAAAATCAACAAATGCCTTTCTGCTGACTTTCCAGGGTTTTAGAGTAAACTTTCAACTGCAGTCTGATTGCCACATCCTCATAGTGAAAAACTTAGGGATGTGTTGAGTGATATTAGTGAAACTGAAAGATGTAACAAAGGCTTGTGCCTGAAATAGGCAAAATTTCTTTTTTAATTAAACTAAACTCAAAAATTAGACTATAAATTAATAAAAGTTACTGAATTCTGCGTTTTTTGGCTTGGTTTTTATTAGGAGATTAGTTCAGGCTGTAATGCTGCCATTTTGGAAGTTATTAAAACACAGATTTTTGCATGTCGAATGCGTGTCATTCCTAATGAAAACCTTTTCATTTCACTGTTAGCTTAAGGTCTACACAGTCTATTCAAAAGAGGAAAGTTTATTAGCATAATTATCCTAAATATTTCCCATGTGCAAGTACAATATCCCTGCTGATCTGTGGAGCTCCACCCTTTGCACTGCATTTCCCAACCGCACGGTTTGTAACCTCAATGTCATGCAACTTTTTGAGTGAGGTTTTGCATAGCGCCCTGAAGTGCAGTACAGACACAAAACAGGACTGCATGAATATAAAACTGTAATGTTTTGCTTTGTTCTCTCTGCAATTTAATTTTTTTCCCAACTCCTGTACACAGAATACATGAAAGCTTTTGCTTTTACCTTGTGCCATTTCAAGATGGCAGGGAGCCACTGTAGGAATCTGAGCCAAGGACATTACAGAATTAAAGGCCCCAAGAATACTTTGACTAAACATATGTGCAAGGTCTATTTTAATCCCTGATACTGCATTTATTTCATTTGTATTGTATTCCATTCATAATGATTAAGTAAGTGTCCTTCACTGGGGCTAAGGCACACGGCACTTGAATATTAAGCTGAGACATTTTGAATCATCAGTATACAAATGGTAGAACTCCTTATTTTTCTTTTGGAGCCAAACTTGGACTTTCCTGTTTAATTAACTCACCCTGTTAGAGAGAACTTGACACAAATGTTGAGGTGCCATCCCAAAAGAGAATTTCTAAAAGTGTAAGTGCAAACAAAGTATAACAAAATCTGATATGAAGCATCAACACAAGATGCTGAGAGAGACTGAATAACAGCCATCTACTCCAAACAAAGGCTGTCAAAGTGGTCTTGTCGGCTATCAAATACAAATATATGTACAGGACTAAAATCCATTCTGCTGCCTCTCCAGCCAATCCCAGTCTGGAATTTCAGAGACAACAGCAAATGCCATCCTAATATTTGAAAGAAACTATCCTTTGTTCCTGTCTGGCAGAAATCACTGAATAAAACTTTATCTAGCAATGCCAGTTTGGAAAAAAGAAAAGCATAGCTGCCAAAGAAAGTAATGTAGTTGAAAGAGCTGAAAGGAAAGAGCCAAAGCTGTAACCAGCAATGTAGCTACACCAGCTTCTTTCAAACAACTTTGTTGGTAATGGTCATCATGTTTTACTCTCGGTACTGTGCCTAGGTAAGCTGAAGCTCATAGTGTATTTTTTGCTATGGAGTTGTGTTAAGAAAAGGTTCCACACTAATCTTCTAAAATAAGCAGTATTTTCCTTAATATTTCAAATTTTAATTGGTATTCAATGCATAGAGAGTTAGTTTTTATAGCCAGTAACAAAATTAACAGTTACACAGGAACATCAAGAACCACACAAACTTCTGTTTTACTGGGAAAATAATATTTCAAAGCAGTTCTGGGGAGGTTTAGAATGGACATTAGGAGGCATTTCTTTACCTGAAGGGTGGTCAAACACTGGAACAGGCTTCCTAGAGAGGTGGTTCATGCCCCAAGCCTCTAAGTGTTTAAGAGGCATTTTGCATTTTCCCTTATTAACATGCTCTAACTTTTGGTCAGTCCTGAAGTGGTCAGGCAGTTGGACTAAATGATTACTGTAGGACTCCTACAACTGAAATATTATTTTATTTTCTTTCTACTCCTATTTTATATGACCACTGAAAATGCATACACTGTTAATGCATTTATCAAACTTCTGAACATAATTCCAGTTAAAAAAAGCAATTCAGTTTGGTTTGGTTAAAGCTTAATTAATGAAATTAAGTTATGCTAAATGGTTTCCACAATGGAGCTTGCACTAGTGTACGTTGTTTTAAAAACACAGTTCTTGCAAAATGATGCAAGTTTCTCAAGAAGATAAACTTCAGCTTCCATAGTAATAAAGCCTCTTATTTTCAGGATGATGATGTACTAGACTACTATTAAACAGACTTTAAGCTGTTCGTCTCTGAAGACTACTCATCTTGGGGCAAAGGAAATTTCTATATAAAAGATGGTCCAACACAAGTAACTTCAACATCACTAAATAATACATGGCTCATACAAGGTGTAAAAAGATCATCCTACACATTTCTTATCCTCTATCACAAAAAATAATGAGCTTTCATCAGATTTGTTTGTTTGGGGAGTTATCAAAAATAATGCTTGCACCCAAGTTGCAGTCAGCAGCACTCTGGGCTCCCCTGTACAAATGCACAGGCACACGGACACAAGCAAGCCACACACACCTGCCTTGACAAGAGAGGCTTCAACTAACACGTTTTGCCTTCCATTTGCCGGAGACTAAGAGCATGAAGAGGGTCAGTTACAGAAGATTAAATGACACGTGGAGATAGGATCATGTTCTGAACACACACTGCACACTAACACAGGCCTTCTGTGGTTCAACTCCACTCACTACCAAATCCCGTATTTTCCAAAGCAGCCTGAAGCTGAAAGATGCTCAAGGAGAATCCATGGAAGGAGTTAACTCCTAATGAGCAGTCTGGGCTACTTCCCCATGTAGACAAGCCCTTAGTAAATAGATGCTTCCTGTCCTCTCACTTGGCTGTAGTGAGCAGAGATGATTAATGCAGCTATGCATCCTGACAGGCTCCAATGTTCACTTGGTCGTAAAACAGGAAAAATCATGGCCAAAGAAGGCTGATGGTGAGGGCTGGAATTTCAGTTTGGATGATAAATAGATGCCACTTTGATTCTGCAACTCCCTCTAATAAAAAGTGATAGGTGGAAGACATCTTAGAAAATGCTAAGAAATATAAATGAGAAGAGTAGCTCCTACTCTGAAAGCAAGCTTTTGATCATCATCTTCCTTTCTGCTGTGAAAGCTAAGGAGCTTGCTTGTTTTGTAAGCCCCAACTGAACTGATGCAGTAAATTTCTCTGTCAGTAAGTAAGGTATAATAAATAAGGTATGATGACATAAATAAATAAATGATTTTTCATGGTATATTACCAGGGAATGTAATTCTGCATAAGGTCAGTTTCCCACTAAACAATGAGAAAGAGAGATACATTTTCCAGGTCAAAGAATCGTGAAAAGTACTAAATCATGAAAAAGATAAATTCACTGCAGATTACGTAAGCTATATGGTATAACACAGAGCTGATGTTGACTTTTTTCCAATTTAATGTGAGATTCCGATTTGCTGGGTTTTTTTCTCTTTTTCTGAACTACACACAACCAACGCTATCTTTAAAGTACAAATTGTGATTCTGGTGGTAGCCACAGGACTTAAACCTTACATGTTTGTAACAACTATTCCTCTACCAGGCTGCATTTTTATTGACAAAAGGCAGCTGAATCAATTTTTGTTGCTCCCTAACAAAAACAAAATCTGCCTGAACTTGTTTCTTTCAAAGCTCTTCTTTTTGGCCTCTCCCTCTCTATAAATAAAAGCACAACTACAGAACTTCTAAAACTACTCAGATATTGAATTATTTTAAAAGTGAGCATGTTATGCAGGCATGACCACTTTTCTCCAGCAATCAGGCCACAAGCAACATTAGCTCAGAGGAGACTTGTCAACAGTCATCTCCAGGAAAGCTGATACTATATAAAGAAAACAAGCATAATTCTGAACCAACTAAGGTTCCCAAACTAAAGCTCCTTCGAGGCCAATATGCCTGGGCTTACCCTTGGAAACTTTCAGAAATACACTCAGAACTTGGAGCGTTAAAACACATTGATCTGTAACGCAGGTAAGATGAGCCTAAGAAAAACACTGCCAAAGCTTACACGCTTCTACAGCATTAATCAAAAGAAACTTTCAGGCAGGGAGAGGATCAAATTGTAAAATCTGAGCTTTAGATCCTGCTTCTGAAATTCAAGGTGAATATCAGAAATAATGGACCTGAAAGTTTCATGCAACGCTCTCCCAGCTGTGGGACAATTCATCAAGAGAAAGAGCAATGCACTGTGGAAATGGAAGCCTTTCCCCTAGTGCTCATCTTGCTTAGCTTTCTCTTCCATGTTTTTTAGAGAATGTATTTCCTAGGTTGGGCACAGACATCTGGCTTAAAAGTACAATCTGAAGTACATTTGGAGCATATGTTCTCTCTTTCATAGGCAGTACCCAAACTCACTAATTACACACATTCCTACACAGCTTTCCTCTCATCCTGCCCCGAACCAACTCCATCATCACTTCCTAGTGAAGCCTAATCCCTATCCATGTCTAAGGTCCTTTCTTTTTTTTTTAATACCTCAAAAGCAGGTAATTTACTAAGTTTGCACTTTCTTACTTCAGATTGCTCTCAGTTCTCCCCCCAAAACATTCATGTCTGGGCAAGGACAAAGCTTGCCTAGAGGACAATTTACAGACATGTGAGAACAGCAGTTTTCATGAAAAACAATGTACAGTGAAAAACAACTGCATTCATAACTAAGCAAATCCTGAAGTGGAAAACAGCTGAGTATAATCATGATCTTTATTTTTGCTGCAAAAGTTAACAAATGGAAAAAAAATGAAGAAAATAAGTTTCAAAACCACAAACTTTATAAAAAGACACCTTAAAAGTCAAAACATTAATCAAACAAACAAAGATCTTCCGAAGATCAGAGCAGATGATGGAAATATGTTGCCATTACTTCAGATAACCGAGCTTCTCAGCAAAGCTGGTAATAGCTGATATCAAGAAAACCTCATCCTACCATTTCAGGTTGGTATGTCCTTCAGATAAGCTCTTTAAAAGCATGGGGGGAATATACCACTTAACTTTATAACCAGCTCTTGGTGTGGCTCATCGGGTGGCAGAGGTTGGGAAATGGGTTTTCTGGCACAGAGTTTTTCCCAACACTGTAATCTGGGATGCCACTCTCAAATTTGTTGAGCTGTTTCAAAGACCTTGGTGGGAGTTCTAGTGTGATCTGTTTTTATATATTTTCTATTGCCTATAACTTTCAGATGCTTCCAACTCCTGTTTCTCATCTTCTCTTACCTGAAGCCAACTTACATATCTTTATTTTTTAATGCAGAGAATTCTTCTCAAGGCTTCTCGAGGACCAGTCACGGGTGAATGGAATTATGCATCTTTTTCCTGAAAATCCATTTCACATCAGCCTGATTCTTGCGTGTTACATCTGTTCTGTACCACGTTTTGGTAAAATGAATACTTTGACCAGTGGCTTGCTATTATATTCATATGCATGTCCATGGCATATGCTGGAGCTACAAAGAGCCCTCTGCTGCTCTGGGACTACAGCACTTTCCACTTGCAGAATGATGTTTTGTGTCTCTTCTGGTGGGTGCATCTGAAACCTATTTCTTCAAGCACTGATGATGGTGATGTCGATGACATAGAGCAGATTACAAAGGCCCTTTGGGGAAGACATCACTTCCTGAACACTCAAGCTCTTCCTGCTCTATCATTATCTAGGGCTGAGGTTTATTAAAGGCAACAGGACCACACTGTTCTGTACTCAGCCATTTCCCTTGGACACCAAAACATGGGATTAACAATTATGTCAGCAAAACTAGAAAAAAATTCATTTTTCAGATTATTTCAGTTTTCACTACTGCCAGCATTTGGCTGGGGTTTTATTTTACTCCTTTAATCCTGAATGCAGATGAATGATAGGGAGCTCTCAGATAAGTCTCTGAGACAGCCCTACAGGGTGGGGGAAATTCCCAGATGTGTAGGACGTATCTGCATAGTGTGCCGTCCCTGTGACTACCAACAGAAGTAAAAGCCCAGAAAAACGAACTAATCCTACAATCAGCTTCTCCTAAATTTCAGAAAATGTCCTTCATTAAATACGGCCTCCTGCTGTGATTTCTGCAAAAATCTTTTCTGCATAATGAACTGCAAGAATATCATAACATTATGGTGTTATCACAAAGGCCAAACCTGTTGACTTGGAATGTGGATTTACAATACACTATTCTGCAGGAAACAAAATACTGGAGTTCTGGCAATCTCTCCAATCAATATCTTATTTCATCATGTGGGGTTCTTTCAACCTAGGCAGAAGACTTGGAGTCCACTGTGCTGCTGGAGCACCTGCCTGGAATGACTCCAGCTGTGATGCCTGATGCTGAACGATCCATTTAACTTGGGGCTATTTCACCAAGCACTAGAAACCACCAGAAACACAGCCTAACATTTCATCATCCTCTTAAGCTGCTCCCTGTCCTACAGGACTGAATGCAAAGTGGAAACGGAGAGGGTAATTTGCTCCTGACAGGGTTTTTGAAGCTGGATTACCAGATTGCTTGATTTCAGACAGCTACTCCCTAGGAAAGTGGTTATTTTCTCACAGGGGTGTAACGTTTCTTCTCATGTAAGTCAAATCCATTAATGAAGAACACCAAGTCCAAATCTGGGAGGACTTCGTAACAGTAGTGATTTCCTTACAGGCTTATATGGCTGCTTCTCTTTGATACACTTACATGCCAAAATTCCTTCTCAAATGGTTACTAGAGTGTGGTCAGCCCCTATTTCTCACTTGTTCATGCCTGCTTCCTAGAGATTTAATTTAATTTTTCATTTTGCTCTTTTGAGTACAATAAGACATAAAGTGAGACTATGAGAGCTTCTTTTACATGGAGGAGCAAGTTTCCTTTGTTTCAGTGACACTGAGGCCTCGGTGGGTGACCACAAAGTGACCAATGCCTTATTCTACCCTGTACCATGAAATCCAAGACATTTTTCACTGTTGTCATCTTCATTAATAGAAACAGAATGTGTTCATCCAAGTGATGCTGAAGAAAACCTACGGGATACTAAACTGGTCATTTTAAACTGAAGAAAGACAAAAAAGGTATTGTTTTTAAACACTTCACGTCTGTTCTCCCAGTGCTGAGAGATTCTGACTTTTACCACCTTTTTTCTGTTGCAAATAGTCTGTTATTTATTTTTAGGCATGAGCTTTCCTACTGAAATCAACTGTGGGTTTACAATCTTTGCTGAGTTCCAACAACAGAAAAAAACTCCTTTTGAGGAGACTTTTCAGGTATTGTTTGCTGGAGACTGCTGCCACCACAGTGGTCAAACTAATTTAAAGCACTACGCTAAACCAGCTGCAAGAAATTGTACTGTCCAGTCCAGCAGCATGGTTGTTAAACCAGAGAGAGACTGTCCTGTCTTCACTCGTGCTTTTACTGCAGCCTTTGAGCCATAATAGTTTTGGTGTGCTAAAGAAGACACTGACATTCATGTCAGTGTCTCTGGATTGCAGCTTCTGAGTTTATGACAGATGGGAAACCAACAGAGGAGTTAAAATCCTGTGAATCCACGCACAGCTTATAGCCAGTAGCCATCTGGCTGGAGAGCTACATAATACCACAAGAGGATGACAAAAAAAAAAAAAAAGCAGTTTCATTTGCATTTCCATTTCTCATCCCCTTCTTTGTCCTACCTGGTTTGAATGAATACACTACCTTACTTACACTTATTACAAACAGTCTTTCAGCTATTTTGTACGGGTTAAACAACTACAATATTTTCTTACTAGCACTTTTCCACACAGAAAAATAAATTCCATGTTAGGCAAAAAGTCCAACACATGACAGCATATAAGGTTTTCTGTGGCAACAGGCAAATAGGCAGCATTTAAGCGAAGTGTAAGCATTTGAGGAAAGAACAGAGAAGGGGAAGCACCAAGCAACCCCATTCAGCAGCGCTTCCAGTTGCTCTAAAAGCAATTCCAGGCAGAAAAAAAATGTAACACAGGGCCCCTAATGTATAATTACTTGAGAAAAAAATGTGGCCAACAAAAGTTACCCAACCTGTTCAGAGAAGAAAGAAGCTCTTTACCCCTAAAATGTGCTGGAAAGGTTGAAAATCTGGTTTTCAAAGCAAAAAAAGTAAAAGCTTTAGTAAAAACCCCTTTTGCACAGCAGTGTGTTCAGCTGGCTTGAGACAGGAAACATGCAAACCTTCCTTACAGACAAAAACCCTTTTTTGCCTCAACCTGCTGAAATGTTTAGCTAGGCACTTTCAGCCCCTGCATGTTTGTTGGGGTTTTAGCTTTCTCAAAAGAGCAGATTTCTGATGCAAAGAAAGAGGAGAGCCACTACACCAAGAATTCTTTTTCCCTGTGAGTTGTGTTGCAAAAATGAGAGCATATTAAGCAACTCGAGAACAGGAAATAACACTGACAAACAAAACTGATATTCTTTCCATAATGTGGTCACTCAGAGGAGGACATTTGAAACTTCATCTCTCCAAATCAAGAAATGTTTATTCTACTTTTGGCAAGGCTGCTGAATGCATGTGTGCTTCCTCCTTCTAGGCCAAGTGCTTTATGATCCTTTCAGTGAAGCAGATAGTCACACTAGAGTAGAAATGAACACTGAGCTGCAGTTTTCTCATAAAGCTCTCTCCTTCGAGAAATGCTGTTTTATTGGTCCCCAGGTGGTTTGTGGAAATACAGTAGTAGATATGTGGGAACGTATCTGAGATCCTTTCAGCTCACCTGGAGCATCTGGCATTGCAGGTGAGGGGTGCTGAAGCTCCAGCTCCACAGCCAGAGTCCTCCTGCAGCTCTGTCCTTTTGTTAGCGCAGCCTCCAAGCTGGAAAAACGGATTGAACGCAGACATCTATTCCTGAGCTAATCACTCCACGCTCCCTTCACACTTGACATGATCTACTCAGGGCTACAATTCATCTTGTTGTGAAGCAGACATTGCAAATAGGTCAGATGAATTAAGCCCTAAAATTAACCATTTCTCTCCAGGGAAGATAAAGTGAGAATGGGATGAGAAGTTCGTGTGGCTGGATTTAAATCACACACACTGCACTCAGGCTGCCTGCTTTAACCAGTGCCTACACTTGCCTGCTATAAGGTCGTGCTTACAACTGAATTTCTTACATCTCAGCTAAGGGCTCTAGCCAGCATATTATTGATTTTTCTGCTACTTTGCCTTTTTTGGATGAAAAATTTCATCAGTATGTTTTCATTTTCCATATGGACATCTTTGAATAACTGAAGATATCTTAATTTCCCCATCTGCCTAAAGAAAAAAAGTGCAGTTGTGTTTTTCATTGAGAAAGGCTTAAATAACTGCAATTTTTCCCTAAAAAAAAACCCAAACAAAGCCAGGAATATTTCCTTCATAACCCAAGTAATATCATTGCAATTCTAGTAAAAGGGCTGATTAATGACAATGTCTGATATATACTATAATTTTCAATGGGGATAATGTGTATTTTGAATTTTTTTTCTGGTCAGATTGAGTTTTTAATTAAGAAAAAGTGCAGTGTAAGACACTTTTTAATTTTTCTTGTAAAAAATGTGATTTTAATAAATGTGGCTATCTATCCAGACAAAATGAAACTGCAAAAGCATAACTACAGAATTTTCTTCAGTGTTTTACAACAATGCTTTGATCAAGCAGAAACTGAGCTAGAAAAGAAAATTAATATCCTTAGTTATTTCAAGAGGCTAACTTTCTCTAACTTTGACCCCTAGGTCACAAGACTGTTTCTTTCAGATCAGTGGTACCTTCATTGAAAGTAAAGTACAAATTTTTCATCCCTTTTTATAATGTTGCGGCCTTTGTCCTCTATATAATATCACTCCTGGAACCATCATCTCACCCTCCTGTCTTTATCAGCACTCAGTTAATCAAATTTATTTGGTTGGTCTGAGTTTGATTCTTACATGAATTTTCTGATTACCTCCAAACAGTTTAACAAGTTCAATAAAAAGAAGCTGCAAACATATAAGCAGTAAAAAAATTTCCATACTGATGTCTTTGTCTTCAATAATTTAAAATAAACACCTTCCTTTATTCCTTCAATTTGACCTTGACTTTTATGGACTCCATGGGAAGTTATAAAATGGAATGTAAAATAAATTTTGAAATGCTGAAACCCAGGTTTCAAGCTCTGTTCCCAGGGAAGCTGTATGTGGAACTACATCCCATGGGCCAGCGAGCCTGCTCACAGGCCATGCCCCAGTCCCCTCCAGGACTTCACTTCGGAGGACTTCACAGTCGGGAGTTATCTGACACTATAATTCAAGCCTTTAGCCTTGGAAACCATCTTTATCTCTTCCTTTCATTTATTAAGGGTTAATACAATATTCCTCTACCTGCTGAAACATGTTGCACTTCCCTAATTTCCTGACTAAGAGGAAACGGCATCTAAATTAATTCCTATAGGTTTTACTTACAAAAGAGGACCTCACATAGGATTTAACTCTGTATATATTCCTCATGTTGCACTTCAAATAAAATATTTTAACCAGCAGCTGTTATTTAGAGCAAACCACAGAAATAAAAAGCTAAAGCAAAAATCAGATATAAAATACACTTCCATTTTTATGTCAAAAGAAATTGCCTACTTCATGCATTCAGTTCTCTTACTGCTGCTTATAAGAGATGAGGTTTTTTTGCATGAACTGGAACAACTGATTTTTACGAAAGAGTTGAATTAATTCTCGAAGTAATGTGCAAAAACGGTTCAAGTTCATTTCTATTTGATGTTGGCTCAGGCAGTTTTGTGCTTTCACAGCACCACATCTCCAGGATCTTTTGTTTCAGACCGTGCTGGTGTCATTCAACGCAGCAGCAGTACAGGGAAGCAGGGCACTGTTCTGTGCCAGCACCTGATACGATATGGTGACATAGAGAAGACTCTGTCCTACCCCTAACAACTGCTAGGAGCAGTGCTTCAGAGAAAGGAGGCACTACAAATAACCAGAATGAACCTCACTAATTGCAGAAAGCTTTGCAGGTGACAGAGAGGAACGGGGCCTTTCCAGATGCTACAGGTAAAGCACTTATGTCTTAAATCATGAGATTTGATTACCCTTCTCTAGGCATGCTTTGCTGCCACTGTTATTAGACTTTATATCATCAAGCCCTTTTCGAAAATTGAACCACTATATTTAACTATATGACCTCCGTGGTATTCTACAGGCTAAATGCCCACTGTCCAAAACATTATTTATACCTTAAAAAATTACAAGTTACTCGTAAATATCTGATTTCTTGAACTTGTTTTATGAAACTGAAAAAGAAGAAAGGAACACCATCTGATCATTTCACCTCTTATTTCCTATTAGTAGATATCTCAAAACTATTTTTTTTCACTATTTCATTTCCAAAACAAATAGAATACACGTCCATCCCACCCCATCATCTCACAGACAGGACCTGTCACTCCTCTACACATTACTTATACTTCTATACTTTACAGGACTTTGAAAATTTTTAAATTTTAATGTAATGATTGAAAACATTAAGCCTTTATCTCTTCTTTGGTTTTTGGTCTCTCTCTTATGGCTACTAACTGCAGCAAGATGACTTCCTGATACAATCCTTTAATCAAAACCCCTCCGGCAGGACCACAGAGGAATGAAAAGGAGTTCCAGAGACATTTTTTCCCCTTCAGCTATTCTCCTTAAGAGTTATGGATTTTTCTTTACTCTTTGAAGACATCTGTATTAAATTAAGTACACAACAGTAATCCTAACAAACCCAAAATTTACTAAAACAAACAGAAAATGGAATTAAACCAAAATAAATTGTTTACTTAACGTAGCTGAATTTACAGTTCTCATACATTAAACTAGATAAGGCATAAACTAGATAAGCTTGACTTCAGATAAAAAAAAAAAAAAAAAAGAATCCTGTAGCTTATCCTTTGAAATTAAATATCCTTTCTGACCACACCAGTCAGCCTGTCAATGCTGCTTGCAGACAATTCTGTTTTTGTCTCCCAGAGATATGCTTAATAAACCCTGGTTAAGGTTTCCTAAACATTTCTCTGAACACAAAAAAAATGGCCTTTGGTAAACAATTTCAGTCTCCATTCTCTGAAGAGTTACACCATCGAGGAAACAAAAAACCTTAATTATGATTTATGACTGCCTTTTCAAGGTTTATGACCCAGCTCAAATATTGCCTTTTGCTAACCATCCTGGCTAGGTCTCTAGGTTCTGGCCAGACCCATGGGCAAATCCCATGTAAAGTACACTCCCTCTTCCACTTGTCACATGTGATGAGTTATAGACAAGGAATAAGGGTCACTCTTAAAATCAGCTACGTTTCAAAACAAAGTGCAATGGACATTTGGAAGAAATCAGTCTTGGTTGATGTCTCAAATGACAGATTGCTTTTTGTTTCCACCTTTATGGGTTTTAGCACTCACAAATACAGTTTTTGCATGAGTACCCTGTGTCATTTAGCAGGTGGTATTTCCCTGATATAAGCAGAGCATGACTCTTGGATTGATATAATAAAAACTGATCTGTAATGGAAACTTTTGCCACTTTGGAAGTATAATGAAAATGGCAGGCTTGCTCCTTCTCATATGCAGGCATGGATGCAAACAGGCCAGCAAAAATGGCTTAGATAAGCAGAACTTCTTCCTGTTAAGCAAGTAATGACAAAGTGCAAACTGCAGAACAGGCTCCACACCAGGACACCCACACCGAGGTACCAGAAGAATGAGGAGAGCAGTGGTGAGCAGATCCCATCAGTATCCTGTGATATTAAGTGTAACTATTCTCATCTTAGAGAATGGTCTAAGCCATTCTCAACCCTTTATTCTCCCCATTCTCAACCCTTTATTCTCCAGCCTCTCCAATAAATTTGAAATGAGAAAAAAACCCAGTATCCCAGACAAGAAGCACAGAAGCCATGAAAATAATGGAGGTACTACAGAGCTACCTAACACTATCCACACAGGCTTCTCTGATGTGGTACAACCTCAGAGCTGAACCAGGGCTACTGTAATCAGCGATGAAAAAGAAGTCATCATGACTTGAAAGCAGATTCTGCAGGAGAAGGTTAGCTTGTGGCTCCCAGAGCTAGAACTGTGTCACATACCATTTTTGGTGTGACTGGAGGCTTGGAAGAAGCCTTTCACCAGCAGGAATTCAGGGTGTGGCTGCATTTTTGGTTCCCTAAAGCCAAAAGCAAATGAACTGTGATCTCAGATCTGTTCAATAGAATATTGTTTTAATTTTTTTTTTAAATTATGAAATCACACATAGGACAATCTTTCCAAGCTCCAGATCAAGTTAATTTCAGTCATTACACAGGCAAGCAGAGTTACTCAAACATTCAATTAAAATAACCTTACAGAACTGTATTTAAATTGTATCATCACTCTGATGATATCCAAAGCAAAACATAAAATAAAGGTCAGCTAGAGAACACTATGGAGCAAGTTAATACCCATGAAAAATGAGCACAAGGAAAACAAAACTATTCCCCAATGAAAAATGGTAGCAGAGGATGTGAGAAGGGATGTTATTCCTCTCCTTTATTGCTGCTCATCTAACAGAGAAAGAGAAAAGGAACTTCAAAATTTCTAATGGTAAAAATACAACCCTGCCTTACCACATAACAAGGAAAGAAAGAGTTAGAAAAGAAGGTGCATAACCAAAATAGGACCTCACTGCTTGCACATCTCCCTCTCAAGCTCCAGGACATACACCCAGCCATAGGTGATTTTATTTTTTTTTTTTTGTTTGCTCAACAGTTTCTTACATGGAAATAATTTTGTAATTGACTTAAGGCAAGGATTCCTTCTTAAAAACAACCAGAAAAAAGCCCTAATGCTTTGGTAATCTCTCTCTTAATCCTCTCTATACATTATCACTGGAAAAGACTTCAAAACTGATTAATCCAAAGATAATTATACTCAACTGTTCACCAATGAGGAATAAAAATGTATAGGAAGGCAGCTAATACACATCTTCCTTAAAGAAATAAATAAAATATTCTTTCAAAATGCTTTCAGATATACATATTGATAATAACAATAAAAGCTAATGAATTTCACCTAAAAATCTCTAGTTGGTTCCTTTAAAAATAAAATAAAGTTTTTCTCAATTTTATAAAGTTTCAGCACACATTTGAGATGAGTCCAAGAATCTAGCAATGCATGTAATTATTTCTACTGCAGAAATGTTTAGATAGCATGCCTCTATCTGTGAGAAGGGAAAGGCCTCCTTGTTTTTACAGGAAAAATATGTAATATGTTAGCCATAAATTAGCATGCTACTTTGAGTAGTAACCATGCAAAATCAACCTTGATACAAAATTCAAATTATTCAGAAATACATTAATTTTAGATCCTGACCTTCTGGCTACCGCTGCAGTAGAATACAATTAACACTTTTCTGAGGCTCTCACAATGTATATTCAGAGGGTTTATGACTAAGTGATATATGAAATGATACAAGGGACTCTTTGAAGTATTGCAGACAAAAAAGAACATTGAAAAACAGTATCTGCCATGTTTACACACAAATATTCTGCATAAGCAAAACCAAGCTAAACACATCACCGGGATAGTTTCTTTACAGGTGGTGAGTTCAGACAAATATTATTTGCCTTACATTAAAAATACGACAGAATGCCTTACAATTGCCTTACATTAAAAATATAACAGAAGACTGTTAACAAGCTAATGTTTTTAAAACAAGAAAGTGAGGACACTGAGTGTATTTTAAGGACTCATTTAAACTTCAGTGTCAGAAAGGTCAGCAGAGTTTTCATAATTATCCATACTTGGGGAGGATGCTGGAAGAGTGGGAGCTGAGGCCCCATTTCAGGGGTAGGTAGGTGTGTACCAATGCTGCTAAACATGCTGAGATTTTTTATTAAAAAACCTTCAAGTACTTTTAGTTTTGATAACTGAATTATCCTATTGCCAAAACCCTACAAAAAGTGATTAACAACTGTGAACGTGCACCTAGGTTCTGCGCAATCATTTATGGACCGCTGTAGGATCATCAACAGATGTACAACCCAAAACAAACCCAAATATCTGTGACATCTCTGCATTAGTATCTGCAGTCATTTACGGTAGTTAAGATTGGATCTTTTAATACTTGGGCTATAAAGGTGTGATTCACCAGGGCTCTTGACTACAGTATGGTTCACCTGGGATTCAGGAGTGCTCAGCACCACACTCCATGCAAGGAGCTGTTCCACACCAAAGCTGGAGCGGCTGATGGACAGCCCAGGCTGGAAGTGCTCAGCTGCCCTGCTGGAGTGCCGTCACTTGCACAAATAATTACATATTTACTCTAACATGGCACAAACTCTCAAATCCTAGATAGCTGCACACTCCCTGAGGTTAGAGACCAAATGTCCATGTGCCTCACCCACTAAATGTAAAAGCTTAAGATACTACTAGGCAGGAGAAACTAACTCTTATGTACACTATTAAAACCTCCAGTGAATAAACATTCATCACTGTGATACTGACCATTAGTTTGTACCTGGAATTTAATTTTTTCTCATCCCTATAGAAGCAAGAATTAAATTTACAGTGCTTTTTCTTTAATTGTACTTTTAATTATACTGACCATAGAAAGCAAAATTCTTACAGAAACCAGGTATTTTTAAAAACCATACCTATTTCAATTTTCACAAAAGAATCTGGAGAAAGGAAATTATGTGCTACATTTTCTTAATACATTATGCCTCCAGTGAGCTTCAGCTCTGATGGAAACTGCCACCACTCATTTTTTTAATTACTAACACAAAGCTCTGGATTAGTTAAAGAGCTTATGAACTCTTCAATACTTCAAATACATTGGTAAAGCCAAAAATGTAAATGGCCTTCATTCATAACATTTTAAAAGCAGGTGACAATTCTCACAATGGCACTGTAAGAAAGCAGAGGAAATCGCTCTCAACGGGTTTGAATGACCCCAGGACAGAAGCTGGCATGTCCAGACCAGTGTGAGAGTGGAGATGGTCCTGAGGTGCCCCTCACCACCACACAGGAGCATAAAGACAAACAGAAAAGCTCTTGTTCACACATGCCTGGCAAAGAAGAGGCCCCACAAGGTAAGGGCCTGAGAGGGAGAGAGCTCCTCAGACTGATCCCCGTGAGTGCAGGACTGGGAAATGCTTTCACTGGAGACAACCTGGCACCACTCTGCTCAGAAACCAGGGTGACGATGGGATGGTAGCAGGAGCTGCATAGAGGTAGAAACTGGCAAGAGAAAAAGTCTACGGGATGATCCAGGCTAATTCTGGAGGAGAAAACATTATCCGCCACTGGGTCATGTCCATAAATTGATTCCATGGCAAAATCCCACAGCTCAAACTACAAATGGATATATTTGGCCAGTACACTCAATACTGGACTTGTCATAGTCCATACCCACAGTCCATAGTCCATAGTCCATACTCAGAGCTCCAGGGTACTAAATATTATCCAAGCCCCAGAAAAATATTTAATTTCCAAAGCTCATAGATAACCCTCCAAGAAGATACTAAGACCAGGTGACTGGGCAACTAATTTTCTCTAATGTAATTCCTATACTAGCATCCTACAGAAGTTGATTTTTTGGTAAGATTTTCCAAAGAACTTCAAATGCCTGCCCACAATCTAAAGCTGGGGGAGTTGAGTCTTTGAAAGGTTAAAGGTCCTGTCCAAGATCTGTAAATAGCAAAGACAAATCTCCAAGCTCCATCTCTCCTCCCTTACCCCACCATCATGAATAAGAAATAATCCCACACCAGAGCTTTATCCCAGGGATTACAGAAATTATTTTGAAAGACTGCATATGGGAAAAATACATAGATCTAAAGTTCTGACATGAATTCTAAGTAAGATTTTACGAGAAGTAGTTTCAGTTCAATTCTCTGCTCCAGTTACAGTCTCTCTTCTAAAACTCAACTAAAAGAAACTCATTTCAAAATAACCAAGATGAATAAACAATCTTTTCAGCACAGCAGCAAATCAGGTAGATGGATGTCTTAAAGATATGAGTTCCAAGTTTCACATCTCATTACTGCCTACAGCCCTCCGGTCTCAATCCTGACAACAGCCAATAGCTTTTATGAATAAGCATGTTCTGGAAGAGACGCTGGACTACATGGCTGATAGACAGATAAGATGGAACAGAAATACAGAACATCAAACATCCATTTACCACAGGTACCAGCCTAGGAGCCTGCAGTAATGTTTATGCAGATAAGAAAATAAAGATCAAAAAGAAAGCCATGCAAATAGTTTGGTTCTATTATTTATTGTAAGATTTTGGCTTTGTAAATATAAATCAAATACAAATGTACAGTACTGCCAAGGAAATAAATTATATTAGATACCTATACATTAATATATTCCAGTAAACTAGTCTAAGGGACAAATCTAGCTATAATTCAGTCAAGAATCTGTACAGAACCATACTATTACATTTCTATGGTATGTGAAGAATAAAACTAGTTTAAGCAATACAGTTCTTCAAATCATATCAAAAGCAAAATGACTGCAAACTCCTAAAGCAATGTTACTAATTTATCATTGTTACAGCTTAAGAATGTAGCCACATCACATAAATTGCTTCTCTCTCATGTAGTATCTTTGAATCGCTCAATTTGGAAAAAAAAAAAAATCCAAACTGTATTACAAAGAGACTGCACTTTATAGCACAGGAGGTAGCAGACAGTGAAACAAGAAATAATATAATGGCATGAGGAATTATATGCACTTTGCATTGGACTTATTATTTATATGATAAATAACAAGTGCACAAAAATTTGAGACATTCAATTGTTTTTCTTGAAGAAAAAAAATCTGTTTGGTATAGGGCAGCTACTTGGAAAACACATAGATTTTTCAGTAATTCTGAAATGAAAGTAGTCAGTAACAGCTAAAATGTATTTCATACCACAAAATGCCTTCCTAACCATTGTGGGATGTTACAAGGTGTACATCTACTTCAATTAAAAACAGGATAAAGATATTCAGAATCCTAAACGACAGCTTTGCCTTCCCTGGATCTCATCCAAGAAGGAGTAGTAGACTTCATCATTTTTTTCTCTCATAATTAAAAAAATGCTGGATTTCTCTTCCACTGAATTATATATTTTTTATGCAAATCCTTATTTTCAAAAAACAAGAAGACAAAGAACAAGGGAAATATGGGGGCACTTTATTTCCTTAAGGTAATTCATCACACTGATACAATTTTGGTATGCTAAATTCTATTTCTCCCACATTCATGACCTGCTCACTGCTCTTCTCCTTAACCATAGCACCTGACTACTTCTCTGCCGAATTCAGTTTATTTTAGTCATTTTCCCACACCAAAAGCCTTCTCAGTTGTCCATCTGATTTGCTATAAATTTTCATGGATTATAGTCCACCTCCCTGACATCCTCCCCTCTCCTTCTTATATCTTGTTTCCTGCAGTCGTGGGAAAGGGATACGAGATGTTTCATCTGTGCTCTGCTTGATTTTCTTGAAGATCCTTATTGCCTTTTTTCTCCCCAACTGCCAGCATCTCAAAAAGCCCAAAGATTTTATAAAAAGCAGTACCAATCAATAAATTACAAATATTCTTTTAAATCACCTCAAAACTGCTTTGAAAATTCAGTGCATATAGTGAACATGAAAATGCTAATTAGAAGGAATAAAAAATAAACTGACATGTTTTCAAGTGGTCGCAGCTAACAGTTACAAGAAAGCAAGCAACAGAAGTACATATTGGAAAGTGAATCTCATCACTTAAAAATGCAATAGTTCTTTTTATTGGGAGTGTTTTAGCTGCTGTTTCAAGTAAGATACATGAGGAAATGTGAGCAGTAATTCTATTGTCTCCATGTATTCAATTAAAAAAAAAAAATCTGTACTTTCAATAATTTATGATCCTAGACAAAAAAGTTTTCTTCTCAGTCTACTTTCTCTTGTTTTTCTTTAGAAAAGGAAAAGCTTGTGTAAAATCTGTGCAACTATTTTTTGAGAAAGAATTAAAACAGACTGCCTGACCTGATAAGCCCTCTGAAAGACTCAGCTAAAAGTCTAAGAAATAGAAAAGCTGAGCTGCAGGAAGATTGCACTGACTATTCTAGTACTAAGTCTCCTGTCACATGTGCCACTCCCATCTTTTTTAAGCAGAAATGACAATGCATGGCCACTTGCTGCCATCCAGCTTCAACAGTATAGCAGATAAATTTGTTTAAGAAGGGCTGTCCTGCAGGTATGTCCAAGTTCACTTCCTGGCAGTGCTACAGGCTTCCTGTGACACCAGGAATGTTTCTTAACCTGTTAAAAAATTTCTATGTACTTTCTTGAGATTTCATAAATCATCTTCATTTTTTGTAAAATGGAAAAAATGGAAAAAATGCCAACATATGCATGCTGATTACTGAACTCTCCAGTCACTCTTGAACAATGGATATTCAGATTCCATGGGTGAACACTCAGATTCAATGAGTGAACATTCCTGTTTAATTATACTAAGAAAGAAATCCAAGAGGGTGTTTCCAAGCATAGGACTCATGTTCAAAAGCATAAGCACCCTCTGAGCTGCAGCCTGAAACCAGACAATTTCTGTAACAATATTCAGTTCTCTCAAAAGCTCTGAGGGCAGCTCCAGATTGTATCACAGTGAATGCCTCAGCTCGCTGATGACAACAGAACCTCTGATGTCACAGCAAGTAAAAAATGGGCTATGAGCAAATGTAAATTGAAACACATTTCACTCTTCCCAGACTTGAGACATTCACTCTGAATGAAAAAATAGCAGCACAGTGCTCGTATGAGAATTGCTAGCAAGATTAGTTGTCTCTTGGTGAAGATTTTAAAGGAAGCTATTTCTCTTGAGGAAAATTATGCAACTTCTCATGACATTCCTTCCCAAGTTATAAGCAGTTGCTCAATTTCAAAGTAACATTAATTTAGCTACTAAGTACAAAATTTGCTAGTTTTATTGTAGCACTTTCTTTAAAACTAATCTGAATATCATAGTAGCAAGTGTTTTTCACTATTTCTGTGACCTAAACATAATTCCATTTCCTGCTACTGTGGGGGTACCAGCAACTTGAAGTTCCAGCCATTTTTACTGAGCTATTAAACAATTTAGCATATTAAATCTGCTTGCCTTTTGCTTTTGCACTTGCCTTCATTGTTATCAATACTACTTTCTCTCCATCTCATCTCTCCTTACTTCTAATTTTCTATTCTAGTGCTGAAAGTATTGGCATATTATCTTTATCTCTTTCTCCCTTAGAAGCAGACCTGTTCACAGAATGAAATGGAAGTGTATGCCTTAGCAACTGCTCCCCCTCTAATTTATACTCCAAATACCTCGTAATACAGCAAAGTGCTGATACTGCGACTTTACTGGGAGGAAACCATGCCATAAAGAAGTATATTCAGAATCTGTTACAAGCACAAAAATGAGACTGGTAAATCACTGTGGAAACCTGATGAGTTACTCTCACCAGCCCGTGGTGGGCAGCCACAGCTCCTGGCTCACAATATTTCAGGTCCAGCTCTCATGAGGCTGCCAGCCATGTACCTGGCAGCAGGGCCATGCTGATGCCACGAGGGCTGAATAAACTCAGACCACTGGATTTGGAAGAAACCAGTCAACAAGGGTCGCTGAAGCAAACACCAGCCTAGCACTCAACACAGAGACAAGTCTCAGCCTCCATTTTTGGAGCTCTCAGCTATCCAAAGCACAGGGTACAGCAGTTTTGGCTCATATCCACATAGGAATTTTAGTGTGCAATCCCCACAGGGTGAGCCAGTTTGGCCATATTTGCCCTACACAGTAAACACTTAAAAGCAGTCACAACACGTGATATAGACATCATGTCAGGTTCCTCCATCTGAAATGCTCATGTTTAGATCCTACAGCCTGGCTTCCAATACACACTTACCCAGACTGGCTGTCTGCTGTCATCTTCACACTAATACTATGGCTTAAGTGGCTTTTTACTGTCTTCCACAATCACCTCCCTCTAGACATATTTGTAGAAATCATAAGAACCACAGGGATTGATCAAAGACACATCTACCGAATTCCTAGTGCACAACATGAAACTGCTCAAATATATGGGACTCTCCAGGGCTAAAGATGGAGAAGGTAACATAAGTAACAGCATAGTTTCAGCCTCTCTGTTTGAACACCAATGTCAACATCTAATTCACAACAAACCTAAATCCTAGCTTATTAATATAAGCAGGCTGTAAATAAAAGCAATAAAGATTAGGTGTTTTTACTGACTCAGCAAACAGACCTGCATGTTTCAACCAGATGCCTTCCCATCTATGACACCTGTAAGGCCCACAAATACCAGTTCTTTCTCTAAATCAAACTCTAGCTAGAAGAACTGATTCTGCTACAAGGAATCTGGAGAATCTTTGAATTTGAAGAAAACATTAAGTATCCTGAGCCTTTTTGTTGTGCTGAAGAGGAGGAGTCCTAAAGCAAAATCTGTCCTTAGCTTGGGGCTGCTAAAGTAGTGTTGGCTACTTAAATCCTTGGAGGCAAGGGTCTCTAGCCTCTGGGATCAGGAACAAACCTCAGCTGAGCAAGTTACAGGAATTAATTTAAGGAAAACTCACCATATGACTGTTCTCCTGTCTGAAAAGTTTGCTCTAATCCACTTCAGTTAATGGGGTAGAGAAAAGCAAACAAACTGGGCCAAGAGTTCCCACAGTACCTACAGCAGACATTCCTCTACAGTCAATTTTGAGAAAGCAAGGCAAGAGGAGCGGTAAGTACTCCATGGTGAGTAGCAGCTGGATAAGGTTATTAGTGTTTTTTCCACAAACCATCTTGGCAGGGGATCTTGTAGCCTTGAATGTTTTTATGCCCACAGCACTTTGTAAGATTTTTTTTTTTTTTTCATTTTACTCTTGGAGAACCATTACACAAAAAGCTGAGTTCGGAAGGTCTAGTGAAGGTACCCAACTTCAGCACCACAATTAACAGGGTGTGCAATTTAGGAAGTCTGATAAGTGGTTTTTATGCTTTGCTCTCCGTGAGATCAAAATAATTACATTCAATAACAAACACTGTCCAGGCAATTCTGCTGTAAATAGTCCTAGGCACTTCCACTTAGCTTACAGTAAATGCACTATTTTGGTGACTTTATGCAAAACAGAGAGAGTCCCCATCACAAATTTCTACTATAGACAAAAATAACATAAGCACATTAAGCTGCTTTCCCCTGTCACCCCTGATGAACTTCATATGGCAACCAGACCAAAAGCCCCTGCTGAGCCCCCGAAGCTGAATGTGAAACAGAAATATCACAAAAACCCACTGCCAGCATCCCAGAACATGACTCACACTGCGTAAGTACCAAATCACTACATTTAGAAGATTCTCGTCTGGTTATTTTGTGTGGATAGATCAAGCACTCCGAAACTCCATTTGCTGAAGGAAGCAGACTGAGCACCAGGGCTCCCAACTTGGTAGTCACCTCCTGTGCTAGTTAACTTCAGGCAAGTCACTGCATATCTCTACACTACCATTTCCAAATGCAAAACTAATTACACTAAACCCTTTTCTGCAGCACTTAAACATCTATGGATGAAAAGAATTATCCTAAGAACTATTTACGTTATTAGAGCAAAGAAGTAAAATACTGCATGGAAAGCCAGGGCCAAGTCTCTTCTGTCAATCTATCCTTCCTGACAAGTATAAACTCTTAGATACAGAAATTACAACAAAATGCTGTTTAAAATCAATGGACCTTCCTGAGCAGAGTAAAATGGGGAAATGCCAAGGGAAAACCACTGAAACAAGAGAAGATGTAAACTATCCTAAGGGCCAGATTTTCAAAGATGTCTGAAAACAGATATGATGTCCATACGTGATGAGATTTTCAGAACCAATATTTATTCAAAGTCCCACTAACATCAACTGCAGCTAATTATATTGCCTTTGCAGACAACTGCAACTTTAATCACTCTGATCATTGAAAATCTGACCCCAAGTAAACAAACTAAAACAACACTTTAATGTTGCTTGTATGACTATTGTGGAAAACTTCCTTAGACAGAAATGTGACTTTTAAACTGCAGTTTAGCAATCCATAAATGCTAATGAGATCATGTGCTGTTTTGTCTTGTGATAATTTTTTCCTATTAAAATCTTGTTCTTTTTTTAACCTAATAAGCACATCACTAGTCTAAGCACATTCGTTGTTCAAAGTTTATATTTACAGCTAAAATCAAGAGAGGTTGCTTACCAATAACCAGAATTCTTTTAGACATGAATTCTTTGAGACATGAATTCTTCATGTATATTCAAACTACTGGGCTACATATATGTCCTTTCACTTAAGAACAGTCTTTTATCTTTGCAATAAATAAGTATATAAGGTACTGACTGTGCCACTTTTGGTTTCCTCTCAATCATAAAAAGAAAACTCAAGATTTAAAAAATTCTGAGGGAGAACAAAGTAATCAAAACAGAAAATGTTTATGCGAACTAATCATATTTTTAAAAAAAGTTGCCTATTGGTAAATCAACTCTTTTTCTATTTTGAGGGCACTATTACAGTTTATCATAGTGATTTCAACAGCTACACCTGGCCACTAAGCACCTGAGGGCATGGAGTCTTTTAAAGAAACCATTCTAAGAGCACTAAGAGCACATGGTGAAGCTACTGATGGAGCTACAGATAGCACCACCTCCAGTACCTCAACTATTTCTTAACAATGTTCTGTGCTCTGGAGAAATACTCTGTAGTGACAGTGGGAGATGCATCTTAGCAGTCTGAGAGTAAATTCTGACAGTCTCCAACTGACTTCGACAGTCTGTGTGGAAATGGCTGAACTGTTAAACCTCCCAGAAAACACACAATGAATAGCCTGAAGCATTTAAATGTGAGAATATAGAAGTAGACAACCCATGACATAAAAGTATAAAATAACAAATTCTGCTTTAGAGGCAGAACACCAGCAATAAAATTTTGAGTTTAAAGAAAACCTGCTGATTAAAAAGTAAAATTCTACTATGATTTGAGACAGAAAATGAAAAATGTTATTCATAAGAGCATATGTGTCTCCTGCAAAAGCCTCTGAGGAAGTGGCCTTGATGAAAGCAGAAGTAGTAAACACCAAGCCCAAGACCTTAATGAGGCTAAGTGAGAATTCAAACTCTTTTACCCTTAAGCAGATATTCCATAACAGCTTTAATAAATGATACAGGAAAAAAAAGAGGTAAGAAGCCACATGGATCTTATTTCCATAATGTGCAGCATGTGGATGCTGGATGGCTTTCCTCGTTGAAGTATTTCTGATTTTTTTCCATAGAAAAAAGTCCACAGATGACAAAAAAAATCCAACTAGACAGTCACTAAAGTGGGTAAGATACCTGTCTGTCTCATAGCACTGACAGATGGGGCTTCAACTCTTTCACTTACACACAACAAGTTGGCTGCTGTCACAAGGGCTTGTGATGGCATTTTCACTGAGTTTGATACAGAAGAAATAGGTAAAATTATTTAAGCTGGGTCACACAGAAAAATTCTTTCCAAAAGCAAGGCCAGGCCATTGAACAGACCAAAATTAAAAGAACAGCAGTTTCCAGAAGCCCATACATTGTCATAAATTTTTCTGTTGCATAAGTACACAGTACATTGTTTACTGTTTTTACTAGAAATGAAAAAGAACTACTAATAATGAGAAACACCAGTGTTAATATGTAAATTCTAAGATATCTTCAAAATGATTTTTTTCATTTCTAGAAAACCAAAGAAACCCTAAACCTCTTTTTGTGAACAATTTATTTGAGTTGGGTATGATTTCACTCACAACTACTAGTCAAAAGCATTTTTTCTTGAAATCATTTTCAAAATGAAAACTGTTTTTCCATCTACTTCTACTATCTTTGTCTAATGGGATACATATGCACTGTGGATGAAGCATCTCTAAACAGACAAGTTATTTTTGGAAGAACACTGCGACAGTTCTTGTAAATATTAGACTGCTATGGTTATGCAGTATGGTCTAATACTGGATTATTTCATCTTCTCTGGAAATCCATTCCAGGTTAATATTGACTACTAATATCAATCAGTTGATAGAGCAAGCTTGCAGCTTTGAAGTTCATATTTCTGCAAAATAACTCTCCACAACAGGATGTGGCTTGGGTTCTTTTTCACCTACCTCTTACTCTACAGCAACAAACAGCAAGTGCCTCCTACTCTAATTTAAGCAGGATGCTGAGAGACTGAGTGGTAAATGATAAAATGTGCCTTTGTATGCAGAAGAGAAACATTTCTGTGCCAGCAGATGATTGCCACGTGCAGATCTGTGATTGCCTAAGTCCTTTTGACATCACCACATAAATTGGCTCCCACTCCCTTGTTGACACATATGTAAAATCCATGCCTGATAACCTTGTAAAAATATATACAGTTTAACTACAATACAAACAAGCATTATTTCTCCTACCAGTGAATTATATCCATTCCTGCTGCACAATATATCATATGTTTAACAGTGCACACTACTCAGCAACTTAGCCTATTTCATAAACTCTGAAAACCTACCTCTTCTATGAATGCTATTACTGAATATGCCACTCCTTATTTTTTCTGTACTGTATCACGCCACACTATAGTTATTCATGCACAAATACCAAATGTAATTTGGAGCAGGGATTTTCCTAACTTTTTTTTATCCTGTCCTGTTATTTTATAAGTTTCCAAGTACATACGCATTACTATTTACATAAACAACAGTAACAAAATCCAGATGAAATTTTACAGAAATGTAGGTACTCAGAATGTAATTAGCCTAACTGGAATCCAGCCAGGGCAACATCACTACTCTTTTGGAAAACACCAACAGATCATACAAATGGCTTGAATGGGTCAAAATTGTATGTACATAAATATACACTTTAAATGAAATTCCCAAACACAATACATCATCACCTATCACTTTCTGATTATCTAGCATAGCTATCAAAAGTGCTAGAGCCTCATTAGCAAACACCTTCTCAAGGCTACTTCCATTGCAGCCTGCTGTAGTCTGAGACGCAGGAAGTGAAGGTCATCATTTAAATTCAAGACAAAGCGACTGTAAATCAGCACTTCTGCCCGATGTGGGGTTCCTGTGACAGCGACTCACCAGCAGCTCTCCACCCGGTCTGGCAGCTCAGTTAATTTCATTAATTCACTGGAACTCTGAAGAAACGGGTGAAAACCAGGGCTGTAATTTCAAGCTGTCAAGAGTTCTTTTTGTTTCTTAAATTTAGCAACATGTGAAAAGGTTTGATACCCACTGCAATAGTGCACTCCATGTATTGTTTGATAATCATCTGGTCACCACACCCACCAGAACGGGCTGAGCTCAAGAGATGCTTGTTTGCTCTCCTGCCAGGACTTCAGCCTTCTTTAACACCCAGTCCTTTGACAGCTCCTAAACTGCAATTCAGCCACCCAAACTCGCTTTTAAGAGGCATCTTCAGCTCTTCAAAACCTGAAAATATGTTGCATTAACACTGACACTTTGCTTTTATTGTCACTGAATTCTCATTTTCCTTTGACATGCTGCTGATTTCAGCACATTTCTTTCTTTAAGCTCACCCAGTTGCCTTCCATGACCGAATTCCCTATTTATTGGTAAAGAAATACACGGTGAGGACACAGCACATTCGTCTGAGTTTGCAGCCCTTTCGATGTTCTTGCAAATGAAAGAAAGCAAAAGTATCAGATCCCTATTAAAACTGCATCACTGAGGTCTTACTCAGCAGTGGGATGGCATTTGTTAAACCTTTAGTCAATTCCTCCTCTACTGTCGAACTCCTCATGTACATATATCACGACATTACTTCAAAAAAGAAATTACATCCCAGAATGCCCAAATGAAAGTATAACAAGAAGTTGTACCAAAATTGTAAGAAACTAACATAATAAAGCAGAGGAGCTATTAGAAGTCGGAGAGTGAAACCACTGGAAAATTTGCTAATTAAGAAAATACCAAATATTTCACAAATAAGATGAACAACCGACCCTCTCCACTGTTTAGAGTCTCTCTGCTGAAGGTACAGAGGGACACTTTACATGATCATAACTTCTCATCTGATGAACCTTTCAGTGTAGATCAGGAAAGCACAAAGAAATAGGCCAAGGGATGCAGACACAAACAGATGGAATTGGCACGGATCCTGAGTCTCCATGGAACAAGAGGGAAATACAGTTCCCATCTTCCTATGAAACACGACTTTCTTGTTCCACCTGCACTCAGACAGACAACAGTACCTCACAAGAGCATGAACTTCTCTTTTCATCTCTGCAGGGTAATAACTGAAAAGTACATGGGTGACACTTTAAAAAACGTTGGTGCCAAGTGCATCACTGCCAAAGAATTTACCATCCCTCTCTGGACAAGATACTTGCCTATTGCATACCAAGAGGAGATTTATTTGATTGTGAGTAACTCCTTCTCAGAAAATACAGGACACTTAAAAGCATCATGATATTTTCCTCTGCTTTTCACTGCCACCTATTAGCTGCTGCTACTCTTATTTCCCTTTTCATGTATTTAGATTAATGGGTTTCTATAGCTGCAGCATTTAAGTCTAAGATATTAAATTTTCTAGTTGATGTTGATATAAAATACAAACTTCTCCCACTTTCTTTCACATGATGATACTTAAGAATAAGCTATTTTCAGAGTAATATTTAAATTCAGAAAGCTATTTGGGGTTATAATTTTAAAATGTGGCTTTCATTTTCATGCTCACAAACTATGTCTGTTATGAAAACATTTCATACAAGCTGCTGCCTAATTAGATGACTTAATGTTGCAAAACTCTGTATTTTAAAAGAACTGCCAAAGAATATCAAAATCAGATTTTTTCCTTTGTTTGCTATGATGTGCTTTTTTCTACTTATATTATATACAGAACAAAAAAGAGTTGAGTGATAAGACCATGAATTCACACTGTGTTTTCCTTTATAATGTTCACCAGTTAACTGGGGTGTTCACAGTTTGTTTGCTTTTTTTTTTTCTTCAAATGTGACATTTAGAAGCCAATAACCCAAAGTGTATTACTGAACACTTTAACAGTGTCCAATAGGTAGATGACCTAGCTGCACAGTGATTAAATGATTTAACTGCTAGATCAATGAATGCAGCATGAATTAAAATGGCTGCAAGCTTTTCCAGGCATACGATGAGACCTAAGAAAAAAAGGTACCTTACTTTTTATTTCACATTTCAAAGAAAATTTAACCATTTCTTTTAAAAAGAAAAAAATATGTTTTCCTGAAAGAAATAACACAGCTTTATTCTAACATATAGTGATTAAACAATTTATTTTAATCGTCAAAGATCTGACTACATTTTGCCATTCTCATACTGAATAACCTCACTCAAGAAAAAAAGCAGTCTCTGCTCAGGAAACATAATGGTGTTAGGATCTGGTCCAAAGTGAACTGTTATCTCACGCGTGAAGATAATGAATGTTAATTTAAAATAATGTTCTTTCAACTCCAAGGTTTTTTTCATACAATCAATCAGGCCTGAAAGTGCGTGCGTGCGCGCTCTCTCTCGCATGCACTCTCTCTGTCACTCACCCATAAACACTTCATTTTATATTCTCATTCCCAGAGATTCAGGAGAAAATTTTCTGCAGGTGTAAACTAATATTGCTCCACTAAAGTCAACAGAGCTGCACCAAATGGCATTAGCAAAGTCAGTGGTCCTGTCTCCTGTGACAAGGGTCTACCTCGACTTCCACTTAATGTGCATCTCACAACAAACTCTCCCTTTCTTCTTCTCATATGTGCATTTCCCAGCTCTTACTGGTACTAAGCAGACAACCACTACAGCCTTTCACTAACTTGCCCCTCGAGGTCTCTTATCTCCACCAAATCCCCCAGAGAAGCAGGTGTAACATGGCTCTTTCCTGCAACCTAGGAAGAAGCTCTTGGAAAATGCGCAAAGAGAAAGAGCACTGCAGCGGGAGGCTGCAAGGCATGTGGAAAGGACAGAACAGGCTTGACCTAAAAAGCAGTAGGTTTCAACATTACATCTAAAATATTCAGTCATTCATACAAGAAAGAGAAATTAAAACATTCAAAAAATGGAATAAATAAAACTTCTACATGTGTAAAAACAGAAGCCATAATCTAAATTACTATTGTTTGGAATAGTATGGAAAACAAGTATTCTGTAGCTTTGTACCTCAGAAAATTGCCTCATTTTTGACACTTTTTAGGAGACATCTGATGGCTGGAAACAAGACTCTGGATTACATGACACGCTAGTTTGATCAAGAAAGGCAGTTCTCCTGGAAGAAGAGCCAAGCGGAAATTTGGATACCATTCCTTCCCACTGGCCCAGGAAATACTGCAACTGCTTATCCACTAACTTGGCAGAGCAAACCATGTTCAGCTCCTCACTCCTTGGTGCACCTGCACTCCGAGAATCTGTGCCACCATGCAGCTTTAGCTGATATTTTTTGGTATTTCCTGTGCCTGTGTGAGGAACAAAAGTCCTTCCATTTTATTGAAAGCTCCATGTTTTCAGGAATTAGTGCTACAACTTAGGCTAATACTTGACTGACTGGAAAAATGGGTTATTTTTATGCTACTTTTAAAAACTATTGAAAAAAAGAATATCATGAATTGAAAAAAAAATCCAAACAATAAAACTGGCTCCTGGAGATGATTGACTCTTAATCTGTATTTCCTAAAAGGTGCAAGTTCAATAACAAGAGGAAATTTCATGTCTGGAACCAGAGAGAAGTGACATAGGAGTATGCTTCCAATTAGGAGATTTTACAAAGAAGCCTTCTGGGAGCCAGCAGAGTGGAATGTGTGCAGGAAAAAGAAGAACCTCTTTCTTACAACAAATATTTCCTGTAAGTCTATTTATTTCAGGTCAGTGTAAGCAGAAGATGAGCACAAAGCTACAAAACTGAAAGACACAATGACATACTGGGAGTGACCATGTTTCTTACTTTCCAACACTGTCAGTCTGAAATGCTCCCAGGTGTGCATCAGCACTCTCCTTCAAACAGTTATGTCAGTGAAACAAAACATTTTCTTTTAACACTCAAAAAAACAACCAACCAAAAACTCAATATTTTAATATGGCAGCTTTTAAACAGCCTGATATCCCATTCTAGTCAGACTGCTAAGAGTTCTGACACCCTGAGTCATCTGTTAGCAAAACGTACATACCTTCTCACTGTTCCTCATACTTTACTATGGCCAAGAGGTTTTAAGAAAGGTATTTTTATTTGAGAAAAAATTAAAGTTTTCTTTTTTTTTAATATTAGAGCCAATGCCAAATTATTCAGTGTGCCATACTGTATTCAAATATCAGCCTGCATGTGATGACTGACACTGAAGCTTCCTGAGATAAGTCCATGCAGCTAGTTCTTAAGAACATCCTAAATTCTCAACCATAGTTACGTGAAGCTAAAAATAGTGTCAGTCTGGTTCCTAGGAAAACAACTAACAACAATTCTTCACTTTTAATTAAAAAGAAACAAGGTTGCCTGCAACTTAGAATGTTTAACAAAGAAGGAACAGAAGCACAAGGTGAGGAGAACATTACCCACTCTAAACAATTTGTTGCCTAGATTTGCCCACTGTTTGCAGGTAAATGATAAAAACAGGATGAATCAAGATAACTTTCAGAATTCAGGTTTTTAATTTATGTTCTATGATAAAAAAAAATTTGATTACTTAACCTGCTTGCATATTCACAATTTCTGTAATTTTGAAACTACATTAAAATACAGAATTTCCTGACATATCTGTTTTCTAGCTTTCCTGGTGTAAGAATAAACCTTTCTTCTCATAATGGTATTGGCTTTTCCAGTAGGAATTTCTTCTTTTACCACTTTCTTTATTTATAATTACAGTTTTCTACGACACACAGGATTTAAGATATACAGAAAATGGCAGAAATCACTAACAGAAAAATATTATCCAAATTTTCTCTGTTATTTTCCTAAGCACTGTAAATTCCTTCAAAGACTAATGTACATGTAAGAAAACTGCCTTAATTTTAATGGAAACAAGCATTAATGTAATATTTAGCCTGTGCAAAAAAACCCAAGTCATACTGTTGATATTGAAAAGGCATAAAAATGCCCATGTAACACTGCTACGTAACTCCATCAAAGAATCAAAAATACAGCATTACATAAAATTATACCAGCACAACTAACTTTGACTGTGTTCTTTCTTGAATATTGGAGTCATACGTAAGGTTTTAATTTTTAAAACTATTTTGTGGAACTAAACTTATTCATCAGTATGCTCCAAGGCCTATGCATTTTCATGCCTGTGGGAAACAAGTGCTTATATGATCAAGGTCTCCATCATTATATTAATATTAATCTTTGGGTAACAATGAATTTTCTGCATTGAATATCAATTTTCATCAGTGAACAATCAGTGACTGTGTGGCCTGTGATTACATTTTATGAAATAGCAATTCTTTTGTTTTGATTTTGTACAATTTTGAACTTGGATCTTAGTAATTGTTTGGGGGAAGGAGATTGTGCATAAACTCTGAGTTTCAGCTTGTCTCTGAAGTCAATGACAGCTCATAAGACACTGATCATAAAATTAACAACTGACCAGAAGGAAAACTGGAGAAACCCCCCTCCATTCTGAGGCAGAATTTCCACTTTAACTTGTGCATGTGAATGCACACACTGCAGTGTTATGCAAGGCACAGACTCTGTCCTCTTAGGAAGTTTCCTTTTACAACCAATGACACCAGGAAAATAGTAATAAGGCACAAGCAGCCAGTGCAGACTTGGCTGGTGCTTGGTTTCTGATTTGAGATGCATCTGTAATTGCAAATAGGTATCTGTAGTGTGAGATTCTCTCTTACTGAATGCATAAATGTTGTGTGAGACTTAACAGAAAATGATAGCGTGCTGAGAAAGATAAAGCTCTCAGATCAGTCTCTCATATCTTAAAGATTTGTTGAGCAATAAACATATCTTACATACTTTTAATTTCTTTTTCACTGCATACTATTTCTAGCTATTTTGGGATTCTGCTAATCATTTTCTCCGAACTCCATTTTGTTTCACTTCATCTCTTTTCCAGAAGGTTCATATAAAACCTAAGGCTGACAGACAAGAATTACTCTGCTAAAATTAGTAAACTAAGTGCCATGTCCCGTGAGTCACAGCACGCAACTCCCAGCCAGCTCTCTTTGAAAGACCAGATAACAATGCCATGCCCTAAGTGCACGGATCAAAGTACAAATACCCACTTGCCAAAACACTGCTTTGGAGTACTACACCTTCGAGCAGAGTCCTGCATCTGTAACCAAAACATCGTTAAGTCAGCTCCATTAAAACCACAGATTTGAATATAACACAAGTTGGTTTATATTTAACATAGTAACATAGGAGAAATGAGAGGTAAGAAGAAATATGTTTAACACTTCTTTTTCAAAATTACTAGACCTCAATTCAATAGTATCCTATTATGGATAAGAAATTAATTAAGACAGTGAGCCCAGTTCTTTGCATGCAAAAAATGCAATTTCCACAAAAAGGGTAAATGGGATATTACTGGTATTTTTTGTTGGCATGTTTAAATTAATTTTTTAATGAGTAAATGAATTTTAGTACGTTAAATTTCACTGTCTTGTGTTAAAATTATTTGTTAAGAATTAGTTTTATATGACATAAGTGAGAGTTGTATGAAGACTCATAATCATGAATTCACTATGTTTTATTCTGCAATTATTTAATCTTGGAATTTAAAACCAAATGTAAAGGTACATGCAAATATATTCTGATTGTTAGTAAGTACACCAATAAACCATATTTTACTTATATTTTTAACACATTTCTAATTTTGAAATTACAAATACTACTGCCTTTTTAATCAATAACATTCTTTAAACTTAAATTACATTCCTCTGTATTTTCATAACAGACACCTTTTGCATTCTAGTGAAGTGTGAAGTGAGAGATTGGAAGAAAATCAAAACCAGTCTTTTTGTACACAAAACTCTCAATAGCTACACTTTGTATTTACCTACATGGTACAGCTACAGGATCAGGCTCTGATGGGATATTACCAAAGCTGGCTAAAATTAGACACCATGAGCTTTAACTTGGGTTCATGGACATGTCAGTATGTATCAGCACTGTGCCTGCTGTTGCCTGCCCACAGGACTAAAAGACCTTGGTCATTTCAGGGAGGAAAAAAAAGAGAAAAAATAAATATGAATGAAATCTTACTAAAATGCTACATTCATGCCTTTTTCCCCCCATATAATCCAATATTCACAGCATGATAGAAATAAATAAAAAGACAGAGTTCAGGCTTTCACAATTTACTTGATGGCAGATATTCGTTTAAAGAGATGATAAAATGATGTTTAAATACTACAACTGAAAATGTGGTGGAAAAAAATGGGCTCAATCCAGCCCTGGTGTTTCTGGGAGCTGCATGTGGAGATGCCTAGCAAACCAGATGACCCCATGTGCCACAGGAGTGCACCTGTGCAGCCTTGAGGCCACAGTGTTTATTGTACTGTACACAGCCACTCTGGTGTCCATCAGTTACCTCCACTACACCCAGGAATGAAGGGGTTTGTGGAGGTTTCCACATTTGTTTTGCATTTCATATGCTCTCAGCAATAACAAATGAAGAAATTCCTGAAAAACTGAGTCATTACATCATCTTATAAACTACCTACTTTGCAGGCTGTACTCTCACGACTGGAAGATTAAACCTTAGAACTATAACCCAATTATGAGCTAAATTTACATTCAACTGATGAAAAATGATCCAGAACCTGACAAGGATAATCTTTGTTCACAATGTTTAGCACAAGCAACACTGACAGCCTAAAATGTATGAGCTATATAAAAGATGACATACACTGCACTGCCCAGCTACCAAGGGCACCATGCTCCAGGTACTACACACGTACTGTGGGAGTGTTCACCACATCCTGAGACTAAACAAACCCAACAAAAACCAAGGCACAAAACCCTCTGCAGACAAAGAACCATGATCCTACATTACCTCCTAAACAATCAGGGCTAAACAAAAGTCCTATTATATGGAAGGAAAACCACTGCAATTAATAAAATCAGTGGTCAGGATTTTAAACAAATATGAGAAAAAGAATTGCTCCAACAATTCTGACCTAACTTTTGAAAAAAATCTCCAAACTCTACTTCATTCAGGAAAGTAAAATCTTGTGTGCATTTTGTCAGTACTTTAAAAAAATAACACATTTTACAAACCAAGTTCATCACTGGAGTAAGGTACATATACCTGGCACAGATTAATTTTGTTTATAGTTCTAGTTAGCATTTGTAACAACCTGTATTATGGGTAAAAGACATCTTTTACTGATATTTATGCTAATCTGGATCTAGCTAAAAAGTCATTTAAGAAGCAAATCAGAAATTTCCTGAAGACATCTCCATCATCACCTTGTCCCTTTTTCAGAACTTTTAGCCTGGACTGATTCAAACTGCCTGAAGTCTTCACACACTTCCAGAGATGAATGCTCTGAAAGACTGTGGAAGGCAGTTGCTATGAAAATTAGTTACAGGTATGTCCAGAATTTGTGAACTTTAGCTGACTGAAATTGGGTCCTCAATTTCAAAACATGTCTCCTAACCCTAAAATTCCCCCTCATTCTCAAACTCTGTGAAATGAGTTAATTTGCTAACTAACTAGATAATGCAGGCATCTACGGGGACGTTTAGATGCCTAAAATTAAGAAAACATCTTCAATGTTATCTTTTATCTATTTCCTTTTGAGGTATTTTATTCTAACCCAGTGACTGCAGATGGCACAGTTCAGTGGTCCCCAAGCTGTGGTGCACTGGTAGAAATGCACACCAGTCTAGATGGAGCCTGAGCCACTTGAGTTTGAGGCCAAATTCATAGTCCTTGTGCCCAGGGAGCACCATGTCACTAACAGCACCCAGTATGTTTTATTTACATGCAGGCAGAAATACCAAGCACACTTCACAGCCTTTCACCATCTCACTTGCTTTTGAGATGACCTCAGGCTGAAAACACGACCCAGGCTCTTCTGCTGCAGAAGCCTCAGGTCATGAACAGTCCCTTCTCCTCTCTGCTCCAAGGCAGGGGAAACCCAGGACTCTTGAACAGCAGACTCCCACAGAATGCCTACTGCCTGCAACAGTAAGGACACACAGCACACGAACTACCAGTCACACATTGTGTGCACAGCAATTCCAGCTGTGAAATTCTTGTCACTCCAGTAGCGCTCACTTTTTTCCTGAAAAGTTATGAAGCGTTGCTCTGACTCATACTAAAGAAGGACTACGTCAAACTATTAAGAATTTTGGTTTCTGGGGAACAAACTGAATTTGGTTTTTTTACATTTATATTTAATAGCTGCCAAGTGCTTGCTAAGATTTAAAAAACAAAACAAACAACACCTTCAGAGGTGAACTACCTGTAAAATTTTTGCTACAAAGCTTCAAACTGTTGAAAAATATCTTCTAGCAAACCACCAAAATTTTAAGACCCCATCCCAACATCCACAGACTCACAACTCCCCTTACAAAGTTGACTTCAACACAAGACAATTTCCATCACGTTATCCAGTTCATGAGGTGGAGAGGAAGAGTAATTTTGCTCACTCAGACCATTGCTACTGACCTCGATTCCAATATTAGTTGCAGATGCAGAGACCACCATCCATAGCACAACCAACAGAGCCATCAACACAGTCACTTTTTTTGCCACTCATTAAAACCAAACTCACCATGAGCAAGATAAAGTGCTCTCTGTTGGACTACTTACCCCATGAACCAAACCCTTCCCTCCCTTCCCCATGCAACTGTCTGGTCAAAGCCGAGAGGGTTTGTTTAGGCATGGAAAAGCTGCTATTTTAAGGCCATAAATCCACAGTGGGAATTAATTAATGCCATAGATCCCATAAAAGTGGAAATTATTTTGTGGGCACTTCCACTTTTATACAAAACATTACTCAGCAAACAGTCGACTTCCCCAAAGACTTTTTGTAGCACACTCAAGAGTGGCTGATAATTTAAAAAAAAAAAAAAAAAAGTGGAGAGATGCCAGGTCCTTCATACTGAAGGATGAGGAACTAGAAAAACCCAAAGGAGTGCAACCTGAACCACAAACTGGCATTTCCCCTCCCATTTTCCCCCCTCCTCACACCTGTCTCAGGATTCACCCCTAAAGAATTAAATAATTTTCTACAAAAGCAAGAGAAATGAAAAAATATCAGCATTAAGTAGGGCAAGAAAGCATTTTCCACTCTTTCTTTTCTAGTGCAACAAGATCTTCTTAAAACTACAATAAATAGAATTACTCCTACAATACAGAGACCATGCCAGATGATTCCAGGTTAAATTATAAAACCAAACAGCACCAAATTAAAGTTTTTTCTTTCCTTTTCCTCTCCTCAAACCACCCCATCTCTAGCATCTGTAAAGTTCACAGAAGACCAAAAACAAATTCCCAAAACCTGCTGGTTTCAGGATAAGCCCCAAAAGACAAAGTTTCCCAAATTCTTAACATCAGCATTTTATAGGGGGGCTGTTGTCTGGAACACACGGAAGGTCAGGAAAGCGCACCAAAGCTCCCCATCATCCTTACCAGGGGCACTCCCACACCCACACTTCCATCCTTTCCCCGAAAAAAAAGGAGACAGGCCTCTGAGCAGCCCCGAGGGAGGGGGTGAAGGCGAGCACCCCGCAAAGTGCACCGAGGGCAGTTATCTGCACACACGGCTTCGGGGGTGCACACACACAAAGATCCCCAGAACGCAAACAAAAGCGAGCCCGTCGCCAGTTCGCATTCCCCGAACCGCCGAGTCCGGCTCAGCCCCGGGAGGGCCCTTCCCGGCGCTGCCCCGGAGGGCGCGGGGAGCCGAAGGGGGAGAGCGGAGAAATCGCCCTTTTTACCCCCCGGACCCTGCCCCAGAGCACACGGGAGAGGCGAGGAAGCCCCCGGGGCTGTGCCGGGGGGCAAAGCGATGCCGGGCCCCCGGTGCCCCGCCGGACAGCGAGGCCGTCCCGGCCGCGGGGGTGGCACCGCCCGCAAACACCGGCGGAGGAGGGCTGGGGCTCTGAGTTCACTCTTTCCCCGTCCCCTCCCCTGCCCCCCGCGGGCACGGCAGCCATGGCCCCTCGCCCGGCCTGCGGGGGCCCCGCCGTCTCTCTCCTGTGGAGCCTCGGCGCTGTCGAGCAGCTGCCATTACTCGGGCCAAGACCCGTCCTCCAAGCAGGCATCCCCCTCCCCAGCGAGGAAATGCGGCGGCGGCGGGGGTGTGTGAGCGAAAGGAAAGCGGGGGAGAGTGGGGAGCAACGCGGTGGCCCCGCGTGTGGGAGAGAGCGGGGACGGGGGCGACGGGGTTGAGGCCGGGCTGCACCACACCCTGCCCGGCCTCGCCTCTCACGCGAGTCCCCCGCTCCCCCGCGCCCCGCCGGCCCGCGCG